>MU224645.1:985513-1002601 GCA_018584345.1 Thuja plicata
ATAGTCCATGTTATTGATTCCTTAAAGAGAGAATCATTTAGGTTGTCCCTCCTATCAAGAAAAGGAAGAAGGATTGAAATCCTTGTCTCACTGGTTTTCTATCATATTTAAGATTATGATTTGTATGATTAAATCCTATATATGATTATGCTTGATCATTTACAAGGTATTTTATAAAGTTGGTTCAATAGAGATACATGACAAATCAGTGTCCACATCAACAAATACTGTGTTAACAACCATCATTAAAGGTAAAACCTGCCTGAGTAGTTGTGGAACTCCAAAATGAAGAAGGACCTTATCCAGTCCTTAGCAATTAGGCTTTTCTTGTCTCTGAATCAGGAGTAAAGGTTCAAGGTTCACATAGACATTTCAAGCATTGTGATTCATACAAGAAAAATCCCTAACAGAAGGGACAGCTTGGTGAGCGCATTAGGACACACGGGAGGCCTGCCGAGTGACCGATACCGGTGAGTGGACTACCCATGACTTGGTATTTACTGTTAGTAATGCATTTATTGCTTTTGGGGGGGTAAATAGGAATTAATGGGAGTAATTTAACTTTCAAACAGGAGACATCAGTTCTTGAACCGGCGTCTGTGAGGACGCTCATCCCTAGATTGGAGTCTCCGCAGACGTTGGTTCCTAGATTGGTGTCTACGAAGCTGTCACTTTTGAACCAGCATCATCGAAGATATTGGTCTGTGGGAGAGCAAGCAGAGACGCCGGTGCAGGAACCAGTGTTTCTGGCCTAAACCAGCGTTTGCACCAAAAAGGGAAAATGTCATGGGGGAAGGAAAGGGAGGGACCTGGCCAGGGCTAGGAATGTGTCGGCATGAGACCTAGGGGCAAGATGCCCCATTTTGGAAAGGTTTAGATTAGGACTAGGAGAATAGATGACTAACAGGATGGATTTGGAAATTATTGTAGGAGCAGTTTCCACCGGTGGGATCTCGGGAGCATTGGCCTCCGACTATGGAGCTAGAGGCTCAGCTGACAGAGGAGGACTAGGGCTTGTTAGCCATGGTAGGACTAGACTATGTGCCCCATTGGCCTAGGCTATGGGCGCACAATGGGATGATGACCACCTTTATTGAGTGGTGGCATAGTAATATGACCACATTCCATTTGCCTACTGGAGAGGCCACTATTACTTTGGAGGATGTGTGGCGCATTTTATAGATCCCGATCTGAGGAGCGATTCCTCAGTATAGATTAGAGGACAGTAATCACTACATGGAGATCACATTCAGATGGCCAATGAGGTGGATCCCTACCTATAGGACCTGGATGTCGTGGCAGGCAGCAGTGGATAGGAGACTCTGATGGATAGCACTTTATATTGCTGGATTGATCAGGGAACGCATGCTAGCGGACCTGTCAGGACATGGTTTCAGGATGTGCTGGTTGTGGGCTCTAGCGTAGATGCTAGAGGAGAGGACTTCATACTAATAGGGGTATGTTGTCCTCAGACAGTTATACCATGATCACCACATGGCTGTGTACCATGAGGTGCGCAACATGGGGACTGGGGTGACGCTATTGTTAGTGTGGGCCTGGGAGCACATTACAGTGTTCTAACCCATGAGAGTCTGGGAGTCATGCCAGCTAGGGGAGCCATATGCCTGCAGATATAGGCTCCCTCTCAGATACACCTCTGTCAGACAGATAAGTTATTGGAGACGATTATTAGATGAGGTTCAGGTTTTCTGCTGGACCCCTTACAGGCTATGTGAGCCATGGGGGACTATGGATTGGGTGACAGGGGTGGAAGATGGGTTCGAGGACTTCATATACCTCTCATATGTGCAGACTGATTGCTTTCTTCTGGGTAGGACTATTCACCAAATTAAGAGATACAGACCATCCAGGGTCATGAGGCAGTTCAGGCTACAACAGGGGGTGGTGGCAGAGGATGTTTTACATCCTCATGTCACCAGGGAGGTAGGCACCTGGGGTAGGTACACGGATGCTCTCACATGATGAGGGCATCCTGGAGAGATATGCCACGGCTGGACTTTGTGGCACGGCTGGATGTGACAGATGCAGGCATGACTCCTGAGTACGCAGCGTGGTGGGCTGCACATACGCCAGTCAGGTTGACTGACCCAGCTCAGGTGGCTACCCATGAGCAATTTGGATGTGGATGACAGGACTAAGATTGGGGACGCCCCAAAGAGCTTAGCAGCAGGACAGAGGAGGCCGTGGAGATGGGTTAGACCTCGAGTAGAGGTACAGGCACAGGATTAGGTGCCATAGGGACCTCCACTGGCACAGGGTCAGGATCAGGCTTAGGCACCACCAGTGCCTCCACAGGTGCAGGATCAGGCATAGGCACCACCAGTGCCACCATAGGTATAGGGACCACAGGGGCCACCCGCAGGATATGTAGCACAGGAGACATATGATACTATCCTCGCAAAGTGAGATAGTTTGCAGATAGAGTGTACCAGACTGCGGGGGTTACTAGATGAGGCGGTGGTGTCTGATGTGAGCTTACATGCAGAGATCACCTAGATATAGGGATTATTGGCTGCTGAGACGGCACGAGCTGATAGGGTGGAGGGTTCACTGGATACCCTATAGGGTAGGGTAGACTCAGGTGAGTTCTCTATGGTGGATCTAACACAAGATGCCAGAGACTTACGTACACAGATAGAGACACTCACAGGAGAGTTAGAGAGATTGATGTTACAGATGGATCAGGCCATGGAGAAGATCGATGCATTGACCTCAAAGAGGGATGCAACAATGAGGCGGGCAGAGACGTACAGGGATGAGCGAGACATCATTCAACAGGCGGCAGTGGAAGGTGGAGTGGGTCAGGTGGTAGCAGAGGCATTCGCAGCCCACAGGGATGCGAACAGGGCAGGGAGGGAGGCAGCCCACTACAAAGTAGTTTACCATGAGCTTGCTCCTGAGGGACAGAGGTGTGATTATTTAGAGAGGTCGCGGTCTCAGAGCACAGTGAGGACATCGGTGTTGCAGGGATCAGTGGGGATGCCACCATGTCCATCACCAGGACAGGGAGTTGAGCCATCATAGCCACCATTATGATGAGTCATAGGATTATATGACACACAATTTTGCATTTTTGGAGGTGTATATATGTATATTGGCACTGAGGTGCACATGATGTATTTTATTGATAGACATTGATATATATATGATGAGGACTTTATTGCTTCTCATAATGTATGGTTTATATGGTAACTCTTATGATGCTTAGAATGTATGATCTATATGATGTGCTAATGCATACTACATGATGACTAACACTTGATGCTTGCAGGATGTGATGCATATGGATGACTTGATTATGTATATATGTGATGTATGACCTATGCAGGATGGATCACACTTATATGTATGTAATGTACTGACGTGTGTGGATGCAAGATGTGATGTGCTTTTATTCCTAGATGCAATATATATGTTAATGTTTTATGAATATGCATAGATGATTTATGTTTTGACAATGATTTAAGTATGCAAATGATAGATGAACCTATATGTTACAATGATGTTAGATGGTAAAAATGGATGAATGCAAGCTAAAAATGAATCTAAAATGTTGCAAATGATGCTAAAAATGGATGAATGTAAGCTAATGAACCTAAAATGATGCAAATGATGCTAAAAATGGATGAATGCAAGCTAATGAACTTAAAATGATGAATGCAAGCTATAATGAACCTAAATTGATGCAAATGAAATGGAATTGAAATGGATGATTAATGTAAATGAAATGGACCTGAAATGTATGATTAATGCAAATGAAATGAACCTGAAATGTATGATTAATGCAAATGAAATGAACCTGAAATGTATGGTTAATGCAAATGAAATGAACCTGAAATGTATGATTAATGCAAATGAACCTGAAATGTATGATTAATGCAAATGAAATGGACCTAAAATGTATAATTAATGTAAATGAAATGGACCTGAAATGTATGATTAATGCAAATGAAATGGACCTGAAATGTATGATTAATGCAAATGAAATGGACCTGAAATGTATGATTAATGCAAATGAAAAGGACCTGAAATGTATGATTAATGCAAATGAAATGAACTTGAAATGTATGATTAATGCAAATGAAATGAACTTGAAATGTATGATTAATGCAAATGAAATGAACCTGAAATGTATGATTAATGTAAATGAAATGGACCTGAAATGTAACAATGCAAGACAAAATAAGGAACCTAAAATGAATCTAATAATACAAGATGGATTAATGAATTGATAATGAAAGATGAATTAACAATGTACATAAAATGAATGCAAGACACCGTAAATGATCTCTACTAATGATACTATGAGTAGGCAGGGGAACCTACTACATCATGAACTGGAGCTTCTCTAGTTGGAATGCCTGATTGCTATAAATTTGGTCTTAAAATGCAAGATGCCTTAAATGATCTTAAAAATGCAAGATGCCATAAATGATCTTAAAAATGAATCTAACAATGCTAGATAACATAATGAAGCTAATAGTGCAAAATGCCTTAAATGATCTTAAAAATGAATCTAACAGTGCAAGATAACATGACTCTAAAGTGAATTGATAATGGAAGATGAATTAACAATGCACCTAAAATGAATGTAAGATACCTTAAATGAGCTAACTAATGATACTATGAGTGGCAGATCATCGTTCTCTTGTTCTTGGATTTTCTTTCGGTTGTTCTCTGCATCAATTTCATTGCTTTCAATACCCAAAAGCATCCATAGTGAAGGAATGCAAAGTGCGACTGAAGAACTCAGAAGATGAGTTGTTTGAGGTTGAAGAAGTGTGGCATTTGAATCTCAAAATTTTCATTATTTTTATTTTTATTTTTGGTGTGTGTCACAATCAACTGATAAACCAGACGGGTGGACTATGGAGGATCAGATAGGGAATGTTAGCAGGATGGCGACCCAGGATGTTAGTATGATGGCCAGAGGATGGGATGTGTCATGAATGTACAAGGACCAAACCGAGCAGATTAATTACAAGTGATTAGTTACAGTGAGTACTTTACACAAAGTTGCTGCCGAGATTTGATTGGATCATGTTACTTGCCTTGATGCATGTGATAAGTGCACGTGTTGATTGATTAGTTCAAGAGGAGAGAGACATCCTACAAAAACCCAAAACTTATTTCCAAAAAGATAGGGCTAACCAAGTTGATTGACCAAATGTGCACTATCTACAAACTATAGAACAAATGTACGATAAGGAGCAACTCAAGACACAAGCAATATACAGGACTGGCACTCAGGACTCTTGGAATAGTACAACTTATGAACAGCAATATACAAGATTATGTGTACAAAACCTCAAGATACAAGATTGGGAGATCATTGTGGACTAGTACGTATGGAACACCCACGAAATATAGGGAATGTGGAAATAGTGTTGGGGATGGATCGAAACGAGATTTTGATAGATAATGGAATGGTCCATTATGTGTGATTCCTGTTTCCAGGTTTTCATCACCTATACTTGTCCAAGACGCCTGATTGCCAAGTTTTCACCATTGGACAAAAGTTTTTCTCTTTATTTTTCCTTTTTTGATTTATTTGGATCTTTTTGATTTCTTTGATTTTTGTTTTTTTGTTTTTTGTTGCCTCAATGCCTGTTTAAGAGGTTTTCACTAGGACAACCATTTTTTCAGCTTCATTTTTCTACTTTTTAGGGATGTTTTTCAGGACTATTTTCCAATGCTTTCAAGTGCTCCAGTTTCTTCCATAGAATTTTCCTTCAGTTTCCGTAGGTAAAAATTTTTGGTTTGTTTAGAGCTTATCTCTTTCTCTATTTTTTTGTGCTTTCTTCAGGACTTTTTTATGGATTTTCTCAGATAACTGGAATGAACAACCAGTCTTCAGGCATAGAAGTGCCTGAGATGAATGATGTTGATGGGATCATTCAATTATTCTCCTTCTAGGGTGGAGAGTTGGTATGCCCCAGAACTGAAGCATGTAGTGACATATGGGCCTTGCCAGGTGACTTCAAACTTGCCTTTCTTTTCTTGATCAGTACCCACTTTTTGATTTTCTTTCAGCACAAGGTCCCCTACCTGGAACTGACATGGGTGAACCTTCTTGTTATAGTTCCTCTTGAGTCTATTCTGGTAAACAATCAAGTGGTCAAAATCTTGTTGGCTCTTTTCATCTAGGAGGTCCAGCTGTGTGAGTCATGCTACCCGATAATCTTCATCATCAATCAGGCCTCTTAGTGATACTCAGAGGGAGGGTAGTTCAACCTCAATTGGTAAGACTGCTTTAGCACCGTAGAATAAGGAGTAAGGAGTAGTGCCAGTAGGAGAATGGTAGGAAGTGCGGTATACCCAAAGGGCAGGATTAATCTAGAGATGCCAGTCACGACCAGTATCATTGACAACTTTCTTGAGGATTTTGAGGATGGTTTTATTAGTTGCCTCAGCTTGGCCGTTACCTTGTGGGAAATATGGACTGGAGAAAGGGTGATGGATATGGAGGCGAGCACAGAGATCACTAACATGTTGATTTTCAAATGGTGTACTATGATCTGTAAAGATGGTGGAGGGTATGCCGAAGTGGCAGATAATGTGGTAGAAGATGAATTTGGATATCTGGACACCAGTAGTGAGTGTGATCGGAATTACTTTGACCCACTTTGTAAATTACTCCATAGCTGTGATTATGTATTTGTGGCTGTCAGAGGAGAGGGGAGTAATCTTACCAATGAGGTCGAAACCCCAACAAGAGAAGGTCCAAGGAGGCACAATAGGTCTGAGGTCCTGAGCAGGAGCATGGATCAGATTAGCATGCTATTGACAAGGTAGGCACTTTTTGACAAAATCACAAGAATCATGTTCCATTGTAGGCCAGTAGTACCCTGTTTGTAGAATTTGCTTGGCTAGGACCATGCCACTCATGTGGGAACCACAAATTCTAGCATGTACCTCTTGTAAAGAATGGCAGCTTTGTTTTCATCTAAACATCTGGAGAGTACATTGTGATAGCCTCAATGATATAGGGTATTGGCTATGAGGGTGTAACGAGATGCTCTTTGGATAAAATTTTGGCGTTGGTTGGCAGTGAGATGGGGAGATATGATACCATTTTGTAGGTAATCTTGGATTTCATGGTACCACAGGGACTGGGGACCAACCAAGACACATACGCGATTTGATTCATCATTCTCATAAGTGGGAGTGTGTAGTTGCTCAACTAAGAATTTGTATTGCATGGACTTGTGAGGAATCTCAAGAAGGGAGCCAATTGTGGCCATTGCATCAATAGCTTTGTTCTGTAGATGTGGTACCTGTGTTATCTGTAAGTGGAGGAAATGTTCTTTCAGCTTGTCAACCATCTGCTTATATGGCGTCAATTTGTCATCTTTGGTTTGATACTCATCTAAGACTTGTTTGATGATGAGTTGGGAGTCACCAAAGATCCTGATATCTATAATACTCCATTCTATGGCCATGCAGAGTCCTACAATTAGCGCTTCATATTCTACAATGTTGTTTGTGCAGGAAAATCCCAATTTGAATGACATGGGAATGTAGTCACCTTGAGGTGTGACAAAAAGTATTCCTGCCCCTGCACCACGAGCTGTGTAGGACCCATCAAAGTAGAGTTTCCATGTTGGTTGTTTTTCTACCATGTACAAGTGCTCATCTGGAAATTCTATGACAAAAGGATATGCATCCACCAATGGTGCTTTAGCTAGCTGATCAGCAATGACTTTCCCTTTAATGGCTTTTCTGTCAACATACTAGATATCAAATTCACTTAGCAGCATAACCCATTTTGCCATTCGACCTGTTAGTGTAGTTCTGGAGAGTAGATAATTGAAAGGATCCACCTTCAAAATGAGCTTTGTTGTGTGACTAAGCATGTAGTGGAAAATTTTTTGAGTGGCGAAGACCACTGCTAGACATGCTTTTTCCATAGGAGAATAGTTGAGCTCATAACCCACCAAAGTTTGACTGATATAATATATGGCCCTTTCTTTGCCTTCATTGTTCAATTGAGAAAGGAGTGCCCCTACTACTGTAGTAGTAGAAGAAATGTATAAGATGAGTGGGTGAACAGGTACAAGTGGTACCAAGATAGGTGGATTGGCCAAGTATTATTTGATCTTGTCAAATCTCTTCTGACACTGAGGATCCCACTTGAATGTGTTATCTTTGCGCAAGAGATGAGTGAATGGTTGGCACTTATCTGCTAGTTGAGAGATGAAGTGGCACACAGATTGTAGATTTCCTTAGAGGCTACGTAGTTGTCGGAGTGTTTTTGGTGGAGGCATCTCCATGATAGCTTTTACTTTCTTTGGGTCAATTTCAATGCCTCGTCTTGATACAATGAACCCTAGGATTTCCCCTAATGTGACTCCAAAGACACATTTCTTAGGATTGAGCATTAAGTAGTAGTGTCAAATTCTATCAAAGACACATTCCAAAACATCCAGGTGGTCTTCCCTTTTTACTAATTTCACCAAGATATCGTCCACATAGTCTTCAAGGATCTTGTGGATCATATCATGAAAAATGACAGTCATTGCTCTCTGATAGGTTGCCCCTGTGTTCTTTAAGCCAAAAGGCATCATGTTATAGAAAAAGGTGCCCCAAGGGGTTGTGAATGTTGTCTTATGCTGATCTTCTTCTGCAATGCGGATCTGATTGTATCTGGAAAAGCCATCCATGAGTGACAACATCTCATGTCCTGCTGTGAGATCTACAATCATGTCTATGTTTGGTAAAGGGAAATCATCCTTGGGACATGCCTTATTGAGGTCTCTAAAATCTATGCATATTCTGATGGATTTATCTGGCTTAGCAACGGGCACCATATTAGAAATCCAATCAGAGTAGTCAATGGGTTGGATGATCTTGGCATGGAGCAATTTTTCTAGTTCCACTTTAACAAGTAGTGCCACTTTAGGATGCATCTTTCTGAGCTTTTGCTTGATAGGTTTGATGTTTGGGTCCACTGCTAGATGGTGAACCACCAAGTTGGGTTCTAACCCTGGCATGTGAGAGTAAGACCAAGCAAACTTGTTGATGGATTACTTTAATAAAGTGATAAGATCACTTTCTTCTGCTTCAGATAAAGATGTTGCTATATATGTGATGGCAGGATTTTCTTTAGTACCTAGGTTAACAGGTTTTGTTTCTTCAATGAGAATCGATGAATGTTCAGGCCTGTAATCTCAGATAAGAGGAAGAGGAGAATCTTCATCCTCTGGTGCCTCAGAAAGGTTTTCACCAAGGGATACACCCTTTGTTTTTACTTTTTTATGATCAAATAGCGCCCCAGAGGGGTTTTCACTAGAAGATCGATTTTTCTCTTTTTTATTTTGATTTTTTGTATCACTTTTGAGGCTAAAGTTCTCCTCTTCCCCAAAGTATGTCTTTGGGTCCATCTTGTAGACACATGCTGAGTGTTTCCCATAGTCACTGTTTTGCTTGATTGCTCCCATAAAGCTTAGGAGCGCGTCCTCACTTTGGAACTCATCAATGTGTATGACACTTGGTTGGTCCCAGTCTATGAGTTCAGGATGGCGGAGGGGAAGGTCAATGAAAAGGATGGAAAGTTGCTGTAGGAAAACATTTCCTAGCAAGGTTTCATCATCAAAAACATTATCATAAGCTCTCACAATTTTCTCTTTCGGGATGTCTTCAATGTCAACGATTTCGTCCAAGGGTTGACAAGAGGAATAATTGATGAACTCATTGGTGCCCCTAGTCGTGTCAGAGCCCATGCCAAGGCCCAGGTGCTTTTCTAGTCAGGCAGTTACAATGGGATCTTTCATCCCTTGTTCTTTATAACCAAGGCCACCCCCTTGATAATTCCATTTTTCTGTCACCAATTTGTGCATTTTGGGGTACTTATCTTTGAAGTAATTGAGTTGACTTGTGTCCTGGGGTGGTGGATCCTTATATATCCATTGATTGATGTTTGGTTCCATTTCCTAGCTAACTGAAGTACCTTGTGATACAAAAGTGGTAGAACCAAATTGTAGTGTCCTGGTTGTTTCTGATTCTGTTTTTCTTAAATTAGGTCGGCGGCCTTGAGTGTGTGGATCAATAGGCAATGCTCGAACTGTGAAGGCATCAGATAAAGAGTACTCGCCACATCCTCTATTGTTGATCTTGACTATGGACAAGGTGGAGGAGAGGATTGTCTCTGGATCTGAATGGGTTCGAGATGAGCTGGTGACAAAGCAGCCAATATCAATGCTGGGACAATGAGTGGAATGTGGAAAGGATGTCTCCAATGCATTGCAATATGCGAAGGGCTTGGGATCTACGTGGATGGTGATCTCAGTGCCTTTGTATGGGAATTTGATACACTGATGGTAGGTGGATGGGACGGCTTGCATAGAATGAATCCATGGGCGTCCGAGGAGGATGTTGTAGGGAAGGTCAAGATCAACAACATGACATAATGTCTCCTGGATAACTTGATCCACTTGAATGGGTAAGATAATGGTGCCTTCAGAAGTACGCTCCAAGTTGTCATATGCTTTTATGGTGATAACATTATTGGTGATATCAGCCTTAGTGCAGCCCAACTATTTTATGAATTTTAGAGTACATAGATTTAGGGCTGATCCATTATCTCTCATGACCCGTTTGATGGAAAAATGTTTAACCATGACAGCAATACAGAGTGGGAGATTATGGTCGGTTTCATCAAAGGGGATGTCTGTTGGTCTGAAGGTGACCCCACAAGATGTAGACAGGTGTCTGACAAGATTTTAGAACTTAGTGACGTTGATGTTGTTGGGAACACAAGATTCTTGCAAGGCTTTATTAAGGATCTCTTGATAGGTGGGTGATGTGCGGAGAAGATCTAGAATGGAAATTTGGGCTGGAGTATTCCCTAGGTGTTCCAAAATGTTATATTGGGTCCCGACAGATGGGGCGGGACCAGCACCTACAACTGTTATTTTACCTCTACGAGTGGTGATTGAGCATTGGTTATCAGCACCTCTGACATGGATGACATTAATAGAGGACTGAGCTTGGGATATGCAGCCGATGAGATTATCATAATTGATATAAGTGTTGGTATAATATTTTCGATCAGCGCTTTCTACTTGTTTTCCTTTTCCTTGATTAGAGGACTGAGTAGGATTTCCTAGACCTATACCGGAAGTGTGTTTAGGGAATGCATTCTGATAAATTTTTAGGCCTACATTTGGCAATGATTGAGCAGGGGAATCCACTTTGATCTCCTTACGATCAATGAGATCTTGGATATAATGTTTCAGTTTCATGCATTTAAGAGTGGTATGTCACTTAACACGGTGGTATTCACAATACTCGTTGTCTTTATACCAAGCAGGCTTAGGATTTGAGTCATCAAATGGCCATGTTTTAGGATATATGACTTGGTTTGCTTGGACCAACTTGCAAAAGATGACATCGATAGGTTCACCCAGAGAGGTAAACGTGCATTGTGGCACATTTGAAGTGCGAGGTCTTTGTTGTCCATGAGGGACTGAGATAGCACTTGTATGATTCATAGGACCTTGATAGGTGTGTTGATGAGCTATCCCTGGAGGATGATATATGGGCACGCCTTGAGGGAACATGTTTTGTTGATACTATGGTTGAGGATACATGAGAGCGGGTTGCTGATACATGGGAGGAGGTTGTGAATATATTATTGGTGTTTGTTGATAAGTCTAGGTTGGCACATTAGGACTAGCTACCACAACCTGAACATGTTTGGTGTTAGTGGCTCCATCTATGATTACGTTCTTATTCTTGTTCCAGTAACGTGAGCGGTCGTTGTGATGCTTGTCAGGCTGAGATTATTTGTAATGTTTAATTGTACCTTCTTCTACAAGGTCTCGTTCAAGATCCATACCTTTGATCCTGATATCGTGATAAGTTTGTATACAATTTATGCGCATGTGATAAGCAAGCTTAGGATGAAGGTTGTTAATGAAAATCCTGATAAGATGTTGTTCTGGGGGTTGGTAAGTCAACCTTGTGGTAAGCCCTTACCAGCGCTGAAGATAATCGACCAAGCTCTCTCCTCCCTTTTGTTTGGAATTTTATAGGTCAAGGAGTGAGAGTTCATTTTCAACGTTATGCGCATATTGGGCCACAAATTTTTTGGAAAACTCTGCGAAAGTACAGACTGTGTCATAAGGGATTTTGTAAAACCACTCAAGGGCGATACCTCCTAAGCTCTTGGGAAATAGTCTCATAAGAAATTTATCGCTATAGGCCACTTCTTGGCATGCCATGTAGAATTTTTTTACGTGACTCACAGGATCACCCTTCCCCCGATATTTATCAAATTTTGGAGTCTCAAAGTGTTTGGGGAAGGGTATAGCAGTGATGGATCGGTCAAATGGATATGGACATACTTCTTCAAACTCGATGTTTTGGCTTCTGTCCCAGCTTTTAGCTCTTTGAGAGCATTCTTCATTTCTTCCCATTCATGATTAACTTGCAGGGGAGGATTGTTGATTGTAATTGTAGGATTCCCTTGTGCTTGATATGGATCAAATGGTGAATATGGGGGATTTTGTGGGGGATATTGTGGTGTTTGGTAGGGTGGTTGTTGGTCACCGTATATGGGTTACTATGGTGGAAACTGAGGTTGAGTGGAATATTGCAACGGAAGGGGTGTTGGCATCTGATAAGATTACTGCAACTATTGGAAGTATGTTTGTATTTGTTGCAGCATTGGATAGGTGGGATGAGCTTGTTGTGTAACCCCATAGGTGCTTTGTGGCAGAATACCCCCAGTGAGAACTTGTTGTGGAGGGGGAATTGTTTGTGATGCAGCGGAAGATGGCATGGCTATGTAACTGGTGGGATGAGTTTGCTCTTGTTGCATGGGTTGGATAAAAGGACTAGAAAACATTTGTATTGGTTGTGCCATGAAGGGATTTTCCCCCTATGTTTGTGGTTGTGGTTGTTGTGTAGTTTCAAGAGTAGGTTGTGCAATTGCAAAATGGTTGATTAATTGTTTTTGCGCTTGTGATATGAATGGGTTGGTGATTTGCTGCTCTTGGATAGGTTGTTGCTGGACAGGTTGTTGCTAGATAGGTTGTTGTTGTTGTTGTTGGATAGGTTGTTGCTGGATAGGTTGTTGTTGGATAGGTTGTTGTTGGATAGGTTGTTGTTGTTGCTGTTGGATGGGAATTTGGGGTATGGCAATGGGATTCGTGGATGGTTGCAATATAGGAGGATTTGGGTTGAACAATGTTTGGGGTGGAACCGTTGGCATTCGTTGTGGTTGTGTTGCTGGTGGAGTGGGAAAAGAGGACCCTTGCAGAAACAAGGGTTGGTTATATGCATTTTTAGGTGGCATAACTGTGGTGAAGAAAGGCAGAATAGGCATGGATAGTTGGGTGCTTTGATGTTGTGAACTAGTTGTAGCACTTCGAATGGGTTGAGTAGGAATAGATGGAATGGTGGTTTGTTGCATGCTAACTGGTGGTGGTGGTGGAAAGTTTGCAATGAATGTTGGGATTGCTTATGAAGGAGGAGCAATTATGGCTTGCGGAGGTGTTTGCATAGTGATGGGGGATATTGTTTGTGGTGCTAATGTGGCATCAAGAGGCAGTGCTCCCGAGGTAGGTGTAGGTGTTGTATGTATGATGGAAGCTGGAATGGAGGGATGAAATACTTGTGCAAGAAGGGTTCCCACTTGTAGGGCTCATTGAAATGGATCACAAACTTCATTTTTGGTGGGATAAGGACGTTCCCCTGGAGGTGCCATAGGTCATGTAACAAGTGTGGGTATAATCCAAGGTGGAAGTTGAAGTCCTTGTTGTTGGATGTCCAAGAGTACCTGGTTGTTGTTACGTCCACTCATGGCATTTACCATGTGGAAAAGCATTGGATGATTGATAAAAGTTTCCACGGCACTTAGAGTGGGAATTTCATTAGTGTCTACCCAGATATGTTCAACTTGATCATTGGGCTGAGGTGCATAAGTGACCATGGTGTTGGTAGTGTCAGTCGTAGGATTAGATGAGCTAGCAGCAAGATTAGGATCCATGTTCTTCCTCTTCTTAGTGGCTCATGTGATAGGTGGCATGAAATGATTATCCTAAAGGAATATGAGATGTAAGGTGTATGCAAGTATGCATCTAGGAAACTAAGGATGATGACACTAGGATTAGGATGTGTTTAGGATGATGGATGGGCTTCTATGGATTAAGGATGGCTTGACGTATGCAAGGATCAAGGGTTTCTTTTCCTAATGTAGGATCAAGTGGATGTGATTATCTACGTAAGACAGACTTGTGGTCTTTGGCAGACAAAATTCTTTGTTAATGCAAACCAACCTTTTGGTCAAGGTGATGAGGTTGCAAAAGACAAAAGGGATTATCCAAAAACAATGCTTAGTTTAAGGACCTTCAAGGATGGGGTTTCATTAGGATGCAGGTTTTAGAAACTCAAAAGGGTATGCAATACCTAAGTGAGAAGTGTGATCAGGGACGCTTTGAATGATGACTAAGATGATGCTAGGTTGATTAGGATTGATTTGGTTGATGCAAGATCATGCTAGGATGAGTGTGTGGTGTGTTCCTAAAAATGGAAACCTAAGGGAGGTCCTAAAATGCAAGCTAAGTGAGCTTAAGAAGAGGAGGAACTTGTGTTTGCTGGGGTAAACTAACTAGTCATAATGTTCAAATCCAACAAAAGAGGAGTTTAGATGATATTTGCCCATGAAACGAGAAACCTTGTTGTTATAGATCACTTTCTAAAATAGTTCTCATTTATGGATTTCTTGCTTGATGAAATCGACAATGTGTTGGTATTTGGTAGCCTCTCGGGTTGTTTTTTTTGTTCTCTTTGCACGGGTGGTAACGGAATTTTCACCTTCTTATGTTTCTTGGAATCGGTCATGTCCTATAAGTAGATCTTGATCTTGAATGAATAGTTTGAGGTTCTTAGAACATATCTCATGAAAGAATGAAATGTTTGCAAAAGGACGTTTGTTTTGATACTCTGGCAAAAACCTTGATCATGTTCTGATTTTTCAATAGGATTGTTCGATGGCAAGAACCAATTTCAACAAAATCAAAACTAGAAAATAACAAGCATGTGTCTAAAAATAATCTGACAAGGGACAAAGAAACCTTGAAGGATACAAGCATGTGACAAATTTGAATGTTGGATATCACTTGTGTTTTGGATTTGTCAATTTCTTCAAACACTTCAAGCACAAAATCTACCTAAGAAATTTGGCATAGCATGAAAATACTTGCTCGTAAGCTTAGGCACACACACAAGAGCTAATCAGAATATGGCTGTCACCAAGAAAACAATGGCTCTATTCATAACATCATATTATTCGGTTCCAAACGCTCAGGGTGGCACAAATGTATGAGTGATCTTGGGGAAGTTACTATCTTCCTTGCACAAGCATTATCACCTTTCGGGGGTGTTCTGGGTAGCTTCTAAGCCTAGAGTGTTTAGTATGGATCTCCATTCAATTGTATCCTCTATGTTTGCGCAAGCATGATTCAGGCATATAGCCCCATAGAGCATCTTGAAAAAAGTGGTCACGTAAATGTGATTGAGACCGTGAGGCCACACTTAAGTTAGACAAGAGCTGAGTATAAGCTCAGATGCCAACTGACTCTTGAGGCTTTAACCCCAAGGAGTAAATTTGATTTACATGAGTTGGAGTGGTGTGGCTTACACCTCGTTCTCACGTGGGTCATTCTCGGGAGATTTTTTCCTCAACTGGCGGGCCCAACTAAAGGATTAACTTGGAAGTAAATGGGATTGGCGAAAAGAAGGGTCTGGATTTCTAATTTTCCCACAAGGGGAAAAGAGCATAATCTCATATCCAACATCATTTTCTCCACAAGCACGCAAGATAAGTTGTTTGTTTCCAAAGATCTATTTGTTTAACACAAAGTAAGTGTGTCTAGGTTTTTGATCTTCCCAAAAGGGAAGAGAGAATAATCTCCTAACACTCACTTAGGATTAATCAAAAGATCTTCCTAATTAAGTCTAAGTTCCTAGAAAAGATTTACAAACATGATCGTTTGGTCGATTTGGATCAAGGCAACCTACAAGACAATGTGAGTAGTTTCGGTTTAGCATCTTTGACAAGCGGTGCTGCAAACAACTAGTTAGTAGTTTGAAAAGTAATCTTTGACAAGCATTAGCACAAAAACCACTCAAAAAGTTGTTATCAAACACAAAATAAAAATTCTGTCAGAGCATAGACACTAATTCAGGGTGCAGACACTGATTCTATATTCTGGCTCAAAAATGACTGTGACAATGAAATAACCAGAAAACACGAAAAGAGCATAAACTTGTTATACCAGGCATAGACGTTGATTCACAAAGCACAGATGCTAATTATGTGCAGACGTTGATTCTTGTATCGTAGACGCTGGTTCATGAACCAGCATTTCCGTGGATGTTGATTTTCCTACAAACACAAAACACAGCACAAAGCGACATAATAAGTTATGTTTGCTTCCTAATTAACCTCCAAATGTGTCCAAGAACCTATTTTCAAACTAATTGACCCCTTAAAAACTGTTATTTCTTAATGATTTATCAAGAAAAA
Source organism: Thuja plicata (assembly GCA_018584345.1). Taxonomy (NCBI): domain Eukaryota; kingdom Viridiplantae; phylum Streptophyta; class Pinopsida; order Cupressales; family Cupressaceae; genus Thuja; species Thuja plicata. Next base: position 1,002,069 of record MU224645.1, read on the forward strand.
GTGTTCCTTTTAATGAAATTTCACCATTATGACTGCTTGTAAAACTGACTTCTACTAAAAAATAGAATGATCTAGTACTGGAAAGAAGTAGGAAACACAAATAAACTTGATAAATGAGCAACAAGGTCAATAAAATGTCAAAATTTTAATATCAGGCGGAGATGCCGATTCAGGTCGAAGATGCCAATTTTGCGGAGACGTCGAACGATGGTTCAGGAAGAACCAGCATTTGCGCAAACACCTTTATGTGTATCTCAGAGATGCTGATCTGCATTTTTGACAAAATTTAGAAGAATTAGACAAGAAGCAAGAAGTTTTAGGGATGTGGGTCCCACCGGCGTGCCAGAATGTGTATATGGAATCCTTCAACCTATTGGGAGCAAGCTCAAACATGCAAACATTAGTGGGTTAGCACATATATCATTTCAAGAAAACATGTAAGAGATCAAAGCAAACAACAAGGATACCAAATAACATCGGATTAAGCTAAAAATGAGTAAACAAAGCACCCTATTCTACTCATTTTGATTTGC
>MU224645.1:1003059-1017427 GCA_018584345.1 Thuja plicata
GGGGACAAAGTTGTAAGAGAGCATTTAAGAGGAATGGGTGCCCATTTTGGAGAGAATTTCCCCATGTGGGTGAGCATTCCATTATCCTTAAAAAGGTTAGGAATCACCCATTAAACATGATTTAGAGAACAGTTAGGTGTGGAAGCATGCTTAGGAAATGAGGTGATGGGAGTAGGGTAGGAATAGGGTAGGCTGTAGGGTAGGATTAATAGGTTCCTAGCTAGGGTTTAGATTTAATTCAAATTATATTCGAATAAATCATAGCTTAGTAGAATTTAGGAAAATGGAGGATTTTAATAAATATAAATTTATTAAAAGGGGATTTTGTGGAGGCAAATGTATTTAAATAAAATACATTAGAATAGTGTTTAAACTATTGATAAATGAAACTATTTATTTGATTGAATTAAATAGTTAGAGGAATAAGAGGGAAAATAATAATAATATTATTAATATTTTTGGACATCTACAGTATCGATCAATTAATAAGGCATCAAATCAGTGATCATGATATGCAATTTTCTTTGAATCAATGTGCTTCGCACATCAATTCAAATAGGGGCATTTGTAGACACCTAAAACTGGGCAGGTGTTTTCTAATCAAGCAAATCTGCAAATCTCAGCAAAATGCTTCAAATATCATCAAAATGGATCAAATCAAAATTAAATGCACACTTATTAATCAAATTGGGATAAAATCATTCAAATCAAAGGATTAATTAAACAATGACATCAAAAGATTAAATATAAGCCTAAAGGGATTAATCAAACTATATAATTTATTTTAATCAATTAATTGTATAGTTTAAATCAAAAATCAAATTGAACCTATTCCCATACATGGCTAAATTAATTAATTGATTGAATTTAATAAATCCTAATATCCTCCAACATGAATTTGGGGAGCCAATGAGAATTGAGAAATCAAAGCACATGGATCGCTCCTAATTTGCAATCTCAATCACTCATTTTAAACTTTGAATCTCAATCACTCAAATTTGTCTCTTTGTCCCAACCTTTGAGACAAGAATTTAAATTGTCCCTCCATTTGAAACCATCTCAAAGCCTTTCACCTAACCAAGGCTTGATCATGATCAATTAACTCTACCCCCTACACTTGAGAAAATCCTATAAATAGAAGCCATTTTGAGAGCATAAGGGATCCTAGAAAATTTGAATGCAAAGCATCCATATTATAGGCATTTTCATAGCAATTGAGAGCATTATCATAGCAATTGATCATAACTGAGATCATTTTTTAGAGCATTTGAATCAAATATCATATAAATTGACAGAATTTGAGCTAGATTAGGCATATCTTTATCAAAATTTTCATTCTAGAACTGTCATTAGTAGAGATTAAGGCTGAAAGCTCTATTAACATGCTTAGATAGAGAGTCATGAGATGTTTATTGATTTAATTGCAATTCTTAGCTTAAATTATCTTTATTATTCCATAGAATTGTAGTTAAATAAACTAATCTCATGAAGGTGTAATTAATTCACACATACCATGAAATGAGATGTGAAAAGGAAAGAATAATAATATAAGAAAATGAAACAAATTTTATCCATCTTCAGCTTTGTATAACATAATTAAGGAAAGATCATCTTTAAAACCACACACATCTCTGCTATAGAAAGATAACCAAATGCATGGTTTATCTATTTATATAATGAACCCAATTACAAAAACATAATGAAATAAAGGCCCGGTTATGACAACACAAAATTTCTGTATTCTTATATTTATGTAATCGGACTAAAGATCAAAGTCTTTGTATTTACCGATAAAATGCAAAATGAGTATTCTATTTTCTTTTATTCTTCCCCCCTATAAAAATAAAACATACTCTTTTATAGCATCAATAACTACCCACTATAGAGATAGTTGCAAACATAATAGAATTGTATTATGTTTCCACTACTGAGAAAGATTTGGTAATGGTTAATCCAGAGTTGGGTCCTGTAATCACCTAAAAATGGCTTAGCAAACCCATAGCCCCTATTTCTGATTAATTGGTCTTAGTAAAATTGTAAAATCTAAGACATTATTTATAGACTCTAATTATGGATCACTTAATCAAATTTCCTTTCATAATCTCAATCCTAACTTGTTGAATCAAATAATCAATCATCCAAGCCTAAATCTTAAAACTCCATAAAACATTGGGATAAACCAAAATGTCCTAAGTCTCTCTTTAAATAAAAAAGTGAACCCATTCACACATGGGTGTGCACTCAAAAATCAAAATAAAACAAATAAAAGGGAAAATACCAATTTGTCTTATTCTCCACAAAAGTTGACCAATCAAATGCATTACACTTAGCTCACATGGATTGAGGGGAGTTACATCTCCACCATTGATCATTCTCTTTTGCCTCTTAATCTCAACCACTCATTTCTTGGAATCTCCTATAAAAGGGATAGCTCTCGTGTTCACAACAAGAAGAATATTTGGAGTAGATTCATAATGTTATTTTCATTCTAGAGCTTATTTGTGCATTCATAGTTCTTACTTGCATAGTATTTTACTTGCATTCTTGCATTGTTAGCTTCATATCTTAGTTTAATGGAATTCTAGTTTCCTTCCATATCTTGATTTAGTTGCATTGTTCTTCTCATTTGATAGCTTAATCTTGCATCTTAATTCTATTTCTTATAGTTGCTAGGCATTTAGTTTGCTAGTTCATGCATTTTCATTTTCAAGTTTTTCAAGAGAAAAGTATGCAAGTCTATGCATCTTGCTCAATCTTGTATTGAATCTTCCATTTTGGAGTAGTCAAGTCACTGATTTTCTATGTCCAATTTGATGGGAAACTCATGAGAATCACACTTCCTTCAACTAGGAAGCAATAAGCTGGTTTCAAGGGTTTTATGCTTTATTTGATCTTCATTTTGATACTAACCCCTTTTGATATAATGGTTTATTGAAGTGTTTGGTTGTAGGTTTTGATCACACATTTTACCACACACATTTGACACCCACTGTGGGGTAGAAAAGTAATTTTTGCCTCATTATTCACATTTTTTCCTACATTTGACAAAATTGCGCTCACTATCTTACGAAGTCTGAAACTCGTATGAAAATTCATGAGTCGGTAGTTTGTCATTTTAGAATAATATATTTGTTGCACAAGTCTACTTTCTATTTATTTTTTTGTTTCAGGGCATTGCATTTTTCGTAAGAGCTTTGATCACTGCATATTTTTTCATTTGGGAATATATACATTATCGTACGAGTTTTGACTTCGGCTTTTTCTATGTGTTTTTTCATCTCAGAAACAGTGAGCATTGTTAAGGGTCATAATGAGCTAATCTTGATTTTCTGACTTGTGGCATGTTTTGTGTGATCTTTTTGCTCTCTGGTTTTGCAGCATTAACTATTTTTTGCAGGACATTTTGAGGAAGATTTGCTTGTCAAAGCCTCACTAGCATAATTTTTTCTTGTAAAATTACTAATGGTTTGTGTTTATAGGACGCTTTGAGAGAAGAAAGTTGAAAACCACTAATGCTAATGTTTGCAGGTTGCCTTGACTTCATCAACCAAACAAATTTTGTGATTTCTTAGATGATTTCTTAGGCACGTAGCTTAACTAGGGTATTGTTTGTTTGTGCAAAATTAGACATTAGGAGATTATGCTCTTCTCTCTTTGAGAGAATCAGAAACCCAAACGTGTTTGATTGAGCTTGAATAAGTAACACTTTTCTTCTGGTAAATAAATGTGTCCTTGATTTTCTTGGGAGACACTATGAAATATGATAGTATGCTCTTTTCCTTTTGTAAAATCAGAAATGTTTACCTTCACAAGCTATCCATTTACTTTTCTTGCATTTACCTTTAGAGGGCCTGCCAAGAGAGAAATCTTTTGGGAATGACCCAAGTGGGGAACAAGAAAACCTGGCTACTCTGCCACACTATAATCAAATTCTTCCTTCAATCCAAAGAGAGGGAAGATATGGCTATTTTATATTCCTAATTCTTCTTCATGTGTAGGGCCTTGTTTCCTTAATCTTGCTAAGAAAGACTATATTTGATTAGGCTCTTGTAGGGCCATTTTGGTCATAATCTTGTTTACAAGACTACAAGGGGAATAGATTCAACTTGTGTAGGCTTGAGAGGTCTCAATCTTTCTTGTAAGACTATGCATTTTGGGTTCTTGTAGGGCTATATGCCTTAATTTAACTTGTGATCATGAACAGATGTCCTTACTAGACACGTTTAGATAGAGGTTACCTGATTCACCTCTGAAAGCATCATAACCTTTGTGCAAAAATTGATCAAAGTGGATTTACCTAGATCACTTGAAGATTTTACACTCACCATATAAATTCCCAAGTATGTTTTAAAGCATTAATTTGGGATGAGGGAGCTTATGCAATTCGAGCATTGAGTCTCTTTTCAAACCCCACAATGTGCATGGTCATAGAAAAATCCAATATCATCACTTTGTGTGAGGCAAAAGAATATCAAGCGGGGGAAAATATTTTTATGCTAAGCCAATTTGACTTTAGGGGTAGAAAGTGTGTGATTATCTCCTCTTTGTTTTGAATATGCTTGAGACACTTTTCATTTAAAACTTTGCAACAACAATGCTTTTGACAAACATAACACGTCGTCCAAACTTGACATTTGATACAAAAGAAAACAAGTGGCAAACTGTCTTGGGTATCCTTTTATGGTCCTTTCGCAAAAATTTCTGGTTCTTTACTACACAAACTTGGATCACCCAACATCACTCATCTTAGTCTCCTATGTGATCTCGTTGGTCCTACACTTTTTCATCATTAATCTATTGCATATCAACTTGGTCACGAGTGTTGCCCAGCAGGTATTCTGACCTCATAGTGCAATACCTTGTACCTTGTTTAGAAAACCTTCTTATCTTCTTCTTTCAAGATACTGGACAAGAAATCATCTAGACATCTTTGACATTGACTTCATCATCCTAGTTACTCTAGAATTATAACTGTGATTGTCTTTCATGGTCCAAATGAGAATTCAAAAAGATGATCTTGATTCCAAGGGAAAAGCTATTAACGAATTTTTTCAAGGGTTACCCTCTTGTCATAAACCCAAAATAGATTTTGAAATCTCACAAAAGGACACTTTAGTTCCACAACAGACAGTACCCTTGTTTGACTCATCAACCTTGGTTGCATACAACGTATCAACCATGTCAGCTTATGATTGGGGGTCCCAACATGACCACCAGAGTTAACACACTAGTGCCTCTTCCTCCATAGAGGAGCCCACTTCTGAAGAGATTAGGAAGTGCCAACAAGACAAACACTTTCAGAAGATGATGCACACTATTATGCAATTGGGAAAAGACAAGTATTTCATGCATCTTGCATTAGCAGGTGTTAAAATTCCACTTGAATTTGACATTTAGGGACGCATACAACAAGAAGAAGAGTCACCCATTACAATTCTCATCCAACAACTACAAGGCATGAGATGAAAATTTAGGGAACTAAAGAAATAAAAGGGACAACCTCCTAGAAAATACTCGTTGGAGTCTATATGTCCAAAGGTTGAAATTCCTAAATATGACAAATACAATGGGCAAGGTGACCCTCAAGATCACGTCAGAGAATCATGTGCCCTTAGTATGGAATTTATGCATAAAATAACATACCTAAAGTAGTCCTATTATTGTGAAGCCTCAGTGGCCAAGCCCTAGAGTGGTTCACAAAGCTCACACCTGGTATTTAGAAATTTGACAAGCTTGTACAAAGGTTCATGCAACACTATTCATACAACATTTGCACACATTTACAATGCTCAATCTATGAAACACTAAGAAACACATTGGTGAAATATTTGCTAGGTTTCTCCAAAGATGGAGAAAAATATTTGCAAGGTATCCTAGGAAAATCCCTAAACCAAAAAATATTGACATCTTCATCAATAACCTAGTTCCTGAGATGAATTATGCAACACAAATGAAAAAACACACTTCTTTTACTGACTTAGTTGATAGCACTATGAGGATTGAGGATGTTCTTGTAAGAAAAGTGTTAGGATTAGGTAATACTAAGAGGGGGGAGAATCAGTATTACAACACTTATTAAAAATTTCAACAAATTAAACATTAACCATATACTTGCAGAAATGAAAAGAAGATAAGAAAATAACACAGTACTCATAACACCATAATTTTTTGTCAAGGACACCCTGGCCAAGGGAAACCCCCAGTGGGGATGGTACCCACAAGCATGCACTAAAGTATAGTGTCCCTGTTAGGAGACCTAGCCCTGTTAGGAGCTGAATATTACAGAGTACATTTCCTTGTTAAAGGAATAACAAACCCTATTAAAGGTATACAACACCCTGTTAGGGGCCAACTGAGCTTACAGCTCTTACAATGTAAATTTGTTACAAAATGTTCTCAGTAATGAACAAAAAAATAATCTCTAATGCTTAGATAGTTCATGTTCATAGCTCATCAATGATCTATGTCATCCTCTTCTTTTCCATTCGCATGTCCTCAAAACATATCATCACATCTATATACATCCATATGTGCTCTTCGCTCAACAAAAAGATCATATATATATATATATATATATATATATATATATCTTTTCTCTTTACCAAGTCGGCTCTCAATTACAAAATATTACATAGTCGACTCTCAATACAATTGCATTTAATAAAAAAAATATCAAATGCATAGTCGGAAATCTTACATAATAAAATTATAGGTTTTCACCAACCATAATCCAACTCTGATTGCCACGAGTCCATGTCATACTCCCTGAATCATTGCTTCTGTCTAGCTGCTTTGTGTCATTTTTCTGTTGTTGTCTATCAGTCTTCAAATATCTCTAACTTGATGTAAACATTACCAAAACAAAATCGATCTTAGGTGGAGGTCAAATATACCCCATAATATCTTCCTCTGAGCTCTCTTTCCTTAACTCATCGATCTTGATCTTCGATACCCAAAATACGTATGTATCTCTGCTTCTGTACTTAGTCAATTTCAAAGTCACCGAAACTCAAATTTATAGGAATCGATCTATAACCCAGATGTGTTTCCAGAAATGACAACCAAAAAGTGAATCACATCATACAAAATTGATCACTTTCCAACAATCTCTCCCTTTGGCGTTGATGGCAACACTTAACTAAAAAATGACTAAGTGTTCCAAAAAAACAAAACTGTCTTTCCTTTCTCTATTTTGTTTTGCTCTTCTTCCCTCATACATTGTCTTATTCCCCTTATTCATTTTACTCTCCTCTTCTCCCATTCATTTTTCTTCTCTTCTCCCCCTTTGAAAATAATGACAAAGGTGCATACAAAGTAAAAATTTAGTGCTTGCTCACCAGTTTTAGAATATCTTGAAAGGAATCTTCCAAGATCTTCACTTATGTACTCCATGAATTTAGCAATAGTTGACTAACATGAATTAGTCCATTCAGTGCAAGTGATGTAGTCTCTACTTCTTTCAACTCTATAGGCATAGAGTTATCTAATGAATATATAGTCTTCTTCATATCTGATAAGTGTGCTTCAATAATGGATAGCTTAGGAGTGATTAAGCTCTTCAACAAATTGAATTTGGTCAGTACTCTCCCTTTCTAAATATTCAAAACATCTAGTTTTGCCAAAATATTTGTTACTTCCTTGTCCAATTCTGTTACAGATTGTGAAGAGGTTTCACAACTAACCATCATACTATTCAAAGTTGCTTTTTCCTTGGAAATAATATGTTTAATATTCTGAACATGCTTGATAGCATTCATGCAGTAACTAAATAGTTTCCTTCCATGTCCAATGAAAATCTTAGTGTTTTTAGTATAATTTTTCAAAATTATCAAGTCCCAAGAGATAGACTTTCAAACTTCAGATAGCATCTTCTCTAAGTAGTTCTTTTCTACCTTCTCTTCTACAATCTTTATCAAACTCTCAAATAACCATCAAATTCATCAAGTGTTATCTTTAGGTTTTCAATATCATCTCTATGCTGGAAAACAATAGGTACTGGATGAAATGTATTCATAGTATCAATTGCTCTGGTTATTACCTTAACCTTTTTGTCACCTTTTTTCTTTGATCTCTCCTTGGATTTAGTAAGTTCATTAAAATCCAATTTTACTAGCTCATCCTCATCCATGCAATCAACATCAACATCTGTTGGATTGTATTTTCTTGCCAACAATGAAATAGAAGATGTGTTTACCTTAGTTTTTGTTCCATCTTTTTCTTCATGTTCTCTCTATCCTTCATCCTATACTAATTCACTCTTTTCTTTCTTCTACTCTTCTTCCTCTTTCCACTCTGCTTCCTCAGCAATTGTGTTGTCCATACTTTCTACAAATGGGTCCTTCTCATCATTGGAGGTGTCAAGTGCTATAGGTACACCAGAAACATAGAAATCTGGTTGTGTATCAACTTCGCTTTTCTCAGCACTTGCCTCAGCTAATTTCAAACTCTCTCCCATTCCTAAGGGTGTAGGCGAAGTAGTTTTTGTTGGAAAGTTGACTTCCTGAGGAAGCATGACTTATTTTGTGTTGTCAATTATGGGAAAAAAGTCATACTAAGTTTCTGTCAAAGACAACTTAGAAGATAAAATGACTAAGTACAGAAAACAGGATAGACAGAGAGATACAGAGATCATCACATCAACGCATGTGCTAGAAAGCACACCAGATCATGCATGCTTAGGTATATACTCCATGATGTATATACATGCTATATCCAAATGCACAAGGTATGAAACATCAGTACGGAAAAGATACAGACATATTAGTACACTGCAGTCTAGGAAACAGTCCAGAATACAGAGCACAGAAGCCGACTATTGTTTTGGTCAGCGTGTATCATTTTGTGATGCTAAGGCTATGTGCCTTTATTTATAAGTTTGTTATGATGTAATTAATTTTGTTTTAAACACGCTTGAGCCGAATTGTTCGGAAGCATTGTATATTTTGTTAAAAGGCCGACTAAGTGTTATGTTTTGGGTCGCGCCTATTCGTTTGTAAAGATATAAGTATGTAATGTATTGTTATGTTACAACATGTAAGAGAAGTTGATTATTGTGTAAGAAGAAGTTACAGAGGGAGAGTATAATGAAGTTAGAAGATGATATAGCTCTTTGAAAGAGTAAGAGCATCCACACATACATGGAATTGATCAGACAACAGTGTCACTATAGCAATTCATTTTTGATATAGTGCATATCAATATTCAGAGGGTTGTAGCCTTCATGTTATTTGGGAAGTGAGCCTATGCAGTGAGCCATCCACCCCTAACAGGGTTATTGTAAAAGACTCCTAACAGGGTCAGACCCTTAACCAGGTCATTGTACTCAATTTGTAAAGACTGCTTCTAACAGGGCAAAGGAACTTTAACAGGTTCATTATACCAAGTACAATATTTTGTGGGTACTAATCCCCACCGGAGTTTTCCTCTTATCAAGGTCCTCCGTAATCATATATGGTGTTATGTGTTCTTGTGTCATGATTATTTGAATGCACATTTGATATATGTTTAATTAGCTGAAATATAATTAATTGATAAACACTGATTCACCCCCCCCCCCCCCCCCCCCCCCCGCCCCCCTCTTAGTGTTTCTAATAGTTTTAGGAAGTGGAGTATGCTCAGTAGTGTTCATTAATATTTTCTCCAATTTTTTTTTAGTTTCCTCAGTGATTTCATGATATCTTCTTGCCATGATTTTCAGTACTCTACTCTTAGTTCTTAGTAAAGGTTTCAATTCTTTGAGTATTTTGTCCCTTTTCTTGTAAAGATATCACAGGTAGCATGTTGTCAATTTCCTAATTTCTAATGGTTTCATCCTCAAATTGTGCTAACTATTTCCTTGTCTCCAATCTCCCATATAAATCTTCAAGTACACTGCCCTTAATTTCCAATAGAGTCTTCTTGGAAAAAAGTAAATGATTAATCACAATATCCTCAATCTTGAGTTTATCTGTCACCTCATACCTATCATAATATTTATCTATTGTCACTAGTTTTCCTTGTTCAATAGATCTCTTCTCAATCATATTCAATTTTGGTTTCCATAAGATTTTCTCACTTGCAGTTTTCTTCTCTTCTCTCTCAGTGTTTGGTTCCTTAGGTAGTGGCTGCCTACTAGATCTAGTGCTTACTCTAGAAGCAATCTTTTCTTCTTGAGATGTTTGTTGTGATGGAGGAGGTGGACTGTCTACCATTATTACTTCAGGAGTGGGAAGGGATGAGGTACTAGCACTTTCCAATCCAGATGATCATTCTTCCATTTTCCTTTTCACTTATTTCAGTTCTTCCTCTGTCAGGCCTGCCTTAACATGCCACATTCATGCACAATGTTATCAATTTTCCTTTTCCTCATACCTCTAGTCTATTTCTCTCTTACCTTAGCAGATTTCTCCTTGTAGGTTCCCCATCTTTCTTCTGATGTATCAATCTCAGATGCAAGAACATGTTTAACTTGCATAGTAAGTGTTGGAAAGTTGACTTTACTGTGATTATATGACTATTTTTGTGTTTTCATTATGGCAACAAAGTAATATGGATTTTTGACAGCCAGTACACAAACCTTGAAGTTCATATTTTGGCTAAATATAGAAGACAGTGCAGACAGTGATACACCTGATGATCAAAGCACGTGAGTATGATTGAGTTATGGTATACGCCCTTGGATATAAGTTTTTTGATATGTTTTTGTGCTTAGTCTAAACATGCAAGATCATAAGTGACAGTGTCATGAAGTTACAGCGAGTCTAAGTGTCACTAGAAGTTCAGCAGAACAGAGCATAGAGCCAACTTAGTCTTAGTTTTGGTTGCATCTATTAAGACATGTATATATATTTGACATACATTTTTTTATGGTGCGTGGATGTAAAGAAGACAATATAACAGACACATAAAGAAGAGAATAAGTATATTTAGTATGAGATAAAGCTTTACTAGAGGTTAGAGTTATAGCGCACAAAAGGAACTGATCAGACAACAGTGTCATAGCAGCAGTTCACCTTTCCAAATATAGTGTGTATCTAATATTCGGTAGGTTGTAGCCTTCTTCTTTGAGTTGTGAGCTCTAGCAGTGTGTCATCCACCTTAAATAGGGTTTTTAGACTCCTAAGAGAGTCATTGTACTCATCATTGTAATGACTGCTCCTAAAAGGGAAAAGAAACTCTAACAAGTTTATAAGACTAGTGCAATTATTTGTGGGTAATAATTCCCACCGTGGTTTTCCTTTGGCCAAGGTTTCCCCGTAAATATATCCTATGTTATGTGTTATGGTTTTATATGCTTTTCTATTCATTTCAGTATTTAAGTAATTGGGCTAAGTTTCAAGAAGCAGAAAATTATTAATTGATGAACACTGATTCACCCCCCCCCCCCCCCCCCCGTCTCAGTGTTCCCATTCTTAACAATTGGTATCAGAGCTTTGGTCCTCTAAGAGAAGTTTAACCACTTGAGGAGATCATGGATTCAGTAGAATTGAAACATCTGAAGAAAAATCTTGAAGCAGCTCTTGAAGATCTTGACAGATCTGAAAAAGAAAATGAAGAACTAAAATTGAAAGTCAATGGCTCACAAGTATTCATCAAGAAACTGAGAAAATATTTGAAATATTGTTCTATGAATGATTTGGGAAAAATGGTCAAAAAGATGAATGAAGAAAACATGTCTCTGAAGGATCAGATTGAATATTTGAATGAACAGTTAACTAATAGCCAGACAGCTCTTGAAGAAAAGACTAAAGAAAACAAACAATTAGATGAAGAACTTATACAAGCAAACCTGAAAATCTTGGAGTTGGAGAACATCAAGAAAAATATAGAATCTGAGTTGATAGAATTCAAGGATCATATTGATAAATTACACACAAGTTTTGATCTAATATGATCACAAATTTATGCACAGAAGATAAGAGGTGATACCAGTGGTATTGAATACAATGAAGCACAAATTCAAATCAATGCAATGCAAGAAAGAATGAAAGCACCAGAAGAATCTATAGAAGCTAAGAAAAATGAGAATCATGCAGAAGCTAAAGAAGAACCACCTAAAGATGAATGCAAGACAGTTAACCAAACTTGTTATGCCTGTAACAAGCAAGGACATGTAGCAAGAGATTGTAAAGAGGTAAGACATTTCAATGGCTATTGTTATTCATGCAATAAATTTGGTCATAGAGCTATACATTGTAGATCAAATCAAAGAATTTAGACACAGTAAAATCAAAGAAGTCAAACACAGCAAAATCAAAGAAGTCAACCACAACAAAGTTCTTAAAACACTGCATGTTAGATATGCAATTACAATGGTCACACAGCTAAACAATGCAGTATTGTAACTCATATCTGTTAGAGTAATAGTCTCTTGGGTTATTAATTAAATTATTATGATCTAATTACTAACTCACCTATTCACTCTAGTTGCTTAAGCTAACCTTAGGTTTTCCCTTTTAGGGTTTTGTTATTCCTTTTATAAGGATTCACGTCTTTGTTTTTCATAAGGAATTTTCACATCACATTGTAATTTCTAGAAACATATTGTTAATATATTATTTTCTTTTGCATACGATGTCTCCTTTGGCTTTTTGGCCTCCATAGTTTCTCTAGTCTTTTGTATTTTGCTTCTTCCATGTGACAGGTTTGCATGCAGGTGTTCTTGGGAGAATAGGGTTTTTCCTATTCTAACATGGTATCAAAGCTTGCTTGTTGCTCGTTGTTTGTGTTTCATTGAAGCGTCCCAGAAATAGGAAGTTTGTCAAGGGTTTTAGATTTTTTTGTGGTGATTTAGGGGCAAGCTTTGGTTCTGGTCACTTTGGGCTCAAACGAACATCTCCATTGAGCTCAGAGCACCCCAAAACCCTAGAGACCACATAAAATTTGTCCATTTTGGACATCTAGGCTCTGGAGGCAAATGTTTTTTAGTTTCCAGTGTCATACGGCATCGAAATTGAGAAAAGAAAAAAAATTTAAAAAAAAACCTATTTTTCAAAGGTTTTTTCACTTTTTTAAAGCGTGAGCTGTGTATTTTACCAATGCGCCACCGCTCTGGGCTCCTTCGGCAGTGGCTCCGCCAGTATTTCTTCCCCGGCACCCACCTCTACCGCAGCCCCCACCGCCCTGCACTGCTCTGTCGGCCCTCCGTCAGCCCCTGCTCCCCCGGCCATAGCGGCCCCACCCACCTCTACCAGCCCGCTGCCCCTTTCTGTGGCCCCTACCACTTAGTACCTGGCTCCACCACCGTTTGGGCCTCCTCTGCGCCACCCGGCTCCTCCGTGCCACCTCTGCACTGCCCGGGGGGATGTTTAGCCCCTGTGGGCTTTTACCGCTAGCAGCCGGTCACATTGGTGACCAGGGGCTCCGGCCCAGCCCCCTGCATGTTCCATGCACCCAGGGGGCTTATTTTTTTAGCCCCATGGGTTTAAAAACTAATTTTGAGGCCTTTTTTGACCCTCCCGCACTATTTTCGCTCTATCTGGAGCATACGGGGGTCTTTTTCTGACTTCTTTATATCGTCCAAAAGATCTTTCCGAGCACTTTCCAATGACAGAGGTTGGGGTTTTGGGTTCTTTCATTTTGATAGTGTTTTTTTTGTCCAAGTTTGATGTGTATTTTCTACCTTCCGGGAGCCATATCTCGCTCATCCAGACTCCATTTTTGGCAAACCAGATATCTTCAAAAAGATGTTTCAATGAACTTTTCAGTTGCAGGGGTCTTTTTTCCAGATTTTTCTTTAGGTTCTCTCTCCTCTGAGTTTTTCTCTTTCACACTCTAGCGGATTACTTGGGTTCTATAGGTCCTGGGATCTCTTCTTCTGATCTTCTGACTCACTCTTCTTTCTGACTTCTAAGCTTGTATGCTTCTCTTCTATAGCATTTTCCTTTCTGTCAACGCACTGAGATAAAGTGCCTGCTTTTGCATATCTGGGATTTTGAGCACCTTGTTTGTTTTTTGTACTCGCACTCAGTTATAAAGTTCCATGGGGGGTTATGATGTTTTGCAGTTTTGTGCTCATCCACCTTTGTCAAGTGAGCATACCTTCCATGACATTAGCCCATGATGTGTGTCGGTGACACCACCCTTTATCCTGTGCTTGTACTTCTATTGCACTGTTGGTGTTCCTGATTCTTCTTTCTACAGATGTTTCTGGCATTGCATTTCAGTGTTCCTGTCACCCCTCTCCCTGTTTAGCATTATGGGGGGGTTCTCCTATTGTTTCTATTGCTTCTCAAGTTTGATTGATCAGCTCTTCAGACTTTATCTTCTCTACCTAGTCATGCACTTTTTCAGTGGGGGTTCCAGCAGTTACTTCTGACAGTGTTTACAGCTTCATGCTTCAGAGATGCTTCTTGCTCTTTCTTGTTCCTTTCTTTGGGACTTTCCCTAG
>MU224645.1:1017477-1027600 GCA_018584345.1 Thuja plicata
TGGGTACCTGATCAGGCCTTGTTGTCGGGACCCTTCTTTCCTACTTTCTGTAGTAGTCTCCTAGGTTTTTGCTTCTCCCTAAGCTTATCTTAAGGGGGGGTGTTAGAGTAATAGTCTCTTGGGTTATAATTTAAATCATTATGATCTAATTAATAACTCACCTATTCACTCTAGTTGCTTAAGCTAACCTTAGGTTTTCCCTTTTAGGGTTTCATGATTCCTTTTATAAGGATTCACCTCTCTTTTTTTCATAAGGAGTTTTCATATCACATTGTAATTTCTAGAAACATATTGTTAATATATTGTTTTCTTTTGCATACGATGTCCCCTCTATCTTTTTGGCCTCCATAATTTCTCCAGTCTTCTATATTTTTCTTCTTCCATGTGACAGGTTTGCATGCAAGTGTTCTTGGGAGAATAGGGTTTTTCCTATTCTAACAATATCAATACGTCTAGAAATTCAAGACCTCCAGTCATTTGTTACTCTTGTAACAATGTTGGACACATCTCAAAGTTTTGTAGATCTAGAGTGCAAAGACAAGAAAGACCTGATAAGTCTCAAAGATCTCTATTTGAAGAATCTAGAGTAGTTAAGTTTGTGAAAGCTACAGACGATACAAAAAATATTAGGGTTGAAGTAAAGAAAGATGATGGTATTAACAAAGTGGTAGATGCATCCGTAATGGATGCACCTTCTACTTCTGGATAAATGACCCTCATGGTCATAGGGGGAGCTAGACAAGCTCTAAACCCATGTGCAGCTGGTATACTCACCCCTGAGTATGCACCTTTGGTTTTATGTACTTGGTTACTAGTTGAAGCAGTATGCAAGAGCGCACAGTTTTAATTACTGTAAGAACTGAGTTTGGAATTCACAGATGTAACCCATGCTATGGCAGCGAGCATTAATTGCAAAAATTTAATTTATAAGTCACCAAAGATCTATTATCTTCACTTCTACATTTGAGATCAACCATTTGAAGAGCACAGGAGATTTAAGCATCTGAGTGTTGAAAGATTGCAGTTTTATAATCATAAAAGAGAGTTAAATTTATCGTGGAACCCTAGCTTGGACGCGTCATTTCAGAACTCTTTTTGGAGCCCTATTTGAGTGATTAAGAAATTAATTAATGGAAACTCTTGTAATCTTTGATATCACTGAAAGGAAGAGATATTTATTTAAGAAGCACCCATTCAAGTCAGTGTTAGATGATATAGAAGGAGCATTTTCCAAGACTCCGTTAGGAGTCGTGCATGTCAAAAATATTCGTGCTTACATTTACTGTAAGAAGGATTCTTTAGGTGAAGACAGCATAATGTCACTTATGGAATCTATGATTAACCCTGATTGTTCATTCAAGAACGAGTTCTCACATCTCTTAGAAAACCCTATTCTTGAGTATGCAAATGTGCATGAGTTTTATGAATCAGAATGGATTAAGATTTTACTCAGTAGGATTCATGATGATCTATTTTGGATTGGTGAAGTCCCTATTTGCATTACAACTTATCTCATTCATGAGATTACTGGACTCTCTAAGGATGGTCCCCTTCTTCCCACAAGAAAAAATGTCAAGAAATAGGTTGAGCAGGCATGTAAGTCTAGGAGTGATAAGCACGACATGACTATTGATCCTATAGAAGAAAAAGACATTAAACTCATTCCTATGATGCTTGGATACAAATTTCAGCATGCAAGTAGATTAAACAGTGTATTTGCAGCTACATTTCTAACAGCCATAAGGATAGTGAAAGACAATACTCACTACAACCTTTGTGATATCTTGCACACACAGTTGATAAAGAACATTAGAGCTATAAAACATGACAAAATAAAAATATTCAAATTTGGTTCTTTAATCATATACATGTACTTTCACATTGTTGGTAAGGTTTCTAATCTTTACCTAGACAAAAGAAAACCTACCTTGCCTCAAATTTCATTGAAAGAAACATCTGGAAACACTCTAAAGGATTACCTTGATATGGAGATCAAAAAATTCAGAATTGAGATGCAAAAAAAGGTTCAGAATACCTGAGAACATATTTGACAAATACAAGGATACTATATGTTTTATGGTGGAAATAGATTCTACATGCATGGAAGTAGTTGAGCCTCGAACAAAATGGATTCATCCACTTGGTTATGAGGTAGATGAACATATTCTGGAAGGATATGCACAAGTCCTTCTATCTACGCCTAAAGTTCCAAATGAGCCTAGATGGGGCACATATAGAGAAAGGACAAGACAAGTTGATTATGTCTTGTATAGTGCTGAAAATAAGAGGAAAGCATCAAGGATTACCTCTAAATATTCTAAAAATTCATAGTGTCACCCAAGAAGACCTAGATAAAGCAAGGGAAGCTAAGATTGCTAAGGAACTTGAGAACACACCTACATCTGTTGAAGTTAATGTAAAAAAATTTGATGATGTTCAGAAAAAGAAGAAGAATAAATCTAGAGAGATCACATCTGCGCCTTCAACTACAATTGATCTGGAATCCTCTCTTCCCTCTATGCCAAGCAAGTTGTCTAGAAGAAGGAAGCAAATCAGCACAATCCACCCATCCTCAAGGAAAACTCGAAGCAAAGTGAAGAATACTCAAGCACCTCCTAGGGTAGGATTCAGACCTAGTCTAGAAGTTTTGAGAAATAGAATTATTGATGAAGGAAGGTTAGATTCAATTATAAATGTATATGATAAGTATCAAGAGATTGATAAAACAGAAATACATTCTATGATTATCATGCATATGATTAATTTTAAAAAGTCAGTTTTGGAACTTAAGACAGTCATCCCAGATAAAATATGGAACATACTTGACTCATTGGAAAGAAAAGCTTTAGAAGAGGATATGAGGATTAGAGATAAAACATTAGACAACACCCTTCCTATTTGTTCACTTAAAGAGAAGATGTTATTGCTAGATTTGGTAAATCCTCATCTGAGATCAAAGACCATAACTCTACAAATAATGAACAAATATTTTGATTTGGTTGCTAAGGAGATAGAAAAAGCATTTGAACAAGTATTTTTGGACAGACACATGTACCCTTCAACTGCGCCTATAACCAAAGTTACTCCAAATCCCTCCAATCAAAGAAAAGAATCAGTGATCCCTAATGTGCCTATTACAGGTCCACAAGATTCTGCACCTAAAGTTTCAACACCCTCTGATACAGTTAAAGACACAGATGAAACTATTATGATAAATTATGTTGAGATAACCATATCAGCCTCAGTTAATGATTTGGATAAGTTTGAAGAAGCCTCTGTGATTACTAAAGAAGCTGAGATCCTATGTAGTGATAAAGCATCTTTGTAGCAAGAAGAAGTCCCAACTGAAGATACAAAAGGTCAGAGTAATGATAAAGAGGATGAACCTAATGAACCACCCTCTATTGAGATCCCACCAAGCCATCCACATCATTGTTGTCAAGTTTGACTCCTGATTCAACAAGCTTAGATTCATGGGGAGAAGAAGATCTGATTAAGATAAGTGTGTTGGAACTGGAGAAAGCAAAAGAAAAACAAGTAATGAGAAACCCTCTCTTTCTTGAATCAGTTAGCATATTTAACAATTTAGTGTTTGCAGATAAGAAATTGGTCAATTTTCAATCAGTAGATGATGTTAAAAACATCTTAACGAGTTTTAAAGAAAACTTTTTTAGCTTAGAAGAGTCAGCAATAAAAATTGTAGAAGAAAAGTACAACAAGAAAAGACTGAATGACCTAATGAACAGTTTTTCATTAGACCTTAACTCACTGAAGATTGGAAAAACAATTCTAAAAGACTTAGCAGCAAAAGGAAGAAAATTGATAGTTAATTGCATGGACAAAGACAAACTTACATTGGAATATTCTAAAAATATTTAGGAAGAAGACCCTTTGATTGCAGCAGTAAGGAAATTAGTTGAAGACCCTTCTCAAGATATCAATGTTTGCAATAAAATTTATCAAGGGCAGATAGAAAAGACAGAGAAAGAAAAGATGGAGATTGCAAAGATAAAGGCTAGGCAAACACAGATGAGAAATGCACTTGCGTCCTCATTAGATGTACTAAATTAGAATATCAATCATATTGATGCTACAGTTGCTACTTATGATCACAACCCCTACATGGATCTAGAAAATATGGAGAAGCTTACATATGCATTATGCACCCATCTTCAAACTGTTGATGCACTCAAGGTATTTTGGCAGCAACAAATCAAAAACCTTCAGATTGCATATCCAGATGTGTACTCTGAGTAAGTACTTAGAGACTTTAATTTTTGGGCACCTTTGTCATTAATTTGAAAGGGGGAGTAGTGTATATAGCAGAAGATAGGAGAACATATGATGTTCATTATGCCAAGATTATACTAGTATGATAGCAGTCTTTTGTGTTAAGTCAAAGTTTAGTAACTTGGCCACATTCCTTTGTTGCCATTAATGACAAAGGGGAAGATTGCTGGAAAGTTGAATTTACTGTGATTATATGACTATTTTTGTGTTGTCACTATGGAAACAAAGTCATATGTAGCTTTGACAGTCAGTACACAAACCTTGAAGTTCATATTTTGGCTAAATATAGAAGATAGTGCAGACAGCGATACACCTGATGATCAGAGCATCATTGCACATGAGTATGATCAAGTTATGGTATATGCCATTGGATATAAGATTTTTGATATGTTTTTGTGCTTATTCTAAACACACAAGATCAGATGTGATAGTATCACAAAGTTACAACAAGTCTAAGTGTCACTAGTAGCTCAATAGAACATAGCATAGAGTCGACTCAGTCTTAGTTTTGGTTGTGTCTATTAAGACATGTATATATATATTTGACATGAATTTTTGTATGGTGGATGGATGTAAGTAAGATAGTAGAATAGACATATACAGAAGAGAAGAAGTATATTTAGTATGAGATAAAGCTCTACTAGAGGTTAGAGTTACAACGTACAAAAGGAACTAATTAGACACCAGTGTCATAGCAGCAGTTCACCTTTCTAGATATAGTGTGTATCTGATATTTGAGAGGTTGTAGCCTTCTTCTTTAAGAAGTGAGATCTGGAAGTGTGCCATCCACCTTTCATAGGGTTTGTAGACTCGTAACAGAGTCATTGTACTCAGCATTGTAATGAATACTCCTAACAGGGCAAATGAACTCTAACAAGTTCGTAAGACTAGTGAAATTATTTGTGGGTGCTAGAATTCCCACCGAGGTTTTCCTCTGGCCAAGGTTTCCCCATAAACATATCTTGTGTTTTGTTTTATGTGTTATTTTTTTATATGTTTTTCTATCCATTTCAGTATTTAAGTAATTGGGCTAAGTTTCAAGAAGCAGAAAATTATTAATTTCTGAATACTGATTCACCCCCCCCTCTCAGTGTTCCCATTCTTAACAGTAAGTACCTCTAAACTTACCTCATATCCCATAGGATAACATCATTTCTTCCTCAGTATAACTACTTCAAAGCATACACAATCAATTTCAACCATGAAATAGATTGTATCCTTGTACTTCTCAACTATGCCATCAGATATCATATATCTATTTTTCATCTACCTTTAAAGGATTTTGATCATGCCAAATAATTTACTGTCAACCCATGTGTTGTTTTGTCTTCTGTAGCTCTATGAAATCTGAATACCAGTAGGTATCCTTGTCTTCCAACCACTAGGGTGCATGCCTAGAAATTTGTGTTCAATGTGTAAATACATATGCATCAATAGTGAGCCAAATCTGAAGGTCTTTGATCTGTCTTTCTTTATCAAGTTTACATTCTCCGAAAATTGCTGAGCTAACACTTTGCATAGGTTATATTTGACATTTTCTTTCACCATTCTCCATGCCATCATGATAACTCTTGCTGATACTAAATTAGGTCTACTACTGTAGTAGAATTTATATCCAAGTATCATAGCAATTAGTCTCACATCTTGCTGAAAGATATCACTCACAATCATTTCTCGCCTGTCCCATTTCGAGTGAGTTAGGGTTTTGACTTGCTTCTTCACATATTTTTCTGCAATGAGAATGACTCCAGTATTGTCCAATCCAGTAATCTCATGAATCAAATCATTGCAGATCTTCATAGGCTTCTCACCTATCCAAATGAATTGATCATGCACTCTTCTCAATAATATCTTGAACCATACTTCTTCGTCGAATTTATACAAATCCAAAATTTTCATGATACTCAACTGATCAATAGGTTTGTATTCATCTCTCATGATTCCTTTGTCAGTTACATAATCCATCTCAATATAAATTTCATCAACACCTTTTATATCATACTTACAGTGAATGTAAGCCCTAATATCTTCTATGTGTAAAACTTTGTAGGGTGTTCAAGAAAATGCTCCTTCGGGGTCTTCTTCACAAGACTTGAATGGATTTTTCTTGAACTTATACCTAGGATGATCTATAACATCATAAATAACAAGTGCATTTATAGCTAGATAATATAAATACCTCTTTCACGCTGAATTCTGAGTTTTCCACTTCAATCGATCACGCATGGAAATTTTAGAATAGACTGAATCTCTCTGCTCTCTGATCTCCTTAGGTCACTCTTTGTCAAATGTTAAGGAAATAGATTATCATATGGTGCTTTATAAAATGTTTAAGTTATAAAATTTTACTTTACCCAATATTTTCCAGTTGGCTGTAGATCTCGCGATCAAAATATATGCATCTGTTGATGTTGTTCTCTTAACTGTATACTCCATGATGTCGACCATGCTCATACCCAATCTTGCTAGAGCTGAATCCACAAAATATGAAGCGGGATATATTTTGATGTCTTTATCCAATGGTCCCCCTAAGGCCATGATCGGCCAATTAGGTTGATTCTACTTTGCTACCATCAGGAAAAGATCCAGTAGCATCTACTATCTCTCCCTGAACCAATGTCTCACTTGTTTCTTTGATCTTCCATATATTACCACTATTGTTATCCTCTAGTTTCTTAAAACAAATGTCAAAATCATTCTTCAAATCTTCAACAGTCTTACCAATATCACTTCTATTCTTCTGTGTATTCATAGGAGGTGGTACTCTTCTATTGTTTGCTCCATTATACCTGCAAAACTTCACTATATGGCCTAGATTATTACATTTGTAACATATAGGAGGTCTTCTTTCCTGATTTACTTGCAGCTTACAGTACTTCACAATGTGTCCAATGTTATTACATTTGTAGCATGTAGGTTTCACTATAGGTTCTCTTCCATTGTCTTGTCTATACCCACGTTGATTAGGTTTCTTGCATTCTGCTTTCTTGTGCCCATATCCATTACAATTAAAAAAATAACCAGAAAAGGTCTTAAAAGGGGCATTACCTCTGCAGTCTCTTTTCATGTATCCAAACTTGTTACAACCAAAGCATCTACCTCTGAAAGGTATGATCTTCTCTGTAGGTTCTTCAATAGTAGGCTTTTCAACATCAATCTTTGCATCAGATTTATCTTCTTGATTTTTTGAGTATTCAGCTTCATTGAAGCCAATACTAGTCATATTACCTTTAGGTTTCTGTCTGTCTCTTTTTTCATCGATCAAATCACTACTGGTGTGAAGTTTCTCAATGTGTTTCTTTTCCTCAACAAGTTCACCTTTTATGATCTGATTGTTCTTGTACTTGTCAGCCTCATTCTTCATTTGTTCTAATTTACCATTCAAATTTTCTTCAATCTTCTTCTTAGCATCCTTTTGTAACTGAATCTCTTTAGTCATAGCTTCATTCTCAAGTTTCAAACTTTCATTTTCTTCTTCGAGTTGCTTCATCTGATCTGAATTGTCTTTTTCTGAATCTTCTTTTATCTAAACCACAAGATCCTGTCTTTGACTTCTGGAAAGTTCAAGTTGGTCTTTGAGTTTCCTAATAAATTTCTTAGCTCTTCGCATGTTGAATCTTAATTCTCCATTCTCTTCTTTTGATTTATCAAGATCTTCAAGTGTAGCATCAAAGTTTTCTTGCAAACTATCCAAATCCATTCTCATCTCCCTCAAGTTTTTAGACTTTTTCTCCAAGTGCCAAAAGCTCTGATACCAATTTCTATGATTTGGTAATATTGAGAGGGGGGGTGAATCAGTATTACAACACTTATTAAAACTTTTCAACCAATTAAACATTAACCATGCACTTGCAAAAATGAAAAGAACATAATCAAATAACATAGTACTCATAACACCATAATTTGTTGTCGAGGAAACCTAGGCCAAGGGAAAACCCCGGTGGGGATGGTACCCACAATCCTGCACTAAAGTATAGTGTCCTTGTTAGGAGACCTAGCCCTGTTAGGAGCTGAATATTACATAGTGCATTTACTTGTTAAAGAAATAACAAACCCTGTTAAAGGTATACAACACCCTGTTAGGGGCCAACTGAGCTTACAACTCTTACAATGTAAATCTGTTAAAAAATGTTCTCAGTAATGAACAAAACAAGCATCTCTAATGCTTAGATAGTTCTTGTTCACAGCTCATCAATGATTACTTTCATCCTCTGCTCTTCCATTCGCATGTCCTCGAAACATATCATCACATCTATATACATCCATATGTGTTCTTCTCTCAACAAAAAGATCATATATATATATATATATTCTCTTTACCAAGTCAGCTCTCAATTACAAAATATTACATAGTCGGCTCTCAATACAAATAAATTTAATAAAACAAATATCAAATGCATAGTTGGCACTCTTACATAATCAAAGTATAGGTTATCACCAACCATAATCCAACTCTGATTACCAAGATTCCATGTTGTACTCCCTAAATCATCAGTTCTATCCAGCTGCTCTGTATCATTGTTCTGATGTTGTCTGTCAGTCTTCAAATCTCTCTAACTTGTTGTAAACAATACCAAAACAAAATCGATCTTAGGTGGAGGTCACTATTGGAAATGAGATCAGTAACTGAGAGGGGAGTGGTGAATCAGTTACTTCAAAACAAATCCTTTGTCCCTTAGATGTCTTAAATACTTTAACACTATTACTCGGTTAATTAAGATATTCTTATGTAACTCAGGTGTCAAAGTAATCTTTATAATATCCAATGCAATTATACTTTTAGAGATTTAAGTGTAGAAACATAAAGCATGAAACAAATAACATATACAAAGGTGACACCAAGATTTAACGTGGAAACCCAATATGAGAAAAACCACCAATGTAACTAGTTACTATTTTTTACTCTTCTGAAGTGAGCCCTGTTAGGAGCCAACCCTGTTAAAGGTTACAATAACACATTGTTAGGTGTGACCTTGTTAAAGGATTTAATCACCCTGTGAGGAGTGCCCTTGTTAGAGGTCTTCAACACTTCAATATAGAAATGCTACCTTGTGAGAGGATTTACAAAAAGACTGTTAAGTCTACTTTGTTAAGAGATTTTAGATCACTGCTACAATTGTTAGAAAGTAACAATGAATTGACCTGTATGTGTAAGCAACTATCTTTGTTGATTTAGATCTCTGTTCTAATTATAACTAGATCCTTGTTGATCATATGTTCTATTGTGGCTCTTAGTGATCAGTACTCAATCATAATCTTGTATGATTTTTCCTTCACTTTTCATATCACAGAATTCCACACTTCTGCTTTCTCTTCTTTTTTTTTTTCCTTGCTCACATTCAATCCAAACTTGACCTTTCATTTATATGGTAAGCCTTGTCAAGTTGGCTTGAATATACTTCTAATAATAAATCAAAGTTCAGTCAGCCTCATATAACCAATTAATTATATAATATAAATCATGGTTAGTCGGCTGCCACTGAATGCCCGACCAAGACTTAAATGCCCGAGTGACTCGGTCAACACTGAACTTCCTTCAATGCCCGACTGAACTCGGTCAAAACTAAATTTTTCATTATATTCACCAACTGTGCTTGGTCTGAATTTAGACATTTGTGTAAAATCACTATTTAAGTGTAAACACATATGTAACATCAATGACAATACACAATTGAATAATTGTCTTCAACAATCTCCCTCTTTGCAATTGATGGCAACACAACATGTCATAATACAAAGAATTGTAGAGAAATAGAAAATTTTATTAATGTCTTTAGCTTCATTCTGATTCTCATCCAAAAACTCCCTCTAACATCAAAATCTCCCTCTTACT
>MU224645.1:1033310-1047760 GCA_018584345.1 Thuja plicata
ATTTTATCTTATTTAATTAATATCTCTCTTTTAATTAAATAATCTTATCTTATTTAATTAAAAGAAAATTCCTCTTTTAAATAAATAAAATCCCCACTTAAAGCTCTCTTTTTGATTAAAAAAAAAAAGGAAATAAATCAAATAAAAAAATAAATAAAATTCCTTTTTTCTCTACATCTTCCTAAGTGGTGGGCTTTTTTGCCTCTTAATCATAGCCCTTTGATCTTGCCTTTTGTAGATTTAAAGCACATGTATCAACCAAGATTTAATCTCCACCATTGCTTTATTTTCCTTTTTTTACCTCTTAATCTCCACCGTCCATTTCTCTTTATAAGGAAGCCTCTCCTTCTCATTTGCATAATAAAAAAACACACACATTCTTTAGTTTATTGTTATGCTGCGGGATTAGAGAGCAATTTTGGAGGAGAATTTGAGCACTTGAGCTTGGATATTGCAACTTCTCTCTTTTTGTCTTCTTCTTCTTGCATCCATGGCTATTCATGTAGATTAGATTCATATTAGATTAAATTCATTTTTTCTTCCATAGATTAAGCTTGCATATTTCCTTTCATAGATTAATCTTGCATTTGTATTTCCTTTCATAGAATAATCATGCATTGTTTTTTATTAAGGTAAAAATAGGTTTTGAAAGGACCCCGAAACCTTTTACAAAAAGCTACTAAAGATAGACATTAAAAGCTCATACAAACAGAGAATGCCTGCATCGAACAAAAGGTAGGACCTAGCCAGAAACGAAAGACCTAAAATAAGAGAAAGCAAAAACTGCCAAAGATAGGCACAGATACCAGCACAACTTCTAGCACTACTCGATCAATTTCCAACAAAATGTCCAGGCCAGCAGAAGGAACATTACATCATTTTCTGGTAGGCTACCTCAGCCTCCTTCTGCATTTCTTCTATTTTTTTAATGGACTCCTTCAGCTCTAGCATCTCTTTTGGGATCTCAGGGACTTTTCTTTAACTCCGCTACGGGTTCTAGAACTAGGGCCTGAGCTTCCAACCTTTTTTTCAATTGTGATTGTGGTGTTTTCCAGCAGGCTTCTTTCCAGAAAAGTGTATAACGCTTTCAGGTTCTGAATCGATACTTCTAGCCCTTCATTGCTGTGCTTAAGGATAATCTGTATCATGTGCCCATTGTGGCTAATTTGTTCTTTCATCTCTTTTATCTTTTCTTCCACCATATCATTCACTCTAGTTGAAAATTCTTCTTCTTTGTTACTATCTTTAACCTTAATCATCAACTTATTCTCCATTTCCTCAACCTTGGCTTTAAAGGGCTCCATTGCCTCCTGCATCTCGGTTAATTATTTCTTCATTAGCACCATCTCCTCATTCATCCAGTCTTCTATGTTAGCCCCATAGTCTACTTTAGTTTTCGTGATTCTGTCATCCTTTTCAAACCCAACCACATCAGGGCTCATTCTCCTTTTTTTGCTGTTCCTTTTCTCCACCTTTAAAGTCTGCTTCTTTATTTTACACTCCTCACCTTCTTCCTCTTTCTTATTTTCCTCTCTTTCATCTCCCTCTTTTCCATCTCCCTCAATTTCCTTTTCATCATAATTCTCATCAGCACCCGTGCCCTCATCGGAAATGGGCATTTCCTCCTCTTCCATCTGAGAGTTATCCTCTCTTAGTTGTTCCTCCTTTTCTTTTTCCATGTTATCTTTTTCATTTTTTCCATTGTACTGATCCTCTTGATCTTTTCCCTAATTCTGTAGGGTTTCATCACCATTCTTCTCCGACTTAGCCTTCCTCTTCATTTTAACCCTTTTTTTTTTTTACTCTATTTTTCACTTTCCCTCTTCACCTGTCTCGCACTACCTTTCACCCTCTTTGGGATTAGCTCAAGGAGATTGCAAGCATACTCAGATATAAGAAGAATGAGGCCCACATGGAGCACTGGGTTTCTCGATTTCTTTTTGTGCTCCATCACACTATTATGCAAAGAACTCAGAAGATAGAAAGGGAACGATATTTTTTTACCATGCCTGAAGTAGTTGTCCAGAACGAAATGTAGGTTGTAGATTTTGGAGTATCTATCGTCCAGAGTGAAGTACTCGATCATGATAGTGAGAATGTCTACCCAGTGAGACTTAATTTTTTGAATGTCGACATAATCCCCAGTACCTTTACTGAGAAGGGCTTCTTTATCCTTTTTTTTCAGGAAGATCATGTAGGCTTGAGTTCCAGCCCTCTTTTTATCCCTATAGAATTTCATACCCTCATAGGGAAAACCCATAATTTCTAAAATAACCCTCATGGAGAGGGTAAAATATTTCCCACACATATGCACTTTCCCATCCTTCCAACCCTCTGCAAACTATCTTGTTATCTCCATATCCTAGCCATGGAGCTTCTCCAGATACTGAGATGCACCTCCTTTTCTCAATCTTCTCCAAAATTTCCTCTTCTCTTTCCATTTTGTACAGTCAATCGGCTCCTCTCTCTTCAGACCTCCTCCCATTTTTCTTGTTTCTTCTTGGAAATGTTGGTCCTTTACAATTTTGATCACAGAATTCAGGCTGGTTCTACTGTTGTGATTAATCCAGTTCAAATTTAACACCTAGAAAGCGTGTGGAGTTACTATTCTAATTAAAGTCATTTCCTTCAAATGACAGCACACATTACTTATAATAATTAAAGGTGACCTCATCATTAATTAATTTTGTTTATAACTCCTTCAATGTTATTCATCCTATCATACTTGATAAGACTAGCCATCTCTGTTTTGAAGGCTGCCTCACCTTGCCATGATTGCATGACATCAAAGTACACACCCACATTTGCTAATCCATCCGCTGTCATATTACCTTCTCTGTAAACATGTGTAATATGGTGATCTTCAAAATTGGATAGTAACATTTTAATTTCTTCAATGATATGGCTTATTGTCCATGAGGCCTTATAAGTACCTTTAATACAGTTAATGATATTCAGAGAATCTCCCTCCACCCAAAGTTTGGAGATTCCCATATCTTTAGCCAAAGTGACCACATGAAGGGCTGCCATAGCTTTAGCCATGTGGTTTGTCTGATTTCCCAATGGAACTGTCACTGCTCCCAGACAATTTCCAGCCGCATCCCTTATGATGCCTCCCACTCTAGCAGACACAGGATTCCCTTTCGATGCCCCATCAAAATTCCCTTTTACCCAGCCATTTGGAGGGGCTTTTCATCTAGTATTTTCCCTCAAATTTTGATTTATGTCTTTCTACACCTGAGCCTTAATAAGAATTTCACTGATACTAAGCAGGTTCTTGTAAGGAGAATCACTAGGAAGCTGATTTTTAAAATTTTCCAGGATGCTTCTACAAGCCCCATTAGCCACAGTTTGAAAGGGAGACCTTTTTTCTCTAAATATTATATTGTTTCTTTCCTTCCATATTCTCCAAGTGAAGTGGGGTAGAATAAGCTTCCAGAGATCTTTGGCTTCCTTACCCTTGAGGGGGCAGCTCCATTGTTTAACCATGTCTTGGAAGTTAAGAGGATTGACCCACTCCAGATTGATATCATTTAGAACTGAGTTCCATACTTTGGAGGAGAAGGGACAGTGTATCATTATGTGATTACCATTTTCAGCTTCAGAGCAGCAAAGGATGCATCTATTAGGCATACTAATGCCCCCTTTTCAAAGATTATCCACTATGAGGATTTTATCCTAAACAAGAAGCTAGAAGAATATGTTAATTTTAGGAATAAGGTTGTTGTTCCATACCTTATAGCTAGGAGAGAAGATATCCTTTTGGTGCAGAAGGGATGAAGCAGACGAGATAGAAAATTTACCATTAGCCTACAGGCCCCAGATCAAAGAATCATCTTTGTTAGGTCTTCTCTCCAACAATATCAATGCAGTCTACCATCACTAGCCTTCATTCCTGATTTTCACTAAGAGCATCTTCCTTCAGCCAATTGTCATTTGAAAAGTTTATTTTCCTGCCATTTCCCAGCTTCCATCTAGCCCCTTTACTGATTAAATCTCTACTTTTTCTAATACTATTCCAAATGAAAGAGCCATTTATCTCTGAGGGGTCCCTTGGTACTTCCTCCAGAGAAGATAAGTGGTACTTTCTCTTGAAGATAGTATTCCATTCCTTCTCTTCTTGAAAAATTCTCCAGCATTGTTTTGCTAGCAGGGATTTATTTATGTTATTGATACTTTTTATACCAAGCCCTCCCCATTTCTTAGGTTTGCACACCACCTCCCAAGCCACAAGACTTAACCTCTTCTTCTCTTCCACTCCAGACCAAAGAAACCTTTTCTAAATTTTTTCAACTAAGCCAGCAAATTTCAGAGGAATTTTAAAGAGGCTCGGGGCATAAACTGGAAGGTTTTGAAAACTAGATTTCAGAATTTGGACTTTAACAGTTTGACTAAGGGTTGCACCTTTCCATCCAGCTAGCTTATTATGAAAGCAGTCAATTAAACCATTCCAAAAGAATTCATCCAGTTTAAGGCATAGGGGGAGACCCAAATAAGTAGAGGAAAACTTCCCAATCTTACATCCCAAAATAGAAGAAATCTTCCTTTGTCTAACTTCAGGGGTGTTACAAAAAAATAAAGAACTCTTTTCCCAGTTTATATATTGACCTGAAGCTTTGGTGTAGATATGAAAAACCTTTTTCATGTTCCTAGCTTCCAGAACAGAAGCTTCTCCCATCATAATTGTATCATCTACAAATTGCTCATGAGAACATTTTTGTTGAGCTGATGAAGGTTGGAGACCAGAGATCTGACCAGAAGAAACCATGCTTTTTATTGATCTCCCAAGACTTTCTGCCATTATAGCAAAGAGGATAGGGGAAATAGGATCACCTTGTCTAAGCCCTCTGGAGGGATGGAAAAAAATGGAAGAGCCTCCATTGATCAGCACCGAGGAAGACACTGTAGTGATCAATTGCATTGTCAATCTAATCACATCATTGTCAAATCCAAAGGAACTAAGAGACAGGAAAGACCAGTCAAATCTGTCATAAGCCTTAGACAAATCTAATTTCATCAAGAAACCCTATTTTTTAGATGCTTGAAGGGAGTGAATGTTCTCATGCACTACCATAATAGAGTCAATAATTTGTCTACCTGGGACAAACCCATTCTGTTGAGGTGATATAATACTTGGCAGTAAACTCAAAATTCTTGTCGTCATAACCTTTGAGATAATTTTGTAGAGCGAGTTGCAAAGGCTTATGGGACAAAAACCATCAACCGTATCTGCTCCATGTTTTTTTGGGATGAGAGCAATAAACATTGAGTTGATTTCTTTGAGAATAGATTTGATATCATAGAATTCTTTGACTATAGAGCAGACATTTTTCCCAATAATCATGCATTTCTATCATATAGATTAATTTCCTTTCTTGCATTTGTTATCATATAGAATAGCTTTCATTTTTATGCATACTTGATGATCATGGAGACTAGCATTCTTGCTTTTCCTCTTTGAATCTCTCATTTTATGGTGTACTTACAAGGGCACAAACTAGGTCAATCTGAGGGCCTCCATTACAAACCCTTGCACTCCATGAATAGAGAGCTATGAGTCACCATTCGAGACCTCATTCTTGAGAAATCTTGAATATAATAACTCATAGAAGTGTGACACATTTTTAGCACACACATGTCAACTTGATATAATCTAATCGGTTATAATCAAAGTGTCAAATACTTTAGAGGATCAAAGAGATAAAGATTATGATTTCTGTAATGCATAAAAGACAAGCATTCACATTGTGACTACAAACACCGACGGTCAGCAGAACCCAACGGATAGAGATCGCCGACAGTCAAGTCACAATGATGCCCAAGAAAGAAAATTGAAAACCATTATCAATTAGCAAAATCACAAGCAAACCCGATGGCCAGAAACATAGTATAAATTGATGGAGAAGCCCGAGGAGAACTGAAGTATTGATCAATGCTATCAGAGAGTTAAAACCAAAAATAACTGAAGTTCACAAACGACAAAATATCTAGCTGGCAGAGCTAAATATAGACTTAACTGGTTTTTATCATTGTTTTCATCGACAAGATAAGCCAGAGATAAGTGATTGATTTAAAGTTGATTTGTCCAGTTGGAAAGAAGATCTCAGCAAGATAAAATAGAAGCTTTTCTTTAAATCTAATTGGAAATAATTGTGGAACACACCAAGTTCAAGAAAATCAAGAACCTAACAATGGTGATATCATGTCTATAAAGAGACAAATCAATTCATTACAAATTGGTGTGGGGAGAAAGAAAAAAGAGGATGTTGAAGAGAAACTGATGAAGAACAACTTCATACAGTGTTGATCAACAAGACGAGAAAAGGGATAAATAATTATGTAGACACCAAGCAATAGAGCACAGCATCACTGGGTAGAATCAAAGTGGAGAAAAGGTATAAACAGAGTTATATTGATCAGAATAGTTTGTGAGATTACAATAGATCTAAAAATCTACAAGTATAGTTGTATATGTGAATAGATCATACTATTTTATTTTAACCATTGAAGCAAAAAGTCTCTTAACCGAGTGGGATTTAGAGATCCTTTATATATTGAGATACATCCAATGGAGTATCAAAAATTTTGATCATGAAGATAGCATGAGATGCTAGATACCTATAGACAGGCTAAGTGAGTGTTTGATCAAGGATGGTAGCATAGAGATGCCCGATATCAAGTGACAGACTAAACTTTTAAATCCTCTAACAAGGTCACACCTAAAAATGTGTTTGTAACCTTTAACAGGGTTGGCTCTTCACCGAGCTCACTTCAGAAGAGTGAAAATTTTGGGTTACCGGTCCCAAGTGGTTTTTCCCTTAACAGATTTTCCATGTTAAAAATTCATGTGTCAATGTGTTTATGAGTCATTACTTTAGTATTTTTCATTACACTTAACTTAATTGGATTGATCGCTATACTCTAGATAATTTACTGTCTTTTAGTAAAATTGACAAACTGCTAATCGGTAAATCTACAGTAGAAAGTTTTACAAAGAAATCTGAGGAGTAGTAAATTGATATAAGTATTTGGAGGCATTCATCTTATAGGACTGAAGATAACTAGAGGTATAATTTTGTGGTACTAAGTTTTAAGGGTTGATTATTGGAATATTTTTTAGGCCACTGATTCACCCCCCCCTCAGTTATTACTAACAATTGGTATCAGAACTTGTGTGCTTAGAAAGGGAGCTTAACAGCTCAAGCAAAAGATCACAAGATGAACAGATGAGATGTGCCCAAGTTGAATAAAGACAACTTTACATCATGGCAAAGAAAAATAAGACTTCACCTATCAGGTATTGGAAATGATATTGTTCAATACTTAGATACTGAATATGTGTTGCCTACAGGACCTCATACTTTTGAGCACTTAAGAGTCAAACATGAGCATAACTGCATGATGATAGAACTTGCATCATCACTCTCTAATGCTGAGTTTGAAGATGTCAAAACCTGCACCTCTACAAAGAAAATGTGGGATAAGTTAAAGCTTGTACATGGAGGAGATGCCAATGTACTCAGAGCAAAGGCAGAAAGCCTAAGAGGGAGGTTTGATGACCTAAGGATGAAAAAAGGAGAAAACATTACTCAGTATAGCAGTAGAATAAAAGAGGTAGTAAATGCTATCTGAGGATTTGGAGGTACACTTGAAGAGGAGATAGTGGTAAAAAAAATCTTAAGAACCTTATTGCCTATTTATGCTATTAGATTTTTTGCTATTCAAGAAATGAGAGCATTTGCAAATTACTCTAGATAGTCTGATTGGTAGACTAAATTCATTTGAGATGAATAAATTTGACAATAGTGTCTTACCATCCATAGAATCTGCATTCAAATCTTCTCTAAAGATAAGTAACGCAAGTCATAACATGTTGTTAGAAATGATAGTGATACTGATAATAAGGATCAAGGACTTGATGAAATTGAAGCACTTATGGCTAGAAGAATGCAGAGAGGCAAAGGCAGATACAAAGGTAAATTACCACTTGTATGTTTCAATTGTAAAGAGGTTGGACACTTTGCTGCAAGATGTCTAAATCGATGAAAAGATGACAGAGGAAATGACATACCTTATGAGAAGAAGTTTGACAAAGGTGATAATAGAGAATACCAGAGCAATAGACAATCTGACAAGAGAGATACTCGAGACTCAAGGACAAAGGGAAGAAAGCTTGTTACCTAGCTGAGAGAAGAGTTGATGACACTGACACCAAATTAGAAGAAGACATCAAGATGGTATTTGTAGCCATGAAGGATGATTCAAATGAAGATGAAGAAAGGTATGTATAAATTGCACTCATGTCTAAAGTTAGTAAAAATGATGTCTGGATTATATATAGTGGATGAACTCACCATATGACCGGTGATAAACAAAAGTTTGAAACTTTTGAATACTATAATGGTGGTTCAGTGAGAATGGGTAATGATACACCTTGTCCAGTTGAAGATAAAGGAACCATAATGTTGAATAACTTGATTAAATGTGAAAATACTTACTGGGTTTAAGGAATGAATTACAATCTGTTAAGTGTTTCTCAGTTGAACAATTCAGGTCATAGAGTAGCATTTGAAAATAAGAAGGCAAAGATCTTCAATGAATTAGGAAGGTTGATTGGTACCGATGAGCAAACAAAAGGTAATCTTTTCTATCTTTATGACACTAAAACCACTTGTTTGATGGCTAGAAATGAAGACTTATGGTTGTGGCACAAACAATTGTGTCATGTGAAATTTGACAACATGATAAAGATAAGCAACAAAAGGAATGTCGGAGGCTTACCGACGATGACTAAGCCTGAGAATATCATGTGCAAGAATTGTCAAAAAGGTAAGATGACAAAGTCTAGTTTCAAGAGAAAAACCCATACATCTACTGCAATTCCAGAATTAGTCCATACAGATCTATGTGGACTGATGAGGACAAAGAGCTACTATGGAGATAGGTATTTCAATCTCTTTGTTGATGATTTCTCTACAATGATGACAGTCATGTTTTTAAAAGATAAATCAGAAGCATTTAAGATGTTTAAATGGTACAAAGTAATGGTAGAAAAACAAAGTGAAAATAAGTTGAAATGGTTAAGGTCAGATAGAGGAGGGGAGTTTGCTTTAGAAAAATTCACTGACTATTGCAATGAGCATGGAATCAAAAGACAGGTTTCTGCACCAAGAACACCACAGCAAAATGGAATTGCTAAAAGGAGAAATAGATCAATTCTTGATTGTGCAAGAAAATTGATGATTGAGAAAAGAATCACTCAAAAATTTTGGAGGGAAGCTGTCAGTACTATGTTGGTAAACAAATTGTTCTTCTTTGCTATAACTCTAAGATGCCCAAATATGAAGAAACAATTGAATACAACAATTGGGAAATTATAATTGCATACTAATTTCCCTCTGAATGTAAAGGTACAACTCCCTTATATGAATGATTTCCAATGAATTTTGATCTTTCCTAACCTAACAGGGGTATGTTCTTGACCCGAGAATAGAAGAGGTAAACCAAGCTAAACCTAGATAGGAAATAGCTCAGGCAGGATAAATTCAACTCTAAATCTAGCCGATCCTGAGATTTCATCAATCAGATTAACCCCCAAAATTGGTAATGCATGAACTATTACTGAAAATGCAAATGCAAGACTAAAGACTAAAGATGAAATAAAAATGAATCGATCTATATCAAAAGAACGTTTCCCAAACTTAAGTTAACAACAGATTTTCCCCTTACCTAATTGTATCAAATCATAATACAAAACTCTAGTTTGAATATAGATTGTAAACCTAACTTCAAAGAAACATTCAAATTCAACATAAAGATAAATGTAATACAATGGAATAGATAAAACAATGGTATTCATACATACACATTTGACTCAGCAAAATGCTATCTTTCACACCAAAATGTAGCCAACCCTTGTATTGATTTTGGAAATAATACATATAAAATCCTAGATTGGACCGTTACAAAAAGGGGTAACCAAAACGGTTCAATTTCCCCAACCAAAAATAATAACCAAAGGTTTGTCCGTTACAATATTATCAAAAATAGTACAAGAGGGAATCTACCTAAGCATCAGTTTTCTTCCCCTTGTCTAATTTGGCCCTATAAGCTATGACAGCAATGATGACTTGGATGAGCTCTTCGTGCTTGTTGACATGGATGTTGGTATATCAGATGAGCCACCTAGAATGTTCTTTAGCTAGAGTCTTGATTGCATCTATCCAATCTTTCAGCTCTTCCATAGCCCTGAAGATACATCCACTCAATTTTTGGAGTTCTGGGACCTTATCTAAATGAGAAGAAGACTGGTCTGCCAGATTATGCAGATAATCAGAGAATGACTTCCGCATGTTGTTCACTCCGATCAGTTCTTTTCCTTGACCACTTGTCTGTGATTCTACATGAAGCCCCATGAGGAGTTTAAAATAATTCTTCTTCTCTTCTTTGACCTTGACATCTGTCTGTTGCAATCCAACCTCCGCTTGGATGATCATCTTGGTCTTAAAATCCATACTTTGAAGCCATTCGATCAAAGGCTCATCTCCATTTTTTAAAATCTTAGCCTTTAGTACCTCCTTAGTCTTCATCTTTACTATCATATGCAACATTACTATGCATTCTTGACACCTCACCCTTTCTTTCGTGAGAGTCTGCAGATTTTTACCAATGTTATTGCTCTCAACTTCTAGCCTTAGAAGAGCATTACCCAATTGCTCAATAATTACTAATCCTTTAGACTCTAGCCTCTTGATCCATCTTTTGCCAATCTGTCTGAAATGTCGATCTTCTTGCAGCTTAGCTATGATGGCTTGATTTTCTGTAGCACTGGGATCAAAGGTGGTTTGGGTACTAGCAACACTTGTAATCAGAGTGAGGAGCTGTCTGATGAAGTTGGTTAGCTCAGCCACTTCTACCTTAAGTTTAACCTTGGTAGTCTTGAGCTCCTCGAGCTCTTCATCTATCACCACATTAGTAAATTTCCACCAGTCCACCTTGGTGTCATGACAAGCCAACCCCATATCAAATGACTGCAATTGAAATTCTGAAGCAGTCATATCTTCGAATCTACCTTCCTTAGTTGGCTTGGCCACTTCCATAGTGAAGTGCCCAGTCTCAAGATCACGACCCAGAGTAGATATCATCTTTACTTTCTTCTACTTTCTCGTAGTGGCTTTGGGCTGAAGGGCCCGTGACAGATTCTCTTTTCTAGAATTTCCTTCTTCTACCCTCTTCCTCTTGCATTCCAGAGTATTTTCTATCCATGACTTTGCGCTGGTAACTTTGTTGGCAAATACCAACTCCTCAATGAACAATTTCCTTATGAATGGGGGAGTATCTTTTGGTCTGGAAGTAAATGGGTTCACTGAAGTAGGGGAAGAGGAGATTAATTTGACAACTTGAGCAACCTCTTGTTGCTTCCTGACCTCTTTATCTGATTCTGTAGCGGAGGTACTGGATCTATCCTCTCCTACTTCAACTATAATAGGGGATCCTTTCCTTGGGGTCTCTTGGGTAGAGGTCCCGACTTGGGTATCCACAACAATAGATTTAACTGGCCGCTCAAGCTCTGCAGCTTTAGTGAGCTCAACTTAGATTTGACTGGGTTTGTAGAGACTGCTTCTTCAGTTTCTACAATGTCTGGAAAAGGGCCCTCTCCACAAGTCTTCTCTAATGAGATTGCCTTCTCAGGAGGTTCATCGCCTCCTCCCATTGGTTGGGTTTGTCCTTTAGCAACGGTTGGAATTGTTTCCAATGAATTTGTTGCAGGGCTAGAAGTATCCTTTTCTGGGGTTCGCTGAGTGGGAGGCTTCCTTTCTGACCTCTTCCTTCAGCCTGTAGTCTATTCAACCCATTGTTCTATCCTTTTGAAAATGCCACCCATTAGATTCTTCAAGTCACTGATGGCTTGAACTAGCATGGGCTCAGAACTAATGGGAATGAACTTTATCTTCTCCAGATATGTATTATTGTACATGTGGTTGCCATCATCTTCTAGCCCCTCCACTGCAATGTTAACTTTGAACCTTTTTATTTTTTCAATAGTTAACCAGGTGTAGAACCTCTCCCTACTCTCCAAATCATCTTTACAATTGGCCCAGTAGTTTTCAATATCATCGACATGATGAATAGCATGGCTCATTTGTGAGACATCTCTGGCATAATTCACTGGATCGTACTGTGGCCTAAGGACATCATAGGTTTCCAAAGAAAAACTCTTCAAGAATGTCTTTAAAACATTCTTCGCCTCTAACCGAGACACACAACTGTAAGCTTCGATAGTCATGGGGAAGTTTTAACCCTTCTTCCTAGCATCAGCACAGATTAAATTCACTTGGAGTGCTTGCCTCATCACCTCGATCAGCATGATCATATTGGTAGGATACCTGGGCAGCTTCAAAGGGAAGTCATCAAAACCTACAAGATGAAGATATGAGAAATCTCTGAATTGAATAAAATAGCATCTAAATTAGTTGATAAAAGTCATGGCTTTAGGAGAAAATCTCATCTTTGGACAACCTTCTAGTTCCCTGCATAGTCTCATTGTAAACACATCATTAACTCTGAGATAATTAGCATAGCTGTTATGCAATTGCAAAGAGGGGAAAAATTCATAGCT
The DNA here is from genome assembly GCA_018584345.1 of Thuja plicata. Lineage (NCBI taxonomy): Eukaryota > Viridiplantae > Streptophyta > Pinopsida > Cupressales > Cupressaceae > Thuja > Thuja plicata. The sequence goes on from MU224645.1 coordinate 1,045,930, forward strand.
CTTTACATCTTCTGGAGATTCCTCTAACCTAGGAAGCCCTGGCCAAATTTGAATTGTAGCTAGAATATACAAAAGAACTGAGGACATGTAGAACTCATCTTGATGATTAGCTCTATTTAGGGCATCTGAGAGGTTCTCACTTACCATAAGGGCCCAATCAATGAAGTGATATTGGGAGTAGATTACTTGAAGAAGGAAAAAATGTCGTTCAACAAAATTAAGGGTGTCACTCTCACCTTTGATTCTATGAATTACTACCAGAATATCCACAATATTTGGCTTCAGGTTTGTACCATATAATGTTTTGGGTAACTTTCCCTTGGCGCTCTTTGGTTCTTGAAACCATGACTTCATGATCTCCTTCTTCCACATGGTCCTCTTTGCTGTATATTCAGAAACTGCCCAACTGTAAGTCATTTCTGAATACTCCACTTGTTTTGGGATACAGAGAGAATTCTGGATGGACTCTCTATCAATAGAGAGAAGCACCATGTTGTTGGGAAGAAGAATTTGCTTGGTGTCTGGGTTGTATCAAGCTATACATTCTCAAACTAGCTCAAGAGCTTGAACCGCTACAGGAAAACATGCAGCTTCGACTAACCCTCTCTCCTTAAGATTCTTAGTAATAGGATGCATTTGATCCACCTTCAATTTTTTTTGGAAGTTCTGCATATCGAAGAACTTCAATGAAGTGTCTGAGATCTTATGCCAGTTGGAGGTGATGCCATTCATCACATCGAATCCCATAAATCTGGAAGCCATGCTTTGAATGATTTGTTTTGGGGATTAGGAAAATCTCTTAAGAATGCAGTGGCAAAGAATAACTAATGTTAGAGGCTTCAAATTCAAACAATTTGGTGAACAAATGGTGGCTCTTGTTCGCAACCTTCAACTGATTTTATAACTTTTGAATTCTTATCATTTAACAGCCAACTTCCCACGCCACACGAATGAAAAGACCCCAACATTAATGAAAAAGTCCATTATGAAGTAAAACAGCTTTATTTTAATTAGTTACTTTGCTCTTACAGTCCATTGAGAAATGTCTTTTCACTTTAGTAACCGTAACGGTAACTTTCCTGAGGTAGCAGAAAATTACTTTTCCACTTCTCCTTTGGGCGGAGAAATGATTTTGGAGTGCTCTTTGTTTGAAAATCTACCAAAGAATAAATTTGGCTTGTCAGCGTGCCAAAATGACATGTGTTGATTTCATCAGCCTTCTTTATATCTTGGAATCCTTATGAGATAGATTCTTCCTCAAAAATCCTTCATTTTAAAAGATTTGGCGGAAAACACAATCTGCAAGTTGAAACCCACTTGTTGGAGTAGTGGAGAAGCCATTTTCCACTTTTCTGCCTATAATCTTACTCCTTGAATTTTTCCTCACTCAATCATTCCCTTTGCTTGAAATAGGTTCGATCTAAATGCCCAAAGCTTTCTTATTCCCAAATTTCTCATTTTCAACCTTTATTGACATCTGATACTCTTAGGTCTGTTAATTGCGAAAAATGCACTTTGCAAGTGATTTTCTACCATGGTGAAGCTCGAAACCAATTTCCCACCAATGCTGCAAAATGAAGAGTTATGGCTAAATACTTCAACTGCATATAAGACTGATGTTAGAATTCTTCAAACTGTGGCCTTTACCGGATTGGGAACTTAACCTACCCAATGAAAAGATGATCTCAGATACAGATTCCCTCTGGCTCACAAAAGAGAGGTCAAATTTGGGAAATCTGATAAAGGTCTCCTAGCCTAAGGGGATAGCTAGACTTAGACTCAGGACTCACATGAAGCTTTCAAGACCACTACTACACATTAAACATCCACT
>MU224645.1:1047976-1120328 GCA_018584345.1 Thuja plicata
ACTGCAAAAGTGAAGAAGGTATCTTCCTAGGGTATTCAACCAAAAGCAAGGCTTATAAATGTCTTAACAAGTCATCTAACAAAATCATTGAAAGTGCAAATGTAAAAATAGATGAATTTGTAGAAAATAATGTTAAGGAAAGAAAAAACAAACTAGAGGACTACAACAAGTTTGTTTATAAAGAACTTGACACTCTACTCGAGCAATCGTGTGTCACTCCCAAGTATCAGAACATTGCACCTGAGCATCAGGCTGCAATTACCGATGATCAGGATGATACTCAAGATGATGTTCCAAACAATGAAGATGAAAATGAAGGTGAAGAAGATAATCAGAATGATGAACACAGAGCTAAACCAAAACTTTCCAAGTATGTCAGAAGGCATCATCCACAAAATCAAATCATAGGAGACAAGAAGGTTGGAACAAGAACAAGAAGTAAGTCACTTAACACCAGATGTTTACTTTGTGATTTTGAGCCTAAATCTGTTTACAATGCACTTGATAATGAAGAATGGGTAAGTTCTATGAATGAAGAGATAGAAGATATTGAGAAGAACAATACATGGACACTAGTATTGAGACCAGATGACAAGAATGTCATCGGTACCAAATGGATATTTAGAAACAAGCTAAATGAGAATGGAGAAGTCACTAGAAACAAAGCAAGATTAGTATGCAAGGGATATGCACAAGAAGAAGTTATTGATTATGGTGAAACCTTTGCACCTATTACTAGACTAGAAGGATTTAGAATCTTACTTTCTTGTGTTGCATTTAAAGGATTCAAAGTATACCAAATGGATGTCAAATCTGCATTCCTAAACACAATACTTGAAGAAGAGGTATACATTGAACAACTAGAAGGGTTTGTTAATCCAGACAAGAAAAACATGGTATGTAGACTAAAAAAATCCTTTTATGGATTTAAATAAGCACCGAGAGCCTGGTATGAAATACTTCACTCATATCTCATTAGCATAAAATTTGTTAGAACAAGTGAAAATAGCAATCTATACTTAAAAGAAGATACCGATGGTAATATCCTGATTGCTGAAATTTTTGTTGATGATATCATTTTTGGGGGCAATGAATTGTTATGCAAATACTTTGCAAATGAAATGGGCAAGGAATTTAAAATATCTATGTTTGGAGAGATCAAATTCTTTCTTGGTCTACAGATTCTTCAACAAGATGCAGGCATTTACATCACTCATTCAAAATACATCAAGGAAGTGCTAAAGATATTCAAGATGGAAGATTACAAAGCAGTTGGAACACCTATGGCTACTAGATGCAAGCTGACAAAGGAAGACAAGACAAAGGAGGTAAATCAGACCTTATATAGATCAATGATTGGAAAGTTGATGTATGTTGTTCACACCAGACCAGATATAGCACATGCAGTGGGGATAGTTGCTAGATTCTCTGCTAATCCCAAAGAATCACATATGACTGTTGTCAAAAGAATTATGAGATATCTAAAGAACACCGAGGACTATTTCTTATGGTACAAGAGAGAAGGAAAATTTGAGCTACAAGTCCATACAGATGTTGATTGGGCTGGAAACATTGGTGACCGAAAGAGCACAACTGGAGGAGCATTATTCATGGGTGACATACTTGTCACATGGATAAGCAAGAAGAAAGGATGCATCTCTCAGTCTACTACAGAAGCAGAGTATGTGGTTGCTGCTACAAATTTCTCTAATATTGCATGGATCAAACAATTACTGGAAGGTATGCATATGAAGATCCTTGAACCAGTAATTATCTATTGTGATAATACCAGTGCAATAAAAATTTCTAAGAATCCAGTCATGCATGCTAAGACTAAGCATACTACAATCAAGTATCACTATCTGAGAGAACAAGTGCAAGCAAAATAAGTGATAGTAGAATATGTTCAATCAAAGGAACAGTTAGTTGACATATTCACCAAGTCATTACCGAAGGATACATTTGAGTATCTAAGTCAGAGACTAGGGGTTCAACCCTTGTCTATCGGTCAGTAATCTGACTAGGAGGTTGCATCAGCCTATACCTCATCTGAAGATCATTCATGTTGATGCAAACACTAAAATGGATAGCAACAGATACATCTCTACATTGCAAAGTACAAATCTGCACCAAAAATCAGAACATTGTATTGTTGATGGATAGGGAAATTCAAGGAGTATATTATGCAAAGGGATGGAAGATGATATAGATGATAAAATAAGGAGAAGTATTTATGTTTGGCATTGTTGTCAAAGGGAGATAAATATCTCATTATCATACAAAAGGGAGATTTACCATAAGGGAGAGAAATATCTCATATCATACAAAGGGAGAGATGATCTCCATATCACATAAAGGAGAGATATGATAAAAGGGGAGATTATATCATTATCCATGAAGAGAAGTTCCTGAGAATCAGAAATGAAGAGTTAATCAATATTCTAAGGGAGAGAAATTGATTACACATGAAATATCCATCTAAAGGAGAGAAGTAACAAAGGGGGAGAGTTCAGACAAAGAGAAAGAATGTTGTCAAAGGAAAAAGAGATTATCAAGAAGAGGAACAATCAAGGTAGAGCACATATCAGAGAAGAGATATCAGATGATACATCTATCCAGTGAAGGGATTAAAGATTGAAGACAACCACTCTACATGAAACAAATCTAAGCTATTTTTTGAGCTTACCAAGAGCCAGACATTTGTAATAGTTACATTAAAAAATCTTGATGAAACTGTATATTTCATATTGTATTAGTAATAGTATAGTATGATAATGTAGTATTTTTCCATCAATGCCAAAGGGAGAGATTGATTACATGTAACTCATTGAATGTTTAAAGATGTTAAGTTGATAACCAAAATGCAGAAGGATAATGCAAGACATTAAATCAATTAATGGATTGTACTATCATTGATGTCAACTTGATATAATCTAATCGGTTATAATCAAAGTGTCAAAGACTTCAGAGGATCAGAGAGATAAAGATTATGATTTCTATAATGCATAAAAAATAAGCATTCACATTGTGACTACAAACACTGACGGTCAGTAGAACACGGCGGATAGAGATCACCGACGGTCAAGTCACAGTGATTCCCGAGTAAGAAAACTGATGAGCATTACCGACAAGAAGAATCACAAACATAGTGTAAACTAACAAAGAAGGCCAAGGAGAACTGAAGTATTGATCGACGCTATCAGAGAGTTAAAACTGAAAATAACTAAATTTCACAAACAACAAAATATCTAGCTGACAGAGCTAAATATAGACTTAACTGGTTGTTATCATTTTTTTCATCGACAAGATAAGTCAGAGATAAGTGATTGATTTAAAGCTGATTTGTCCAGTTGGCAAGAAAATATCAGCAAGATAAAACAGGATTTTTTCTTTAAATCTAATTGGCGAGAATTGTGGATCATGCCAAGTTTAAGAAAATCAAGAACCTAACAATGGTGATAGCATGTCTATAAAGAGACAAATTAATTCATTACAAATTGGTGTGGGGAGAAAGAAAAAAGAGAATGTTGAAGAGAAACTGATGAAGAACAACTTCATACAGTGTTGATCAAAAAGATGAGGAAAGAGATAAAGACTTCTGTAGACACCGAGCAACAAAGAAAAACATCATCGAGAAGAATCAAAGTGGAGCAAAGGTATAAATAGAGTTATATTGATCAGAATAGTTTGTGAGATTACAATAGATCTGAAAATCTACAAGTATAGTTGTATATGTGAACAGATCATATTGTTTTAGTTTAACTATTGATTCAGAAAGTCTCTTAACTGAGTGGGATTTAAATATCCTTTATATATTGAGATACATCCAATGGAGTATCAAAAAGTTTGATCATGAAGATAGCATGAGATGCCAGATACCTATTGACAGGCCAAGTGAGTGTTTGATCAAGGATGGTAGCATAGAGATGCCCGATATCAAGTGACAGACTAAAATTTTAAATCCTCTAAAAAGGTCACACCTAACAGTGTGTTTGTAACCTTTAAGAGGGTTGGCTCTTCACCGAGCTCACTTCAGAAGAGTGAAAATTTTTGGTTACCGGTCCCAAGTGGTTTTTCCCTTAATAGGGTTTCCACATTAAAAATCCATGTGTTGATATGTTTATGAGTCATTACTTTAGTGTTTTGCATTACACTTAACTTAATTGGATTGATCGGTATACTCTAGATAATTTACTATCTTTCGGTAAAATTGACAGACTATTGATCAGTAAATCTACAGTAGAAAGTTTTACAAAGCATTCCGAGGAGTAGTAAATTGATATAAGTATTTGGAGGCATTCATCTTATATGACTGAAGATAACTAGAGGTATAATTTTGTGGTACTAAGTTTTACGGGTTGATTATTGCAATATTTTTGAGGCCACTGATTCACCCCCCCCCTCTTAGTTATTCCTAACAGTCTTCTCCTTCTTTCGTTTTCATCTGGTCAAATTGTCCTCTTAGACTTTTTGCTTTGGCTCTTATTACATTTTCATCTCCTCCATGAATGTCTTGTAATTTCTTCCACATATCATAGGTTGTAGGGCAATCCTTGACTTCATCCAATTCTGAGTAGTTGAGTGAAGAAGCTATGTCAATAACCATTATGTTGTGATGCTTCCGTTCCATCATCTGTTCCACAGTCATAGTCCCTATTGGTTCCACATATTTTCTCTCCAAAAATTGTAGACCAACATCACCGATAGTAGATAGATGTAGCTTCATCAGCTCCTTCCATGCTAGGAAATTGTCTTTGTTTAGCTTAGGGATCTCCCTTCTGTAAGACATCTCTGATCTTTAGCTTAGGCCTTGAAACCTTCTCTGAAAGCACTTGAAGCTCTAATACCAATTATTGAAAATGAGATAAGTAACTGAGAGGGGAGGGGTGAATCAGTTACTTCAAAACAAATCCTTTGTCCCTTAGATGTCTTAAATACTTTCACACTGTTACTCGGTTAATTAAGATATTCTTCTGTAACTCGGGTGTCAAAGTAATCTTTATAATATCCAATGCAATTATACTTTTAGATATTTAAGTACAGAAACATAAAGCATGAAACAAATAACATATACACAGGTGACACCAAGATTCAACATGGAAACCCAATATGGGAAAAACCACCAATGTAACTAGTTACTATTTTTCACTCTTCTAAAGTGAGCCCTTTTAGGAGCCAACCCTGTTAAAGGTTACAATAACACACTGTTAGGCATGACCTTGTTAAATGATTTAATCACCCTGTGAGGAGTGGCCTTGTTAAAGGTCTTCAACACTTCAACATAGAAATGCTACCTTGTGAGAGGATTTACAAAAAGACTGTTAAGTCTACTCTGTTAAGAGATTTTAGGTCACTACTACAATTTTTAGAAAGTAACAATGAATTGACCTGTATGTGTAAGCAACTGTCTTTGCTGATTCAGATCTCTGTTCTAATTATAACTAGATCCTTGCTGATCAGATGTTCTATTGTAGCTCTGAGTGATCAGTACTTAATCAGAATCTTGTCTGATTTTTCCTTCACTCTTCATATCACAAAATTCCACACTTCTACTTTCTGTCCATTTTTTCACCTTACTCACATTCAATCCAAACTTGATCTTTCATTTATATGGTAAGCCTTGTCAAGTCGGCTTGAATATACTTCTAATAATAAATCACAATTCAGTCAACCTCATATAACCAATTAATTATAGAATATAAATCATTGTTAGTAGGCTGCCACTGAATGCCCGACCAAGACTGAAATGCCCGAGTGAATCGGTCAACACTAAACTTCCTTCAATGCCCGACTGAACTCGGCCAACACTAAATAACTCATTCTGTTGACCAACTATGCTCAGTCAGAATGTAGACATTTGTGTAACATCACTATATAAGTGTAAATACATGTGTAACATCAATGACAATACATAATTGAATAATTATCTTCAATATTCACATATACCCCATACTATCTTCCTCTAAGCTCACTTTCCTTAACTCATCAATCTCGATCTTAGATGTACCCAAAATACCTCCGTATCTCTGCTTCTGTACTTAGTCAATTTTAGAGTCACTAAAACTCAACTTTATAGGAATCGATCTGTAACCCAGATGTGTTTCCAGAAATGACAACCAAAAAGTGAATCACATCATACAAAATTGATCACTTGCCAATAGAAAGGAGAACTCACCTTGAAAAAAGACACTAATGTTGGGATAATGGAGAGGTGTGTACTGGGAAGGGAGGGGTGAATCAATACCCTTAAAAAATTTTAAACAAATTTGTGTAACCAAAATATTCTGCAATAACTGACTGAGTAGATTGCATACACCAAACATGTAATATCAATGTTGAAATGTAAATGCATGTAAAGTAAACAATAAACATACATAAAATTTGAGTACTCATGACACTAGTATTTTGTATCGCAGAAAACCCTTATTAAAAGGTAAAAACTACGGTGGGGATGAGACCCACAAAACTTTAGTACTGTAGTAAATAAAGTAGCCTATTAAAGCTTACAAAGATTGATCACTTCTGATGATCTTACCCTATTAGGAGTAATAATGAGATCTATTAGATCTACCTTGTGTGAGGATTTCATAGCATAATGTATGTGTGCACTCTATTAAGATATTTTTATAGAGATGATTAAGTCTACTCTGTTAGGAGATTTCAAGATTGTTACAATTATCACAGAGTAACAAAATTGTGTGATCTGAATGAATTACAATCTCTATATTGTTGATACAAATCCTTTAAGTGCAATAAAAATCTATCACCTTAATGTGAATGATAATACCTTCTACTCTATTATGCTTGGTAGTCTTGCCTCTATTCTGAAAACTTAATTCTTCAATGAAGTCCTTGTCCTAAAACCCTTGTCTGAACTTTGATGTCCGTAGTATGGTGGCTACTTGATCAACATACAATACAAATGACATCGTAGCTTACATATATAAAAATCCTTGACCTAATTAGGGTTTTAAAATAACTTACAAAACCTAAGATCAATGGTGTACAAAATTTACCTTGATCATCTAAACATAGGAGAAATAAACAATTAATGTTGTGAATCCATAATTAATGTTCTCCTCGATCATTGTAAACCGTTATCCATGTCAAAAAAAAGTTGTTACCTAGATTGATGTGCCATAACAAAATTTTATGTGACCTCTGGTCCACTTGGTAAATGTTGTCTCTCGATTCTCGGTGTTCTCTGTGTGTCTTAGTTATACTGTGTATCTCGATTATACTGTGTATCTTAGTGTAGATTAATTCTCAGGAAAGTTTTTCTTTTCGGTAATCACTCCACTCAGTTAACTCTACGTATGATCAGTGCTCTTGGTTAACTCTGCATTTCGGTGATTATGCCAACTAGTCTTGTCTGTGACTCTGTTACCGACTGTTCATTTGAGTGCTTGGATACTAATGACAACCTTCAAAGCTCATTTGGAGTAACATTCTCCCCCTTTGGAATTAGTATCAAAAACTTATATGTGTAGATGTAGTATACACATGGAAACTTATACATAGTGACTCCCCCTTTGTACGTGCTTGATATATACATGTACTCCCCCTATATACATATGTACATATATTTTCCCCCTTTTTAAGAATAATGACAAAAAGAATAAACTTACAGCTTGTCAAAAATATTGGGATGGGCTTTCTTGAGATTTTACATTAGTTTCTCCCATTCCTCCTTTATATTCTCAAGGGTCAATAGCTCTAAGTTCAACTGAGCATGCATATCATATATGCCTTCTATGACTAATAGTTCTGGGGTGGTAATCAAGTTCTTTTCCAATGTCACATGCTTTTACATCATAACCAAATATGGTAGTAACATAGCATGTAGCTCAGTTACTTTTTCTCTGATTTTTTCCTCTTCCTTTTTTAGATCAAGTCTCAACTGTTGTGTTTGTAGAAATTTGGTGTAATGCATCTGCAATTCATTTTTCTTGGTTGATAGACTTGTAGCACTATCTTTTAGATTGTTATCTAATGTCTTCATCTTTTCACTAAGCTTGGTAGTGAAGTGATCTAAAGTGCAAAACTTCTTTAGAATAGTAATGACTTTAGATACAAGAGTTTCTAAACTAGTTACAAATTCTGATAGTGTTACCTTGTTTACTGCCACTACCTGGCTAATTTTCTTAGTAACTTTATACTAAATCTTCTTTTCTACTCGCTCTTCTAATTTATGCTCGGCATCAACATCTGGACTGTTTATTTCCTCGGTGAGCAGTGCAAGTTGATCAATAATGGGGGTTGATTCATCTATGTTCACATCTGAACAACTTGCATTATAATCTCCTTAGTGGTCTCTAGAAACTTTGCACTTTTATGTTCTTGCCTCAGCTTATCTTTTGTTGCTTTTCGGGTGCATAGTTCACCATACCTCATCAAAGTGTCAGGTTCAAGTGTTTGTGGATCACAATCAAGAATGTCAATGATTTCATCAAGTGTCATGGGACCCTTTCTCCCTTTCTTCTTTTTATTCTTCTTCTCTTTTGTGCTTGATGAAGGAGATAGTGTCAGAGAAATTTGAGCCTTTTTCTCAGTTTCTTGCTTTTTTGGCTCACTCAGTGTGATGACTTGGGAAGGTTCCTCGATAGCTGACCTGGTGTCAGTAGTAGGGGTAGCTATCATCATTTTTTTTGTGTTACCTTCACCTATATTTTCTTCATCAGTGGCATCTATAGGTGCATCACCTTATGTTGTCCCACCACTATGCTTGGTCTCTTTACCTTGTGTATCACCCTTGTCTTCAGTTGTGTCTATAACATGCTCGAGTGTAGGATTTTGTAAGACCTAATTTTGAGTGAACTATAGGAAGACCTAGGTAGACTCAAACTCTTGTTAGCTACCTTGGATTGTTTGTTCAAGCACTCCAATCCCACCTTTGTCTCACTAGGATGTCTAACAACTTGTTCAAGGAACCAAATCACTCTTTTGTTCTCAACTTGGCTTCCCAAACCAAAACACCAATCTCTACAAATTTTCCTTTAGGGACACTTTTGTAAACCAAACCTAAGAGTGAAAATCTTCACCAGAGGCCTTAACTAACCAATCCAATGGATGGTACACCTTTTTTATACCCCAACGGTTGAGAATCCACCAATAGATTTAGTTCTCTAGACCCAAGGATAGCCTAACACCAACTGTCCTAGAATCTCTTGTAGCCCTGTCCAGAGGGTTTTTTGAACATAACTCTTTATCACAGAAGGATCTGAATAAACTAAAGTGGGTTCTAGATACCCTTTTCAGATTATTAAAAACCCCCAAAGCCTTAGGACTCCACTCTACTCTTGCACTACTAAACTCTTGCAAAGCTCACATGCCTAGTTATCAAGGTTAGGCTTGGATAACTAAGCAAGTGGTGTAAGATGGGTTCACAGAGTGAGTACAAGGACTTGGATAGTTCCCTTTGTCCCAAAATTACCTAGATCCACCATTGGTTTGATCCTTCCAACCATATAACTCACATGCATGTGACTGTACCCAAAAAGCAAGCTAATTACATAGAGATAATTAGCCTAGGGCTTTGTCTTAAATGCATGGAACCAACATTGAGATTCTGAGCCTTTGAAATATTAAAATGCATGACCCTAACTTTTATTTCCCAAGTTTCCAAGCATATCCACTTGATAAATCCCAAGTTAGGTTCACATCTTTGGAGCAGAGCCAAGAAAATAGGGTTCTCAGACAGTGACCAAACAAAATGCTCTAACTCCTATGTAACTTCATAAAAATGGATGAAACAAACTATAATGGTAAGGTAACTCAAAAAATTAGAAATTTATATAAGTGGTTTCACCAAATGAATCTATACCAGGCTGTACACACACAGAATGACTCAAAAAACTCTTATATTTCCTTCTCTGAATATCAAGCTTCGTACACAGTGACTTCTTACCTTTCTAGAAGGCATAAAGACATCAAATACCATCATCTTGGCATTACAGATTCTCCAAGAAGTTGGTTTGGCCATTTCAAATTGAGTTGTCACTCCTCAAGCAACATTTTTCAAAAGTTTCTCATGCAACATTTTGTAAAAAGACAACTTTTTAGCAACATTTGTCAAAGTTGCAATTTTGACCAAGATGCCAACACTACCAACCTCCAAGGATTTAGGAGTGATCTAAAACATGCCAAGAACCTATACTAAGGTTTCAAAACATAAAATTCAACCTAAGGACTAAATAGCTAAAAGAGACTAGACTTGGTCTTACATGGTTTCAGGCACCCTTAAGGTATATAACTTACCTTAGGGTCCTTCACCTTACAAAATAGACCCACACACACACACTAGGGTGATCCAAATGATTCACACCTTATTACAACCAAACTAACATCAAAGTAGAAGCTGCAAAAGGTGCCTTGCACCATACTCCCCATGGAAAAAGTAACTCAATTATCTTGAGTTGGGAGGTCTTCAAGTGTATAGTCTATTTTCTGAATGTCTTCAGGGGTCATCTAGGTAGCATCTTCAATGGGTTGATTTTTCCATTTGACTAAGTACTCATAGTAAGTGGCCCTCCTAGTCTTCTTGTTCACTCTCTTATCTAGAATTCTTTCAATCTCAGGAGGAGTTTTTTGGGGTATGTCCTTGAGTGGTTGGAGTGTAGGAGGCTCTAAAGTACCTACAAGATCATCAGTACTAACAACACCTTTATAAGCATAGATATCTGCAACATTAAAAATAGGAGACAAACCAATGTGAGAAGGTAGATCAATCTTGTAGGCATTATTGCCAAATTTCTTCAAAATCTTGAAAGGGCCAAGCTTTTTCATCATAAGCTTTGTATATTTCTCCTTGGGTAGTCTCTCTTTCTTGAGGTGAATCATCACCATGTCTCCCACTTTGAACTGTAAGTATCTCCTCTTTTTTTCTTCCTATTCCTTATACTTCCCAGTGGTATACTGTAGTTTGGTCTGCACTTGGTCATGGATGTTCTTCATTACTTCAACAAAGTCTTCTACTAGGGAACTTCTTTTGTCAATATTTACCACATGATTAATTCATCTAATTAAGCCATAGTCTGATTAATTATTAAATGGAAACCAATAGCCTAATAGTTAATTAAACCCTCTTTTCCCCTATTAGATTGAATGAATGTATTTATTCATTTAACTTATTTCATATTATCCTCTTTTCCTCCACTTGTGATTTAAATAGTTAAATCTATTCTATTTAAGCACATGGCTTCATAACCTTAACCCCTAACCTAACCAATCCCAACCACCTAACCCTAAGTTCAAACCCATCCCAACCCCTTCATACATGCTAATCCTTCCTCATTATCTAATTAACCCTAATTAGTTAATTAACCCCTCCACTCATTCTCTCTCTACCCATCTCCATCTCCCTAATCACCTATCTTAAACCCTAACCATAATCCTAATCTCTCCCTAAGTTTGTCACATTCCTAATCCTTGGATTAGGAATACAACCCCTTCCCAAAAGTCAAACTTCTTAAGCTCTATCTTATCCCCTCACCCATGCCTCATTAAGACCCTCATTAATGTCTCATTAATGCTCTTACAACCCTCATTACTCACCCTATCTCTAAGAGTCTTCTCTTATCCCTTTGCACATGGACCAAAATGGTCACATTATTTTCCTACACATCCTCTCTCCTTGTGATACTTGTCATAATGAGAAGCACTTAAAGAAGCACAATCCTTGTGCTCTCTTCTAGGTGCATCTGAGCCCCTCTTTAGGTTTGCATCCTGACCACTCATTGTGAGTCCATTTTCCTATAATTAGAACCTCTTTCCTTCACAAATTGATCCATCTTTTATGCAAACTTATAATACCAGTTTGAAGAACACCTCTTGAAGCTTGGAGCATGTATCATCCTTGAGCACACATCCATAAGTATGGACACATCAAAAGATCAAAAGGGGGCTTGGATTCAGTTTTAGGGAGGTTTGCACTTCCTTAGTTTCTTATTGTTTTAGGTTTTCCTTTTCAATCCAATCTTGAGTGTATTCTTGATTTATTAGTTATTGAATGCTTTAATATTATTATTGTGTTCAATCTTGAATGCCTAAGGACAATTGAACAAGGAAAAATACATTTCACTCTCGTTCTCATAAAACAAGCACAGTTGCGAGTTCATTTCTATCATAGCTTACAACACATTGCCTAACTTATTAGAAAATTAATCATGTGCTTTATGTGTTTTGTGCACTTGTACAAACTTTTGAAGAGCGCAACCTCACTCCACGCACTATCCTCTCCCACTAGATTTCGTGGTTGTTGGTGCAAAAGAAAGGTGATCGTGAACATTAAAAACTTTCAATTTTCTTAGAGGGGTTTGTCTAAAAGAAGCATGAGTCCTTTTGGGGAACGACCCCAAACAGGTAAATCCTTTGGCTGGTATAGAAATAAGGTGGACCCAAAGGTCTTTCTATATCCTTTCAAGCTCAGGCAGATCGTGTTCGATGGTAGTCCATAATGGGTGAACTCCCTAGCATACTGGCATGGTCAAACTAGGCTCTTAAGTGAGTCACATTGTACAAACTGATTGTGGGGACTCCATGAATTACTAGCAAATGATAAAATAGCAACCTACCCATTTTACCTCTGTAAGCTTGATAATCGGCTGGGGAAGGAAGATAGTAACTTCCCCGAGAAACTTGCACATTTGTGCCACCTTGAGTGTTTGGAGTCAGATAATATGACATCATGACTGGAGCCTCATTCTTGGTGATGGTTGTATTCTGATTAGCTCTTGTGTGTGTGCCTACGTATGCAAGAAAATATTTTCAAGCTCACCTCTACCTTAAGGTAGAAAGTGCTTGTATGTGTCTTTAGTGTTACAAACCTTGTGCAGAAAAGTTCTTGAACATACACAAATCTGAAAGTTTTGAAGTCCTTTTGCAAAAGAGATCGACATTTTATGCTTCTTGAAAGGTTGATTTTCCTCTTGCAATATTTTTTGCTCCAAATCCTCAATATCATCATTTATTCCAAAAAAAATCCAAGGCACACTTTTCGTAGTCAATGCCTCATCCTAAACATTATCAAACTAAGCTCATATCTATTTCCATCAAGAACAAGAAATTTAGATCCTTTTTTTCCACATATCCTAGGCTAGCAGAGTCATCTTTGCCATCCCCCATCCTCTTTCCATCTTCTTCAGAGTTAGTCCTTCTTCCTGTTTTGAGTTTAAATTTGATTCCTAGTCTAAGATTGTTGTTCATCCTATTATTCGCTTAAGTCTTCCATTCATCTCCCTTCTTTCTCCATATCCAAATCATCTGCAAAGTGTCATGTCACAAATCTATTATGATCAGTTTGGTTTTCATATCTCTTCCTCAACTTTATCCTATTCTGATGATGATGGTCTTGTTGATCATGATGCATACTTTGAAAACCTTAGCAAGCTCACCCCAACATCCTATTCTAGTGATGATGAAGGTCTTGATGATCATGATGCATAAATGGAAATCCTTAACAAACTTTCTCCAAGCATCCTCCAAGATCCATTCATTCCTCCACACTATCCCATCATGCCTCCATGCATACCCACTAGCACTCCTTATCATACCTATGACAAGGTAAATCCATCTTATCCTCCATCCACATCTCCTTCTTATACATTCATGCCTCCATCTTATCCCATGGTCATATCCCAAACTCTATCTTTTCACAATAACACTACTAGCTACATCCCTAATCCCAATCCACCGTCTCATTATCCTCCAACCCATGTTCAAATCCCTAATCCTAGTCCTCCATTTCCTTCAAAATATCACCATGATCCCCATGCTATTACTAATCTACCGTCCACTCTATCCTACCCATCTACCCCATCTTATCCCAATCTACCATCTCCAATTCCTACCTACATTAACACCTATTCCATACCCCAATCCAACCCTCCTCTCCTATCAGTTAGTCAATAAAGTTCGCAAGACATTGCCACGCCTACCTATGTGAACTATCTCATTGTACCATCTTCCCACCATCTGATACATAAGTCTCCAAGGATTTTCACAAGGAATCCAACAAAAAATCCATCTCTTAAAGAGTCACGTCATATCACTCCCCCATGGGAAAACACTAGTGATGAAGCCCTTCCATCTCCTGCACCCAAAATTCCTCTTCCATAACATATACCTATCATTTCCCTTCTGAATCCCATACTTATTGATCCTCTTCCACCCCTCTAACCCAAAATTTCTCTTCCATCTCCTACACCTATTATTTCCCTTCTAGATCTTATACTTTTTGATCCTCTTCCATCTCCTAGCACCATTAAAGTCCCCCCATCAATTGACTCCATATAATCCTCGTCCCCATCTTCTCCTCCTCACACTATCAACATCTCATTCAATGAACCTCATGCATCCACCCTTCTTCCCTCTCTAACGGAATCAACCATCCCTCCATCCAACCCATTTGAAGAATGTCCCATTCATCCATCCAACCCATTTGAAGAATCTCACATTCATCCATCCAACCCATTTGTAGAATCCATCCATCCATCCAACCCATTTGAATAATATCCCATTCATTCATCCCCTCCCTCCACAGATTCCATCCACACATCCCCCCATCTTCCCTCTATTCCAATCACAAAATCTCCCATCCTTTATCTCCTCCATCTAAAGAATCCCTTTATACATCCCCCACAACACTATCCACGTCAATCCAATCATGTCAAGACCTTTTCCAAAAGCATGTTGAAGTATCCATTGACTTGGATGAGGATTGTATCATTCCATCCACTCCATATCAAGATCCTAACATATCAGTCCATCCATTACATGATCCATCAACTCCATCTCATGATCCATTTCCATCTAGTCCTTCAAAGCAAGATCCTCCCATTCTATCCATGCCATCTCAAGATCTATTCCCCCATTTGAGCCAAGCTCACAACATCCCATTGCCTTCACTTCATAAACCTTTATCACCTCCAATTCCAACTATCCCACCACCAGTACTCCATCACCTTGGTCCACTCACATTCATCTACGGTGGTCTACTTAAAACAAAATAAATTAGTTACATCTTCAACATTTGTCATCCACCTAATAATGAACTTACATCTTGTTCCTTCACTGAAAAGAATCCTACCTTGACTCAAATGCTAAAAAAATGGAATTATCAAGGTAAAGGTGCAGGCATAAAAGAGAAAGGTACCCTAGAGCCCATTCAGGTTAAAAGACATCCACGATTTTGTGGTATTGGTTATGCACCTAGAGATCCTTCATCCAAAACTATTGGTACAACTAAAGAAAAGTTCAATATTTATTTCAAACCCTCCATCACATCTTCCTATCGTCCCTCTAAAGTATATAACACCATCCCCCCTCCTCCATCCTTGCAACCCAAGACAACCTACCATATTCCTCCTTCATCCTCTCAATCCATTTCGGGCCCCTATATCCCAAAATATCATCTTACATCTTATCCCACTCCTTCCTTCATCCATCAATCCCATATAAAAATTCCCACCACTTACATTCCCAATCAGGATCAACAACTGCACATACCCATGCACCCCATCCACCATCCTACCTCCACCAATCCATCCATATTTCCTCCATCTCATGCAAGTTCTCATATCTCTTCCAATGCTACTCACTATAATTTGTATTCCAAATCATCAATGCATAAAGCTACAGATCCACAATCTAAAGATTTTCATGTTTACTTCAAATGACATGCTCCAGCAAATTCAAATCCAATCAAAGCATGCACTACATCTCATAGGCCATAAAAGCCCACCAAAGCAAAAGAAAAAACTATGTGGATCCCAAAGCAAAAAGATGATATGCATCTAAAAGAAAAATCCATTGTGGCATATGAGGTTACTAATCCTCTAACTTAGCATTCCTCTCCTCCATCTTCAAAATTTTTTTTGGATCCTTATGTCCCACAACTTCCTACCATGATTCCTACATCGCATTCACAGGTACCATCCACTTCACATTCACTCTTCCCACATCCTTCGCAACATGTGTCAATGTTGATCCTAATAGCATCCCCTATCCCACTCACTTTCCATCATTTTATCCAAATACTTCCAACTATCATATCCGTTATCCCACATATCTCCCCCCACATAACCATCTCATACCTACATTTTCCTAAGTCACTCATCCCTCATAAATTTGTACCAACATATCATGATCAATACCAAAGCTATAAAAAAGAAAAAAAGAAAAAACAACCAAAAAAAAGGAAAAAAAAAAAAGAAAAAGAAAGAGAAATCAATTCGTCCACTGGTGAAAACTTGGCAAACAAGCGCCTGTTATGCCCTGCATCCCCGTCCCTACATTTTTTGTGCAAAATGTTGGGTCCCCCCTTTTTTTTTTTTTGCTTGTGGCCTTGCCTTGTCTCTTTCCCTCTTTGTTTTCTTTCTCTGGGGTTTTCTTCCCCGGCGTTGTGTCTTGTTTATTTTTTTTCCGTCTTCAGGACTCCGGTCCCAGAGGTTGCTTTTTGTTGGAAACCGGATTCTGGACTCCGGGATTATTCATCATGATGTTCTTAAGGATATTATCATGAGGAATCCCCGGGCCCGGAGTCCGGAGGTTTTGCTTGTCCGAAGATCACCGGAAGGAGGATTACCTTTTTACCGCGGGTATAAATATAGATTATCTGTCACTTTCACATTTACCGCGATTAAAACCTTCAAGCACTTAGAGTGAGTTAGAGAGCAATTTCAAAAGTGATTAACAGAGCGTTTGCAGAAAGTTTATGATAATCAACGCTTAACATCTCCTGTCATTCTCAGGCAATTGCAAGTGCTTCATGGTGGTGACTCTGACAGTTTGGCAACTCGAGCTCACGCAGTAAATCCTTGCTTTCCTCCGCCTTCTGTGTTCTTAGGTTGGTGCTTCCGCTTTTCTGCCTCTGTCTTTCTTCCACTCTCTGGTTTCCTTCCATTTTTCTTTGTTTCATTTTGTTTCCGTTTGTTTTGTTTCCTGGTTTCAGCTAGTTTGTTCTGTTTTGGGTTTTGCCGCCCATTGGTGGGTCAGCTCTGCTAGAGAGTTGTCCACCCTCTGTGCAGGAGTTGTTTCTGTAAATAGCGTATATAAGTGTAAATAGTTGTATATCCGTTTTGGCCTTGTCTGGTTTTCCCACGGGCATCTTCCTGCATTGTATATTCATGTATATATGTATATAGTTGTATATGATCCCTGTATATCTCCTCATCTCTGTGTATATCCCTTGAATTTATGTATATCCTTCCGGGTGGCTTAACAAGCCGGTCGATTCACCCCTGTGTCTGGTTTTCTGCCTCCGAGCTCGCTTTGAGGCCGAAAACCACCTGTTTGAAGCTCGGCTCTCGGCTGGTTTCAAACAGGTAGTTTTCTCTCTCCTCCATGGAGTCTGTCAGAACCTCATTTATATCCCATGTGCACAATCAATTCTAGCCAAGTGGCTCTCCCTTTTTGTGTGTTCAGATAGTTGGCTCCGTCGTCATCGCCATAACTTCCATTTAATACCTACACACATGGCGCCCACGTGGGCTTGATGACTTGGATTTTCACATATTCTCGCTAATGGTCATTTCTCCGGGTTACGGATCTCCTACCACCATCTATCCCACGTCTTTGCTAAGTGTGATAAAATTCCCCAGACCTGAATGTGTTGATGATATCTTAATTTTACGATGTGTTTTGCTTTTCAGGTATCTTTGCATAAAACTAACTTTTCAGGAAAAGAAAACGTCGCGGTGGTAAGATCTCCGGACCCCGGAGTAACTTTCTTATTTTTGATAAAATATTCTGACGGTCGCTTTGCCTTGCAGGTTCCCAGACTTCATCTTCCAAATATTTCTGAAGCGTCTGCATCATCTCCTCTCAGAAGTTTGAAATTACCAACCACAACAGAAACCAGGGCAGCAACAAAGTCAAAGATGGAGAAAGCCCTGGAAAAGCTTCCCCTCACCATGAATTTTGTACAAGATAATGTCATTGTGGGCTCAAAGATTGTGTCCAAGGTAAAACTGATGACCAACGCCAATGTCGGAACTTGGATAGAAATGCAGGCCCTGGTGAAGGTAATGCACATCCAGCGACAGGCTGGAGACCAGCTCGCAATCAACGTCGGGGGTTTCAGAATCCTCCGCGCAGCTTGCTTCCCATGCTCCGTGCAATCTCCGGAGCTTATCTTAACACTGGCTGCCAACTACAACTCTTCTGTCCAGGCCATTATGCTCGTGGCTGCGCAACCCACAGGATACCCCACTCCACTGGTGTCCCTCAACCCAGTCACATTCCAGGCAGGCCTGGGTATCCCACAATTTGATAGAGCCATGGTGGTTACAAGGACTGATGCCTTGAAACAGTTTACACAACTGGAGGATGCCGCTGGGTATACATGAATACCCATTAGCTCAAGGCCCCGAAGAGGGACCCAAAGAGAATGAAAATAGAAATCCCCCGCTCTGAATTCAAGGAGAGCATCCAGATGGGGATAATAGCATTAACCCGGGTATTTGGGCAACCCTCCGCCCAGGAGTTTTCCAAATGCATATACTATTTCCTCCTCGGCATCTCCACCAAGGGAGAATTCTTCGACTGGGCGACAATAATCTCAAACCATGTCGACTCCCAGTTCTAGCAGTTGAACTGGAAGAAGAAGTTCTACATGTCTTCTTATGTTTTCTGGGCCCTGGCCTAGCAGAGGCCCCACTCCAATGGCCTACTTACAAACAGCGTGCTCGGGATTGGCCCGAGACAAAAGGCACCATGGGACCATTTCCCACATATTCAATGGGAGGCCAGCTTCCCCAGTTTCTGCCAAGTAAATGATGCGTTCGTTTATTACCACTTGCTCACACCCACCCGAGACGCTGGTTACCACCTATCTACTAAGGCGATGAAGTTAGTCAGTAGTTATGGACACTACTATATCCAGTTCCAGTAGCATACATACATTAGGGTCGCCAGCTTCTCTGGGAAACCCTACTTGTTACCCAAGCATTATGGGGACAAGATCATGCAGTTGGAATATTGCCGGCAGATAATGGAGCTGCACGCCTTCTTGGCCCTCAAGAAGGTCCCCAACGTCTCATTCCCAATCACCTGTGGGAACTACACCTGTAGTCTAGCCGCCGTGAAGGCGGCAGACAATGAGCTAAAAAGTTATAACCTGCAGGAATTTTATCTGATGCGGAAAAACTTTGATCCGCATGGCAGAATTGCAACAACACTGCCCCGGGCTTCAGAGCCCCATCAAATACATATGGAGGACTTTTGGGCTGATTTCCAAGATGACGTGGATGTGCAAGGCAGGCACTATGTCAGGATGACAGCCGGAATGATGCAGGAACTGAAGCTCTAGAAATTCCCAGCGGACTTCTCAGACGCCGCCCCCACCATAGATCCCTAGTACAAAGAAAAGGGGATCGATAAAAGGGCCCTTCCTCCAGTAGACTGGGCCACCCAAGAGGAGCCCACAATTGAAGACTTCACTTAAGAGGTGGTCGAGAGAAGCCATGCGTATTTCAAGGAGGTGTGCCCCAGGAGTACCCACCGAGCAGCCTAGCCGGTGCCACAAAGATTGACCCCGGGGGCCGGGACCTCTTCGCAAGGTGTAGATAAAGGAAAGAGAATAGCTATAACCCCTTCCATGCAAGAAGTCCCCATCACCGAGAAAATAAAACAGTCGATGGCGGCCTCCCAACAAATGAGGGAGCAATTGATGACGAAGTTGGCTACCCCACCACTTATGACCAGGCCACTTTGTCCTCCTTCCTCCCTGTCATTGGTAGCCTTAATGATCAAGGCGACGGGGGTGGATCTGCTGGAAGCAGCAGCGATAAGAGATGCGGGACCTCCTCTAGTAACCCAGAGGAAGAAAAGGCTCAGCAAAAAGCCTAAGGCAGAA
Source organism: Thuja plicata (assembly GCA_018584345.1). Lineage (NCBI taxonomy): Eukaryota > Viridiplantae > Streptophyta > Pinopsida > Cupressales > Cupressaceae > Thuja > Thuja plicata. Next base: position 1,067,829 of record MU224645.1, read on the forward strand.
CTAGCGCTGAGGGTATCTCTCCCCAAAGAAATAGAGATCCTTTCTTCCAGTTCCCCAGAACCGGAGAAGGAAACGAAGCCCGCAGGAGTCCCAGCCAATCCCCCTCAAGAAGAAGAATTTGATGTATTTGTGGCCGATGAGTTCAGAAACTTGTAGGGGGAAAATACACAAGCAAAGGTAGAGGTCCTAGGGGAGGGAAAAGAAGCTGCAGAGCTAGAAGATATCGAGCAGGAGCCTGCGCAAGGACAAGAGCAGCAAGAAGAAGAAAAGGAGCCGAAACCAGAAATTATCTTCGGGGCTCAAGAAATGCAAGGTCTGGGAGTGGACCAACAAAAACCAAGTGAACGAATGGCATCGATTGGGGGACCTGGACCTTCGAGAATAATCGTAACCCCAACCGCTGTGTTCCAAGGGCCACTCCCGGGATCAACCTTTGGGCATGTGATCACAGCGGCCCAAACTTTAAATCTTGGCCCGACACCTCCCCTGCTGCCAAAAGTGGTGCCAACAGAAGAAGAGGCCCCGACAGAAGAAGAAGAGAAATAGGAAGAGCAGTTCGAAGAAGAAATCCCCGAGGAAGCCTACCAGAGTCCAGACCCAGTGATTGACATACAGGACCAAGCTGAGGAGATGGAGATTGAAAAGAATGTTGTTGTGGAAGAATTTGAGGCAGGGAGAGAGACGAATGAAGTCCACGTTGAAGAGGAGCAACAGCCACAGGACACCGGGAGAGAATCAGAAGAACAAATTCTGGCGGGAAGGCCACCTCCCCCACCTCAATGGCTGGTAGAAATCCGAAAGATAAAATCTCAGTCTGCTCCGGTGATTCCTCTCTCCCTGGCCGAAATGATGGCCCAAGTTCAGGCCCTGCCAAAAGCAAAGAAAGCCTGGACAGTTCATACTCTTTGAACTGGGCCGGGCGGAGAAATAGTTGTCATTGTGGCAACACCTCCCCCAGACGCCGATGAAGCAACTGCAGACCCCGCAGATTATAATGTTGCAGAGGTATCCCTAGGAAAGAGGGGAAAGCAAGGTGACCTGTAGACTTGCTAAAGGAGGCAGCAAGGGCAGTGGAGGCCCGATATGAGAAAGATGCCCAGAGGCTCAAAGCTGAAAAGGAAAAGAATGCAAATCTTATGGGATTTCTTACTGAGCTGGCCCGACCTATTAATGCCGCTCCTCTAGAGACCTCCACATCAGAGGAATTACCGCAGAGTGACATAGACTCCCTGCGAGTAATGAAAAAGAAAGCCCAGGTAGTGGACGAGTGGGTTGCCCTGCAGATAGGAAACACCCAGCGTTTCTTGGTGTCCACTCTCCCAGATTTATACACGGCCCGACAAGTCATTCATCAAGCGAAGGCACTTATTGAGCAGTGGGAGAGTGACACCGAAAACTACAAAGCGTGGAAGGTGGAGCTCGAAGAGCTCCTCACCTTGGGAGAAGATATAATTTCTGAATCAAGAATTCTGGGTGAGGAATCATTCGATTTTGTAAGAACTCAGCACTCCAGACTTGACCTCACATTGGAGGTAACCAAGCAACTGGTAGAGTCCTTGCAATAGAAGGTAAACACTATAAAATATTCATCTAATTTATATAAGTATTTTGTAATAAAGGCTTCCAGGGCTGATCCCCTTAGTACAGATACATATACCCCCGAAGATTCAGTTTTGGGGAGTTTTGACGAAATAATGAAATCTCGGTATCAATCCCCGGAGGGGATAGATGGGGCCCAGATGGCGAAACTAACCAGTATGATACTTAAGGGTCACGATGCTACAAGAATGGCAGATGAATTCAAAGAAAATGTTCCGGACCTGGGGGAACAAGTCAAAGTGGCCAGGCACAGAAGGGCCAGCCTGAAGAATGTAGATGAAGATGGCATTTCCCACCTCCTCCAGGCCTTCAACGACAATAAGCAGCCCTGAGCTTTCTCTGGAGGCCAGGGAAAACTCACATTAAGTATTCTTTATTCATTTTGGGGCGTAAGTTCCCAGATCTCGGAGTCCCGGATCCAAAATTTTGTATTCTTTCAAGTGACCCGTGTCCCGGTCCCCGAGGTCGACCGGTCACTTTCAGAAGCGGTTAATAAAGGCTGTCAAAGAAGTAGTTGGCCACATCAAGGGGCGTCAGCTCGGCAATTGGTCTTCTGACAGGGTGGTCTTCTTGAGGCGCCGCTCAAAGGTACATCTGCCACATTGGAGATAGGGCACCACATTTCCCATTTATGAGGCATGTAGCCTTGATCTTCGAGGGACCTACTTCCTTCTTTCTCCTTTCCGGTTCTCTTGCTGAGACCGATTCTTCCGATGTATATTCTTATCTTATTCTTCTGACATGACAGGCCTATTCCGTCTCCAGGTCTTTTGTAGGGTGGCGCAGGTAGTACCGGCCCCCGGATATTGTATTTTATTAGAACATGATGTAAATAGGGATAGGGTTAGAAGAGAGTTGTATAAATAGGCAGATCGGCCCATTTCCAAGGGTCGGAAAAATTGATGATTTTGTTGTCCATGATAATAGCAAGGAATTTCTCATTTTAAGTTGCAGATTTTAATGCTCCATTGTTCCGTTCTTGATAGTTAGATGCTCCCCTGGAGCCGCCATTGTATCACGCACCAGTGCTTGCTGGAAGGAACATTAATAAAGAAGGAAGAATTCTTGGCAATGACGTTGTTGGCATTCCTGCTTCTGAGTTAATGGTATTTCATGTTTTAATGTCCTTTATGTCTCTTACTCTGGTATGTTAAAGTAGATTAACGAACTCTTTACTCCTGTTACTGATAAAATGCTAGCTGATGGTTATGTGTTTCTTCGGTATTTAGTGTAGTCTATCAGAGTATTATCAATGTTCCAGACATTTCAACGCGACTATAGTTAGATGATACGTTTCTAACCCTGCAGGATCTTTTTCACTTTATTTGCTAAGTATAAAAATGCTTGGGAAAAATCTCACTTTGATCGAATCTCTGGAGAAGATGAGTTGAAGAAACCAGCTATCCCCCTCAAAAATAGTCACCTCTCCAACCAAGCCCCACACCGTCGTGACCCGACACCCAGGTGCTTGAAGGCTCGGAGGATTTATTTTCCCCAGACAACCTTTGCAGGCGGAGTTGGCTGATTTCCCCAGAACCCAGTGACAACTTATGACTATTGGCGGACCTGGTCAGCAAAACCCCGTCAACAGGGCCTTGGAAAAGTACCATGATGAAAACCTAGTAAACAGGTGTCATGCATAGCTCCTCCATCCAGTCCCTCTTCACACTTGGGGGAAAATTCCTTCTGGCCACCATCCATCTACCATCCACATCTTGTCTTATCCTTTTCATTTCTTCCATCCTCATTTGGATCTTGATGAGAAATATACAGGCCACCATAGCTACATGCATTTGGACATCTCTTGACATCCATCTCCCATCTCCCATCTTTATCCACCCATCCTTCCTTCCATCAATCCTTCTGCACTATCTTCCTGCCTTATCCACCCTTCGTCCTATCTGTCATTCAACTCCATCATCCTCTTGTTATCCTCTCTTCCATCCTATCATACCCCCTCCAAATACTTCCTCACATTCATGACCTATCCTATGTGGGGGAATTTTGTTCCTTGGTGACATAGTCCTTGGAGACCTTCTCATATCCACCTGTCATTTCCCAATCATCCTCTCCTATCCACAATCCTTCAGCTATCCATCCATTCCTCTACTAAAAATCCTTCAATCTAGCACTTCCCTCTCTGCATTCCCCAACATCTCCTCCATCTTCCAATTCCTCCTTTCATATATCCCATCACTTGTTTCTTCCCTTGTCATTGGTATCTAGCTCTAGGCTATCCTCATGCACCCAATGCCACCCATTCCAATCATAATTCTCCTCGTGACCTACCATCGCATAAAAATCCTATCCACATCCTCCAGCTATCCGAAGTCAGGCAGAAATCCGCCCATCCAAGCACACCCCTAGCTTTTGTGCAAGCTTTGATCACAATCCACTGATCATAATTGGGAGGCATCCTTCCCAATCCTTGTGTTTTATTTGGGATTACATCGTTCCCACATCTAGAGCACCCCATCTTCTATTCCTCTATCTTGGCCTTTTGGCTCAACCGGGGCAACATCATGCATATTTGCCTCATCTCATCCATTATCATTGATCTTCCTATGTCTTCAGTCTATACATATCTTGTCTGTGTCAGTCCAGTCTTGTGTCCGGTCTTGCTTGTACATATCTCATGTCCTTGGTTGGTCTCCTTGTATAAATTGATACAGTTCCATTTCGAATCTTGTGCTACAGCAAGTTCCTTTTGACAAAATCATGCTTCAAAAATTTGATCTCCGTACATCCTTTTTCCAATCAGATGCACACTTGACATCTCCATGGAAATGGGTCCATGAAGGATGTATCCTTCCTCATATTTACCTAATTCCAAATCATAATCATCTTCATAAGAGTAGGTCCATGTAGGATGTATCCTTCCTCATGTCTGACATAAATCCAATCATCTTCATCAAAACAGGTCCTTGTAGGATGTATCCTTCCTCTTGACTGACCTCAATCCAATCACCATCCCATATCGTTGATCTCTCTAGAAAAAGGTGTCTTGTGGTTGAATTTTTTATCTTGTAATTTTGCTTTTGGTTCTTGGTTATCATTCCTGATTCTTTTTGGTTGTTCTCCTCCTCAAGGTTGCCATGATTGTTTTTATCATGGTATGCTGTGAATGGATTCACCTGGGATAAGGAAATTGATTTTTTTATTTTTTTTCTGCTTGTGAGTCAGTCGGATATGACCCTTGCATGTATGTAATCCATTTGGGTTCGCATGTTGCACTTAAGAAATGTCATTTTCTTGTGGGTTTTTCTAGTAGTATTTTGACCATGGTTCTTCCCGGGCGTCATGTGTGATACTGGGGAAACCCCCATGTGTTTTTTGTGTCAGTCCTCTGCAACACTAGTGACAAGGCTTCATGTTCCTAGTAACCTTGGCATGGTCTCTAGAGTTGCTATATCAAAATAAGTGCTCAAAATACATGGCAGTATTCCCCGCAGAATACCCCTCGCTCAAGCTTCAAGAAAAAAAAACCCCCCCATCCACTTCCCAGCAAAAGAAATCCTATTAACCTCAGTGGCCATCTTATCCTACCAATCAAATCCTACCATCCCAACAATGATCTTAATCCTACCATCCCAACAATGATCCTAATCCTCCCATTCCAACAATGATCCTACTCCTACCTAATCCCTCCTAATCCTACACAAACCTCATCCCTCATCTCTTATGCAAACATGAATCCCACATCGCATACTGTCACTCTCTTCTTCTTTAAATTTCCCTTTCTGTTGCCCTTAGCCATTTTTTCAAGACGTCGTCTGGGCTTCACTTTTCTTCCTGCTGCCCTCTTGAGGGGGCATCACCCTAGTCATCATTCTATTCTAATTCTTTCCTAATCATCACTCTGGGGCAAATTCATTGCCTACGTCAACTTCACATCGTCTATTATTTTAAATGTCTTCAAAATAGTGTTATTCTAATACTATCTCAAAGAAGGGCAAAATGTAGACACCTAAATCTGATTAACATCTCTAATCACATTTAGTGCCTTCTAAGACATTATCAACTAAGTAATCAGTCATTACCTAATTGATCTATGTTATCCTACTAGCCTGATTAATTCATCTAATTAAGCTATAGTCTAATTAATTATTAAATGGCAACCAATGGCCTAATAGTTAATTAAACCCCCTTTTCCCCTATTAAATTGAATGAATGTATTTATTCATTTAACTTAATTCATATTATCCTCTTTTCCTCCACTTGTGATTTAAATAGTTAAATCTATTCTATTTAAGCACATGGCTTCATAACCTTAACCCCTAACCTAACCAATCCTAACCACCTAAACCTGAGTTCAAACCCATCCCAACCCCTTCATACATGCTAATCCTTCCTCATTAGCTAATTAACCCTAATCAGTTAATTAACCCCTCCACTCATTATATCTCTTCCCATCTCCATATCCCTAATCACCTATCTTAAACCCCAACCTTAATCCTAAACTCTCCCTAAGTTTGTCACATTCCTAATCCTTATATTAGGAATTCAACCCCTTCACCAAAGTCACAGTTAATGCTCTTACAGCCCTCACTATTCACCCTGTCTCTGATAGGGATCTCTAACTTCTAAGAGATTTATTTCTCTTTCCAAGACCCTTTCTTTGGTCGTCTTAGGGTTTCTATCACTACCCTAGCCAGAGGATAACTCAATGATCCCCTATCTCCTTTATAACTCCCTATCAACTTCAAACTCCCTCCAAGTCCTTCTCCATTTTAACTATGCACCCTTAGGCTTATTCTAGCCCAAGTCACTCCACTGACCTTGGTAATAGGAATGGGATTCTAGACCATTCCTAGGTCACTTAAAACTAGTTTTGATCCACTTTTATGGATCCCTGCATTAGGTTTCGAACGAGTTCCTAGTTTTTAGATTTTGAGGCCTTGTAGCCTTTTTGGTCAATTAGGCCTCCTAGAAACTAGTCTTCTTGGATTTCTTCACAAATCCCCTTAAAAAACCTCCAAATAAATTGTGGATTCTTTTTAGGTCTATCCTAGGCTCTAGGATTTTCAAGGTTTTAGACCCCCACTCTGTCCGTACACTGGATTTTCACTAAACCCCTATTTTAATGGTTTTAGGAGCATGTTTACCAGTCTGGTTTCTTTTTCTTCAATGGATGCTCTAAGAAATTCCCCCAATATTCTCCTTGCATACAGTAATCAAGGATGCACTCCTCCACATTCTCCCACCATTTATTGGTTCAATCCAATCCATCTAGCATCTTTCCATGCTACTGTTCTACACAAGCCTCTAACGAGAATGCCACTACACTAGCCGAGGGCTTGTTAGAAAAAATAGCTCCCCTACTAGAAATGACTCCATAGACCATATATAAACTATATAAAAGGTCCCCTACTTGATCCCAAGTTGCCATAGCTTTCCAACCACGTGAAGTCAAGTGGGGTTCATATTTTACATGACTAGTCCAGAATAAGACAAAGAACCAGTAAAACACAAAGAATTTACAAAATAATAAGAAAAAACACTAAACAAATAAACTAATGCCACAAAGAAAAACTACATAACACAAAACACAATCTCAGTGCATTAATTCACTCCATTCAATCCATTAAAGTACTAGATGATGGCTTTGTTAACAAAATACAGTCAAATTCTCTCCTTCTCAACACACAATCCATACTCAATGAAAACCAACTATCAGATTAGGGTTTAGTCCACCTTATATATCATATTCCCACATGTTTGGACCCTCATGTTATATTTGGGCACCATTAAAGCCCTTTCCTAGTTTTTAGGAAATATTGTCATGAGCAACTTTTACATCTTTTGTACAAATGATAACCTACTACTTCCAATGGCCCAATTTGATCCTAAACCACTTAATATGACCTTAAAACATTCAAAACATAAAAATCACAAGTGCCACTTCATTTTGGATTTTTGGTCAACCTTTGACCTTTTGGTTGACTTTCTAGGACTTAGACCCCTAGATCCTATTTGATCACATCCAACATTAAACCCAAATCACTCCAATCTCTAGACACACACAAAACACACTTGGGACTTCATATTTAGTCCTTATAAACTTTGGTGGTTGGCCAAACTAGCCTAAAATCTAAAAATTTTTAAAGATCTATGCAATACCTTAAGGTGCTCCTACACCATCCTCCCCCTGCAACAAGAAAATCAAGGTATCTTCGGTTTGATGAAATCCATGCTCATGCCATGCTTCTTGAAGTCTCCCTCTGCTATCCATGTAGCCTCTGATATAGGCTGGTGTTCCCATCTCACCAAGTGTTCCATGTAGACTTTCTTCCTTGTCTTCATCTTCACCCTTGAATCTAGAATCCTCTCCACTTGTGGCTTATCTTGAACAAGTACTCTGAGTTTTTCCACATCCTTAGTTACCTCTGTAATGTACTCTTGATCATCTATGTCTATTCCTTTGTATGGAATCAAGTCCTTCACATTAAAAATGGGGGAAATAGACATATCTTTTGGTAGATCTATCTTGTAGGCATTTGAACCATACTTAGACAATACCTTACAATGTCCAATCCTCTTCATCTGAAGCTTTCTTAGTATTCCCTTCTATAGTCTAGCCTTGTTCAAATATACCATCACCAAGTCTCATACCTAAAATTTTAGGTCTCTCCTTCCTTCATCTTTCTTAGCCTTCAACTTCTGATTAGCCTCCATTAGAGTCTTCTTCACTAGCTCATGAACTTCTCTCATTTACTGTGCAAAATCATCTACATGTCCACTAATTTCTTCATATCCTTTTAAGTCCCTGAGCTCTAGTACACCCCTTGGATGTATACCATATACAATCTCAAATGGACTCTTACCAGAAGTCATGTTAGTGCTATCATTGTAGGAAAATCATGCATGTGGGTTGACTTGCTCCCATCATTGCCCATACTCTTTTGTCAAACATCTTAGCAAGTTTCCAAGAACCCTTTTTATCACTTATGTCTGACCATCTGTTTGAGGATGATATGCAGAATTATGAGACAAGTTAGTTCCTAGTCTTTTCCATAGGGTCTTCCAAAAGTGCCCCATAAACTTCACATCCCTGTCTGCAACTATACTCATTGGCAAGCTATGGATCCTCACTATCTCCTTGAAGAAAATATGGGCAATATGACTGGCATCATGTGTTTTTTTACATGGGTTTAAATGATTCATCTTGCTGAATCTATCCACTACCACAAACACACTATCTAGACCAGTCTGATTCCTAGGTAACCCCACTATGAAATCCATGCTTATGCACTCCCATGGTCTATTTGGGATGGGAAATGGCTGGTAAAGACTTGCATTTGATGATGTCCCCTTTGCCTTCTGACATACTCCACACTGCTCCACATATCTTCTTACATCTTTATGCATCTTAGGCCACTAATAGTATCTCTCTACTAAGTCTAGGGTCTTATTCAACCCAAATTGTCCACTCAAACTTCCATTATGCTTCTCTTGGATGAGGTTCTCTCTCATGGAACCTCTTGGAACACATAGTTGCTTCCCTTTAAACAACAATCCATTCTATAAGGTATAGTCTGCAAACTCACTGTGAAAGTGATTCTCAAAATCAGTACACACCTTATAGATATCTGAGAAATTAGAATCTCCTCCATAAAGGTCTATGAAACCTTCAATCCATGTACTCTGAAACTAAATCTCCTGGATGGTAAGAAATCTCCTACTAAGGGCATCTTCTACCTTGTTATTCACCCCCTTTTTATGCTTGATAGTAAAAGTGTATGACTGCAGAAACTCCATCTATTTTATATGCCTCAAGCTAAGCTTCTCCTATGTATTTATATAGCTCAAAGCCTGGTTATCAGTATATACTACAAATTCTTTTGCAAAAAAGTAGTGCCTCCACTTCTTTAGAGATTGCACCAATGCATAAAGCTCTAGATCATAGGATGAGTACCTAGATTTTGCTTCATTAAGCCTTTCACTAAAGAAGGCTACTGGTCTTCCTTCCTGACTTAGGACTGCATCCACTACTATGTTACTAGCATCACATTCCACTGTAAATAACTTCTCAAAGCTTGGTAAAACCAGTATTGGTTGGGTGGCTATCTCTTTCTTCAATCTCTCAAATCCTTCATTAGCTTTCTTGGTCCACACAAATTTTATCTTGGCTCCACCCTTAATGATATCTAGGACAGGTGCACAAATTTCACTAAATCTCCTAACAAACTTCCTATAGAATTGGGCTAACCCATGGAAGCTCCTGACTTTAGTCCCTATCTTAGGAGTAGACCAACTTAATATGTCTTTCACTTTTCTCTTGTTCATCTTCAAGTCACCTTGGGATAATACAAATCCTAGGTAAACTAGTTCTTATTTCATAAACTCACTCTTTTCAAGATTTATGGTGAGCTTCTCCTCCTGCAACCTCTTCACCACAAGTTCCAAGTGTTTCATATGCTCTTCCTTTGTTTTACTAAAAATGAGGATATCATCTAGGTAGACTACTACAAATACCCCTATATAATCCTTCAAGACTTCATTCATGACCCTCATAAAATTACTAGGTGCATTTGTAAGCCCAAATGGCATTACTAACCACTCATATAACCCCTTTGTAGTTTTAAAACTTGACTTCCACTCATCACCCTCTTCCATCCTAATCTGATAGTATCCACTTTTTAAATCAATCTTTGAAAATTACGTAGCACCCCCCAAGCAATCCATTAAATCTTCTATCCTAGGAATAGGAAATCTATATCTAATAGTTATCCTATTTATTTCTCTAGAGTCAGTACACACTCTCCACTTACCTCCCTTCTTAGGAGCCAACACCATTGGGACAATACATGGGCTGATACTCTTCATTATTAGGCCCTGGTCCAGAAGCTCCTACACTTGCCTTGGAATCTCTTTGGTCTACTCTAGTGTCATCTTATATGCATCCTTATTATGCAATGATGCCCCTGGCACAAAGTCAATTTGATGACTAATCTCTCTCTTTGGTGTTAGTGTAGCTGGAGTCCCTTCACAAATGATTTCTTGGAACTTATCTAACAATTGCTTTACTTCTGATGGCATAGGTGATTGTTTAGGTGTCTCTTCCTCTCTTGGCTTCACCAAAATTTCATAGCCAATTCCTTTTTCCTCCTCCATGTCCTTGAGGAATTCTTTCCCACTCATTAGTAGGGTTTTGGAGTCCAACTTCTCCACTATCTCCTCTTCTATCAAAGACTGTATCTTATAAGTTACTCCATTCTTCTTGAATGAGTACTTATTCTCCTTCTCATGGTGAACTGCTTCCCTGTCATACTACCATGGTCTGCCAAGAAATAGATGGCATGCATCCATTGTTAATACATCACAAATTATCATATCTTGATACTTTCCAATAGTAAATTCAATCCACACTTTTTCATTAACCAATATATTTTGTCCCTTATTCAACAAAGTTACTTTGGAAGGGCACACATGAGGAATCTTGACCAATTTAAGCTTCTGCACTGCTTCCTCTCAGATCACATTGTCAGTAGATCCAGATTCAATTATGACCCTACACACTTTTCCAAGAATCTTACACTTGACACTAAAAAGATCCCTTCTCTGCTTGTGTTCATCCCTTTTAGGCTCTTTGATTAGAATCCTCCTCAACATGAGTTTCTCTCCCTTCTCTAAATCCAAACTGATCTCTTATTTTTTAGTCATGTCCTCTTCTTGCGCATATGCAATCTTATTCTCACCTTGTGAAGATGTTGGCTTATCTGGACACCTATAAGAAGGGTGACCTAATTGGTCACAATAGTAACACTTCATTGTATAAAAATGTGATCTCCTTCCAAACCCACCTGATCTACCTTTTCCACCAGACCACCATTGTGAAATCCTCTACCTCTGTTATATCCTCCTCTATTATTGGTCTCTTGGTGTTGTTCAGCAACCCTAGTATCTCCTTGGCTTCTGGTGTCATTGTTCCTTCCACTAGAACCACCTCTATATCCTCCTCTAGAGTCTCTACCTCTTCCTCTTCCCCTAGAGTTGGAATCTTTTTTCTTCTTGAGTTTTTCTTCCACCTTTAGGGCCATTTGAAAACACTCATGGATAGAAGTTAAATTGAAGAGGCTCAACTCTTCTTTTATGTTCCATCTAAGGCCATTGAGGAACCTAGCAACCTTGATTCTTTCTACTTCTTGCACTCTTGACCTAAGACATAGTTTTTGGAAATCTTCGGTATAGGATGCCACATCTAGATCATGTTGTCTAAGATTATGCCTTCTCTTGTGTAGTTGGATATCATAATCCTCTGGTAAGTAGTTCTCTTTCACCTTAGCCACCATAGCTTTCCAAGTTGCTATTGGCTTCTTTCCTTCCCTTTCTCTTTCTTCTTGCAAAAACTTCCACCAAGTTAATTCTTGTCCTCTTAGCCTTGATTTTTCTATCTTCACCTTATGTGCCTCTATGATACCATCACATTCGAAATGGTTTTTCATACCCTCAGTCCACTCCATAACCAAATCTGCATCCATCTTTTCAGGGAACACTGGAATGCCTTCTAATTCCTTTCCACATAATGCCTTGAGGGCCTCGAGGAATGGTTCCTCATGTAAAGGAGTGTCAGGCTCAGGTTCTACCTCCTCTTCAACTTGACTCTTTCCCTTATCTTTCTCCTCTCTCATTTGTTCTTTCATCTTGTTTGCTGCTTTTGCAAATTCTACCAACTTCAGCTTCATCTCTTCCATAGCTTCTTCAATAATTCTATTCTTGACTTGCTTCTCTGACAAGTCCCTTTCCAATTCTGCATTGGTCACCATGGTTCTTTCTCCAATGGATTCACTTCCCTCTGACATACACTAACCACTTCCCAAGCCTTTCAATGGCTTTGATACCAATTTGACAGGGAGCTCTAAATTCTAAGAGATTTATTTCTCTTTCTAAGACCCCTTCTTTGGTCTTCTTAGGGTTTCTATCACTACCCTAGCTAGAGGAAAACTCTATGATCCCCTATCTCCTTTAGAACTCTCCACCAACTTCAAACTCCCTCCATGTCCTTCTCCATTCAACTATGCACCCTTAGGCTTATTCTAGCCTAAGTCTCTCCAATCTGACCTTGGTAATATGAATGGGATTCTTGACCATTCCTAGGTCACTTACAACTGGTTTTGATCCACTTTGATGGATCCCTCCATTAGGTTTCAAACAGGTTCCTAGTTTTTAGATTTTGAGGCCTTGTAGCCTTTTTGGTCAATTAGGCCTCCTAGAAACTAGTCTTCTTAGATTTCCTCACAAATCCCCTTAAAAACCATCCAAATCAACTATGGATTCTTTGTAGATATATCCTATTCTCTAGGATTTTCAAGGTTTTAGACTCCCACTCTATCTGTACACTGGATTTCCACTAAACCCCTATTTTTAAGGGTTTTAGAAGCATGTTCACCAATCCGGTTTCTTTGTCTTCAATGGCTTCTCTAAGAAAATCCCCCAATATTCTCCTTGCATAAGGTAATCAAGGACACACTCCTCCACATTCTCCCACCATTTATTGGTTCAATCAAATCCATCTAGCATCTTTCCATGCTACTATTCTACACAAGCCTCTAACCAGAATGCCACTGCACTTGCCTAGGGCTTGTTAGAAAAAATAGCTTCCCTACAAGAAACGACTCCACAGACCATATATATACTATATACATTGTCCCCTACTTGATCCCAAGTGGCCATAGATTTCCAACCATGGGAATTCAAGTGTGGTTCATATTTTACATGACTGGTCCAGAATAAGACAGAGAACCAATAAAACACAAAGAATTTAAAAACTGATAAGCAAGAACACTAAAAAAATAAAATAATTCCATAGAGAATAACTACATAACACAAAACACAATCTCAATGCATTAATTCAGTCCATTCAATCCATTAAAGTACTGGATGATGGCTCTGTTAACAAAATACAGTCAAATTCTCTCCTTCTCAACACACAGTCCATACTCAATGACAACCAACTGTCATATTAGGGTTTACTCCACCTTATATATCATATTCCCACATATTTGGACCCTCATTTCAGGATTTGGGCACCATTAAAGCCCTTTCCTATTTTTTAGGAAATGTTGTCATGATAACTTTGCAAAGTTGCAAAGTTGTCATGAGCAACTTTAGCATCTTTTGCACAAATGACAACCTACTACTTCCAATGGCCCAATTCGATCATAAACCACTTAATATGACCTTAAAACATTCAAAAACATAAAAATCACAAGTACCACTCCATTTTGGATTTTTGGTCAACCTTTGACCTTTTGGTTGACTTTCTAGGACTTAGACCCCTAGATCCTATTAGATCACATCCAATATTAAACCCTAATCACTCCTATCTTTATACACACACAAAACACACTTGGGACTTCATATTTAGTCCTTATTAACTTTGGTGGTTATCCAAACCAACCTACAATCCAAAATGTTTTAAAGATCTATGGAAGACCTTAAGGTGCTCCTACACAAATCTCTAAGGGTCTTCTCTTATCCCTTTGCACATGGACCAAAATGGTCACATTCATCTCCCCTCACATCCTCTCTCCTTGTGACACTTGTCACAATGAGAGGAACTTAAAGAAGAAAAATCCTTGTGCTCTCTTCTAGGTGCATCTGAGCCCCTCTTCAGGTTTGCATCCTGACCACTCATTCTGAGTCCATTTTCCTATAAGTAGAACCCCATTCCTTCACAAATTGATCCATCTTTTATGCAAACTTATAATGCCAGTTTGAAGAACACCTCTTAAAGCTTGGATCATGTATCATCCTTTAGCACACGTTCATAAGCATGGACACATCAAAATATCAAAAGGGAGCTTGGATTTGGTTTTAGGGAGGTTTTGCACTTCCTTAGTTTCTTATTGTTTTAAGTTTTCCTTTACAGTCTAGTCTTGAGTGTAGTCTTGATTTATTAGTTATTGAATGCTTTAATATTATTATTGTGTTCCTTTATAACTAATTTTCACCTCTCACACATTTATATGATCCCCATTTTATCCTATACATTTTGGTGAACCCAACACATTTTATACTCTTGACTTTGGTAGTTATATCTCCTTTCAATGCATGTTGATATCTAGATCTTTTTTTTCAATTTATAAATTTAGATATCTAAATTTGTGTTAGATCTAATTTACTTTCATGATTAATGTGTGGCTTAGATTTACTTTACAATTTACATAGCTTAACTTAAGTATTAGGTGTCCTTTGTGCATTACTTTAGATCTATCTTCTTTTCATTTTGTGCATGAGTGTTATTACATTGAGTCCTACCTATAACATTCCCATTAGGAGAATCCAAATACTTATGGGTTTTGTTGGTGTTTTAAAACATTTATGCTTTGAAAGCTACCAATATACCTTGAGATGGATTTTAAGAGTGGTTAGCTCCAAATATGTGAAGATCTTAAGGTAATTGGACCGACTATATGGACAAGATTGCCCTCTACACTTCGGGCTCTGTAAGACCAAGGCGGGTACACCTAATCCTACTCAACATACAACTCTTTACAACTCTATATTTTAAACAACAGATAATGGTAAGAAAGTACTAAATGTTAACCACTCGTTCATTGACTCTCCATTACCATGAAGGACACACAACTAGCAACCACAAAACATAAAAGAACTTGGTTTAGAGATGATTTTGATGTTTAAAAAAGGGAGAATATAACCAAACTCAACCAGACATGTATTAGTGTAGAATGTACTAGTTTTTGATCAGTGCTTTTTCCATTGGGCATTAGAGTCTACTACAAAAAGAGAACATAAGGAAATAACTACTGTCAAAGATTCAAAGCCATAAATATAGGTAACCCAGACCATACACTTCTTACAAGATCCTTGTGCAAACCAAATGAACCTATTTCTTAACCAAAGCAACATTTAATTTGATCCTTGATCAAAACTAAGGATTAACAACATATACATAGATAAACTCTATGCATTGAATCATAAAATTCACAACTCAGGAAATAGGCACAAAGGAGAGACTTGAATCTGAAATATTGTATTAAGTTTGAAGAATCATGCTCCTGTTTCAATCTTTTTCAAAACCTACACCACTTTAATAAATTAAAAAGACCTGCAACCTTCTATTCTATATTGATACTCTCTATGTATACATCTGTTATACTCCTACTGGAATAAGTATGCAACTTAATGCTTTCTGTACTTCCCCAAGTTTCTAGCCCCCTCAAAATGATCTTGGGAATCCTTTTATAAGAGAAGGATTGCAATGAGATTTGGATTATTTTAGGGCAAAATACTAACAACTAGGTCATTCAAGATATTAAATGCATTAACTCATTTCAACTACCCTGCCTTCAACCAAAAGTAAAAATTTTCTTTTATCTTTGTTGCACAAAAATATGATTTGTAGCCGCCAAACATTTTAAATCTTAAAGAACATACCCTAGCAAAGGAATATGGAATGTCTCAGTTTGTCTCAACTCATTAGGGAATGTATGTCTTCAAAAGAAATATAATCCTCCAACTACTAGACTCGGGAAAAGATCCACCATTAATGAAAAAGAGACAAGGAGTCGATTAAGGGTTACATAAGGTTTGTAAATTTTGAACAGAAATATTAAACCATCATTTCTCATCATAAATTCACTCTAAAGATATTCCAATCAATCATATTTCATCCTATCAGAATCCCACAACCGCTTAAAAATGACCCAGAAGATCATATTCACAAATTTATTCTCCTGTAGCAAAAGACACAGTCGACCGTTTCAAAATCCTGAGGAAAACATTTAAAAATTCAAATGTCGGTTGCAACGGCTACACCTAGCATGGAAAACCCTATCAACGACCCATATTTTAACTTTATTTCAACTTTAAAACACATTCATCGATCGATTTTAAAACACCTGCGAGCATTGAAACCAAAACTACTACGTGTCCACAGGCATGATGCCTCAAAGAATATCTTTCACGCATCTCCTCATCAAGGCAAAGCTCCTGTCATTTGATCAAAACAAACATGTCTGATGCTTTACTCTCTTTAAATCTCTAAACCCACAATCTGATCTAGACACGTTTCATTCAGGCATGACCCCGCAATGAATTAAACATAATTCAACCTCGCATGATGGGATCACACATACCGTCAAATCTTTCATGATCAAATCAACCTTTAACTTTACTTAATAGTTGTCGGACCAATGATCAGGAAATTCCATGTGTCAAATGGTCACATTTCCGCTATGGCTATCTTTCATTCTCATTTGGTTCAAGGAAATGTGACGACTGTCAGATTAGATCAAACCTGCATTAACTTTACCTTCTTTAAGAAAATGGTCCCACGATCCGAGTAGGACATGTGGTAGACAGTTATGGTTCCACAATGGATAAAATACCCTCATATTTTAGATTAAGGAATAGCATCGACCGTCGAATGGAAATAGATTTGACCGTGCATTAACCTCTCTTTAACCCTCAACACTTTCCATGTGTCACAAAGGCGTAATGCCTTGAAGGATATCCTCTAATCATCTCTCAATCAAGGCATAACACCAATCATTGATGAAATATAATCTGACGATGCTCCAAAATTGTCGCTAGCCTTTGAAAGAAAAGGGCCCACCATCATCTAGAAACAAACACTTGGCAACCTGTCGTGAAGCCTTGAAAGATAAAGCAGTTGCATCTTTTGATTGCGGGATCACGCTCGTCGTTAGATCAAAAAGAACTTTCTCAACAGCTGGGTTAAAATAAAAAGTCGCGGGAACTTTAGGACTTAGGAAATATTAATGTAGTCCCTGGTAGGAGTTAAATAACATTAGTTTTCCCCGCCGATGATGACTTAAAGCATAGGCGTAAAGTCACTTAAGTGACTTTGAAAAAAGGTAACATCGTTTTATAACATACTCAGGGGTTTAGGGTTTAAGAGCCTTTTTTCCAAGACAGACCAAGGGTTTAAGAACTAGAGACACAAAGGACTTAAACCATACTCAAACACTTTGAAAAACCCGAATACACCTGCATGCAAATGACCTAGTACAAAGATGAAGTACGAAAATGAAAAAGCATAACGCAGAAGTTGCTCAGAGAGTGAGAGCAAAAAATATTAACTGCATTAATTAAGAGCAAATACATAGTTCGACCTTATAAAGGTGAACGAAACCCTAAAAGGTAAATACTAGGTTGTGCATTATTAATTAGGAATTAATTAATAACGCACCTAAGAGAAGCTTAAGCTAATAGAGTAATAATACTCTAACAGTATGTCTCTTGCAGGCATGACAAGATTCCAGAATATCAGGGTTAAGAAGACCACCTACAGAAAGGAAACTACTCTACAATAGAAAAAAACAATAGGAATGTGTACCAACCAAAACTTATTTACAACTGACAATTCATGGATTCTGAGAACTTCAAGAGAACTATAACTTCAGGAATTTTCCATGAACTGTAAATTTTAGAATGTTTCTAGTTAAATCTTTTAAAATGTAAGAATCAGAACCCCACTTACTGTCAATGATATATGGTCCTAACAAAATAGGATCAAATTTGATATGTTTTCCTTTATCTTCCAATCCGGTGTTCCACATCAAGACCAAATCATCAGTTTTAAAACATCTTACAGTGGTTCTTGTGTCATACAGATCCTTACATTGAAGTTGTAACCTAGCATTTATGTCATGTGCTTCCCATCTTGATTCATCCAATTGTATCAAATCATCCATTCTGATCTTCATCTCATCATCCATTTCCTCATCATATTTTTGGATAAACTTGTACATTTGCAATAGGTTATTTTGTGTCAACCTAACATGTTTACCATAAACTAAATCAAAGGGTGCACAACCACTGCCCTTTTTCACTATCACTCTATCAGCCCATAGTTCTTATCTAATATTCTCTTCAGAATTTTAATCAGGCTTTTTTTACTAGATTCAGCTTGTCCATTTCCCTATGGGTGATATGGGGAAGAGTAATAAATTTGGATCCAATATAGTTGGAATAAATCATTAAATTCTTCAGACCTGAAACACATTACAATATCTACCACTATTGTCTCTGGGCAACCAAACCTAGTGAGGATGTTTTGTAACACAAAGTCAATTACAACCTTGTTGGTGGCTCTTTTAGTAGGAATTTATTTAACACACTTAGTAAAATAGTCAATTGCCACCAGAATCCATCAATGACCTCCACTATATTTATTAGGTATCTCACCAATGAAATCCATTCCCCACTTTTGAAAAGGTGCCTCAACTTTGACAGACTTCAAAGGTAAATTTCCACCAAACTTAAGCTTACCTAAAAATCTCTGGCAAGCATCACATTCTTTGGCATAACTGTGGGCATCCTTGAAAATAGTAGGCCACCAAAAACCAGACCTCATAATTTTATGTGCAGTAGTCTTAGCCATGTAATGGCCCCCACTTGCACCATTATGCATTTGTTCCAATAAGTTCCTTGATCTGTCATAGTCTACACATTTCAGCAATACTCCTTCATTGCTCCTCCACCACAATTGACCTTGTATTATTGCATACTTAATAGCATGCAATTTGACTGTTCTCTTCCTATTTTCATCCATTTCAGGAGGTAATATCATTTTCTGTAGATATTCGATGACGTCCTTATACCAATCACAGTAATCCATATCACAAATATAAGGGCTTTTCTCCTCTTCTAACATGTTTACATTTTTAGCACCCAAATTACTATGATTCATAAGCTTTGCAAGTCCTAGGCCTCTAAACAACCTTTTAATCTGAATATCAATATTAAACTCTTGGATTTTGTTTATCCATCTACACCTTTTTCCTGAAACTTCTTGTTGGACCAGAATGTCCTTCATAGCAGCACTAGGCACATAAGCAATTATAATTGCTCCTACCAAATAACATCTAAAATCTATGACAGCCTTGACCAGAGCATATGCCTATTTTTCCATGATGTCATACTTCAATTTTGTTTCTTGTAATGATTTTATGAAAAAAGGAAATGGGTTGTTCAAAGCCCTCTAGATTAATTTGTAACAATACAAAAGCGACAGCATTGCATGAAGCAAGGGAGAAAATATGCAAAGGCTTTCTATAATCAGGTGTCTTTAAAATAAGGGTATCTTTGATAGCCTGTATAATATCTGAGAAAGCATTAGATGCTTCTTCATTCCATTCCACCTTAGCTCCTTTCTTCATCATCTTTGAAATAGGGATATTAATCTCTGCAAAATTTGTAACAAATCTCCTCAAGAAATTTACTTGTCCAAAGAAATACTAAATGCCCTTGAAATTCTTGGGTTGGGGGACTTTATCAATAGAAGCAACCCTTTCAGGATCAATCCTGACTCCATCCTTAGATACAATGTGTCCTAAGAGCTTTCCCTCTGTAACTCCAAAAGCACATTTCTTTGGGTTGAATGAGACCCCATACTCCGAAGCTCTAACAGATATTTTCTCAAGATGACCACAATGTTGATCTTCCTTTGTTGAGTACTTTGTCAAGTCATCTTAGTAAACAACTAAAAAGTTATTTATGAAATCTACAAATGCCACATCCATGGCTCTCTAAAAATTTTTGCCAACATTTGTCAAGTCAAAAGGCATTTTCACATAAACATAATTACCCCATGATGTGGTGAATGCAGTCTTAAATTGTTCAGATTCCTTAACCATGACCTAGTTATACCCTAAGAACCCATCCATCATTGACATTAATTCAGACCTAGTAACTCTTTGTAGCATGGCTTCCATATTGGGCAAACCATAGTTGTCCTTTAATGAATTGATGTTCAAATTTCTAAAATCTATACAAAGTCTGATGTCTCCATTTTTCTTTCTCACTGATACCAAATTTGATACCCATGTGGAATGTCTGATGGTTTTTATAATCCCAGCATCTCTCATCCTTTTTAATTCTTCCTGCATTTTTGGTGCCAGAGTGGGATTGATAGGACTCATTTTTTGTCTGAAAGGCTTAGTGCCTTCCTTTAAAGGAATCTCATGTTGAAACAGGTCTTCTTTATAGGCCTTCAAATCATCATAAGACCATGCAAAAACATGCCTATATTTTTTGATAAGATCAACCAATAACTTACTGATTTCAGGAGACAACGTTTTACCAATATATACATTCTTAGGGTCCTCAGTTGTTCCTATGTTTATTTCTTCCAAATCTTCAATTTTTCTTACAATATTTGGAGAAAGAGTTGTCTTTATTATCAAAATCTTTCTCAAGAATAACTAGCCCTTTTGGAACTATATTTAATTTCAATTGGAGAACCTCTTTGCCAAAAATGGTATCTTTATTGTCCAAGGTTTCCATACATCCACTGAAATCCATTTCCTTGTTTAAAAAGTTTGCTTCACAATTTAAAAATCTCAAAATATCTAAGTCAGCTTCAAAAACTTGCGAGTTTTCAATATTATCTGATATTGAAGGCCTAGATTGAATCTCTATTTTAGAAATTCCCACAAATGTGATATCCTCGAGCCTCAAAGAAATTTTATCTAGTAAATCTGTCATTTTGTTATGACCTCTATCTATCCAATCAATACCAAATGCATCAAAATTTTCCAATTCATCCCAGACAACATTTCTATACTGCTTGAGTCTCTGATTTTTTGAAACATATTTGGATTTAATCTAAGATATTATTAATTCAGAGTCTCCAATCACTCTAAGACTTCTTATTCCATGTTTTGAGGCTAATCTCAATCCTATCAACAAAGCCTCATATTCTGCAACATTATTTGTGCATGTAAACAACAATGTAAAAGAAAACTTGAAGGTCTTACCACTAGGAGCTACCAATAAGATTCCTGCACCAGCTCCTTCCTTAGAACTTGCTCCATCAAAGTACATAGTCCACAAATCATATTGGTCCATTAAATTGTCCTTTTCATCAGATAAAAGCATAGGCTGAACTCTCCTTAAACCCCTATATCTTGTACTTGAAAATATCCAATATAATTATCCACAAAACAATTCATATCAGCGTCTTCATTTACTTCAGTCATGTGAGGATTCCTATTTTCCCGGGACACCTTGACATTGTTACTAGAAATATTGAAAGTGGCAAAAGATATATCACATTGAATACTTCCTCCCATTGAAGCACTCCATTTTATTGACAACAACATTTCCATAGTGGGGAGGAATATTAACAACTAAGACACTCATTGTCAGCACTTTGTCAAGATATGCAGCCAACCTATAAAGAAGAGCTTTAATAGTACCAATAACAAGTACTTCTATTGAATCCATTGCCTGACACCTTCCATGAGGAGTATCAACTTGTAATCCCATAGACTCCATGACCTCTGCAGGCATAACAGTGTTAGATGCTCCAGAATCTATCATACAATTCTTTAACATTTTTTCATTTATAACCAAAGTCTAAGAAAAAGGGATCTACAGCTCCTAAGGAAGTATTCACAACATTAGTGCCTAGATAAATCTAAAGGATTTTTGAAAAAAAAATCTTCTAATTTTTTTCCCTTTCTTTCTAATTTATCTTTTACATTTTTTACCTTTTCAACACCTTCTAGTTTATGAATTCTTGTGGAAGAAACACCATTTACCAATGTGAGGACCTTCTCCTTATGTTCCCCAATTCTCATCATTTCCACTAGCGGGACCTTGATAGTAATTCATGACAATAACTGCCCCATATCAACAGGGGTGTATTTTACATCAGAGAACTCTTGTTTCTCAATACCAAGATTACCATCCTCAACCTGAATGGCCAGACTTGGCTCATCTTTCTTTGATTACTTATTGTCCATTTGAGGAGGGGTACAACTTGTTTTTGGTGTTTTTTTATTTCACCTTATATACAATGTTTCAACCATTTGATTTGTTCACTTTCTTTAACTTTTAACTTACTTATACCCTCGGCAGATTTTCCCTTTTCTTGTAGATGTTTAGTATCTGCTTTGGTCTCCTTGAAGAGAAAAGTAACTAATTTGCTTTCTGCACTACCAATTGTGTTGTTTCTCGAAGCATAATTACTTCTTGCTTGAGTAACCATATCAATTGTAATATGCACTATTTCCTCATCAGAAGGTCTTCTCAACACTGTATATTCCTTACCATTCTAAGCATTACATCTTATGTTATCAACTTCTTCTTCTTCATCAGAAAAAACTTGTTGATTATATGCTTCTACTTTGCTTCGTGAGCCAGAGACATCATGATTCTCAATTTCATCATCAGAATCTACTTTAGGACATGGATATGATAGGTCATAGAACAATCATTGTCATCATACAAATCATCTTCCTCCTCTCCTTGTTCCTTATTTGCATATATATTCAAGGCAACAACGCAATAATCAGGATTGTGTGGGGATTGACAAGCTTCACACCAATAACCATTATCACACATGTTAACAGAGTTTCTTTGCAATGGATCAGGGGTCTTATTATCAGTTTTATCTCTCTTTGGTTGGAGGATGGGCTTCCCATCCTTCCATTGGGTATTATACGGGAAATTTTGCATCCTTGGCTGCCAACTAAAACTGTCAAAGGATGGCTTGTTATTATTGGGAGCCCTATTATTCTTATTTTCTGATTCCTTTTGATTGATCCTAGTAAGCTTCACATCTTCCCTTATACCCATTTTTCCTGATACTCTTCTATTTATTTCTATGTTAACAACTTTCTTATAAGATTCTTTAATATTTATAGGCTCCTTGTCTCTAAGAAGATATCCCATCTTATTATCAAAATCATTTAAATAGGTAGCAAGACATACCTCATCATCAAGCCTCATTTTTTGGAAAGGCCTATGCATAGCCTTTTGGATTCTTGTATTGAAATAAACAACCCCTTCATTTGGTTTTTTCTTGATATTGTAAAATTCATTCAACAAGAATCATTTATTAGTCTTGTCACCATATTTCTCCTTAAAACAATCCTTTAGTTCATCCATAGATCCCACAGAATCATGAGGTAATGCCTTAAAACAATCCCTAGCATCCTCAACTAGAGATAGAACAAAAAGCTTCATAATTACATCCTCATGTACAATGTCATAATCATCCATTGTATATTTAAACTTCTTCAAATGCTCTTTACAGGTGATGACATTATTTTCAGCAAATTTAGGAAGTCTATCTCTAATTTCATTTAGAAAATAATTAGGATAACCAGGGATACCAATAAAAGAAAATTGTCTGTACCTTTCTACATGAACCAGTCTCCTTTGAAATGGATCACCATTCTTGGAAGTAGATGCTTTGGTATTTGATGTTGCAACAATCCCAGCATCAGCACGATAAATCCCAAAAGACTGTCTGATAAAATCAATATCCTTCTTCATCTCTAAATTAGAAGCCTCTCATTTTATTCTCTGAAGTTCTTGGGTCATGAAATCATACTCCCTTTTAGCCCTCTCAAATTCAGTGTTTGATCTAAACATTGGATCCACTGGAACCTTGTGACTCTTAGGTTCATTTATTTCAACTCATGTCATCTTCTGCTTTCCCTTATCCTTAGAGCTTTTAGTATCAACATTTTGGTGGGTGACAAGTTCCACTTCAACCCTCTCAGGTTATTCAACATAATTTTTTGTCTGATGTTTCAGTGATTGCCTTCTCAATTGGTAATTTCTAAGCTGCTCTTGTCTTTTCTTATTGTTCTTCTCTTTGTTTCACTGTTTTATAAAGACCAACCATTTTTCTAATTCAGCAGCTTCATTAGAGGAATCTTCAGAATCAGAGGGGGTGGTGTCAGATTCCTCTTCTTCTCTCTCATCAAGAGAAATGTAATCTCCATATGCACTCAATCCTATATCATCATCTTCATAATTTGTTGTATTCCATTCATGAATTTTTTGTATTGGATCTTCCATCCTAGTGCTCTCCTCTTGTCTCCTTTAAGATGGATTATCTTTGTTTTTCTTTTCTTTCCTAGGCTGACCAGCCCTAAAAGTAGTTGGAAGTCCACCTTCCAATTTATCTTGAAGATGTTCTTTCACACAAGATTTGGTACTTCTATTACTTATATTGAGGAAGTGTGTATAAAATAATAAGTATTGCTCAACACTGTTGCAGAGATTTCTTCGATTTGCCACCCAAAACAAGTTGGGAAAATACAACACTAGCTTATATGAATACTACAATGAGTAAATTTACAAGACAAAGGATAACAACTAGGGGTTATGCAAGAGTAACTCTATTCTTTCAAAGGTCAACTCCCTAGCATATTTGCCATTTTGTTGGTGTTTTAAAACATTTATTCTTTGAAAGCTACCAATATACCTCGAGATGGATTTTAAGAGTGGTTAGCTCCAAATATGAGAATATCTTAAGGTAACTAGACCAACTATAGGAACAAGACTTCCCTTTGCACTTCTGACTCTACAAGACCAAGGCGGGTACACCTAATCTATCTCAACATACAACTCCTTACAACTCTGGATTTTAAACAACAGATAATAGTAAGAAAGTACTAAATGTTAACCACTCATTCATTGACTCTCGATTACTATGAAGGACACATAACTAACAACCACAAAACATAAAATAACTTGATTTAGAGATGGTTTTGATATTTAAAAAAGGGAGAATATAGCCAAAGTCAACCAGACATGTATCAGTCCAGAATGTACTAGTTTCTGATCAGTGCTTTATCCATTGGGAAATAGAGTCTACTACAGATATAGAACACAAGGAACTAACTATTGTCAAAGATTCAAAACCATAAATACAGGTAACCCAGACCATACACTTCTTACAAGATCCTTGTGCAAATAAAATAAACCTATGTCTTATCCAAATCACCATTTAATTTGATCATTGATCAAAACTGAGGAATAACAACATATACATAGATAAACTCTATGCATTGAATCAGAAAATTCACAACTCAAGAAATAGGCACAAAGGAGAGAGTTGAATCTGGAATACTGTACTAAATTTGAAGAATCATGCTCATGTTTCAATTTTTTTCAAAACCTATACCACTTCAATAAATGCAAAAGACTTGCAACCTTCTATTCTATATTGATACTCTCTAGGTATACATTTGTGATACTCCTACTGGAATAAGTATGCAACTTAATGCTTTCTGTACTTCCCCAAGTTTCCAGCCCCCTCAAAATGATCTTGGGAATCCTTTTATAAGAGAAGGATTGCAACAAGATTCAGGTCATTTTAGGAAAAAATACTAAGAACTAGGTCATTCAAGATATTAAATTTGCATTAACTCATTTCAACTACCCTGACTTCAACCAAAAGTAAACTTTGTCTTTTATCTTTTATGCACAAAAATATGATTTGTAACCGCCAATCATTTTAAATCTTAAAGAACATTCCCTAGAAAAGAAATGTGGAATGTCTCTATTTGTCTAAACTCATTAGGGAATGTATGTCTTCAAAAGAAATATAATCCTCCAACCACCAAGCTCAGGAAAAGATCCACCATTAATGCAGAAGAGACAAGGAGTCGATTAAGGGTTACATAAGGTTTGTAAATTTTGAACAAAAACCCTAAACAATAATTTATCATCATAAATGAACTTTAAATATATTCCAAGCAATCAGATTTCATTCTAGCAGCATCCCACAACCGTATAAAAATGACCCAGATCATATTCACAAATTTATTCTCCTACAGCAAAAGACACAGTCCACTGCTTCAAAACCCTAAGGAAAACATTTAAAAATTCAAATGTCAGTTGCAATGGCTACACTCGGCATGGAAAACCCTATTGACGACCCAAATTTAAACTTTATTTCAACTTTAAAATACAGTCGTCAATCAATTTTAAAACACCCACGAGCGTTGAGATCAAAACTGCTACATGTCCACCAGGCCCGATGCCACAAAGAATATCTTTCTCGCACCTCCTGATCAAGGCAAAGCACATGTTGTCCGATCAAAATAAACCTACCCGATGCTTTACCTTCTTGAAAGCTCTGGACCCATGATCTGATCTGGACACGCGTCATTCAGGCTTGATCTCGCAATGAATTAAACAGGCTTCAACCTCGCATGGCGGGATCACACATACCGTCAGATGCTTCTTGATCAAATCAACCTTTCACTTTACTCAACAGCTGTTGGACCCATGATCAAGAAATTCCACGAGTCAAATGGTCGCGTTTCCGCTATGGATATCTTTCGTGCTCATTTGGTTCAAGGAAATGTGACCACCGTCAGATTAGATCAAACTTGCATTAACTTTAACTTCTTTAAGAAAATGGTCCCACGATCCGAGAAGGACACGTGGTAGATGGTCGCAATCCCACAATGGATAAAATACCCTCATGTTTTTTATTAAGTTATAGCGTCGACCGTCAGATGGAAAAATATCTGACCGCGCATTAACTTCTCTTTAACCTCGGTCACTTTCCAAGTATCATGAAGGCATAATTCCTTGAAGGATATCCTCAGATCATCTTTCAATCAAGGCATAACGTCAACCATTGATGAAATCTGATATGACGGTGCTCCAAAACTATCGCTAGCCTTTGAAATAAAAGGGCCCACCATCATCTGGAAGTAGACACCCAGCAAGCTATCGTGAATCCTTGAAAGAAAGTGGCTACATATTTTGATCGTGAGATCACGCCCGCTGTTAGATCAAAAATAACTTGCTCGACAGCTAGGTTAAAATAAAAGGCCAGTGGGACTTTAGGAATTAGGAAATATTAATGTAGACCCTGTCAGGACTTAAAGAACATTAGATGGTCCCATCGATGATGACTTAAAGCACATGGGTAAAGTCACTTAAGTGACTCTAAAAATAGGTAACATCATTTTATAGCATACTCAGGGGTTTAGGGTTTAAGAGCCTTTTTTCCAACACAAACCAAGGGTTTAAGAACCAGAGACACAAAGGTCTTAAAACCATACTCAAACACTTTGAAAACCCTTGGAACCATGAAAAAATTTTGACAGTGCTAATAGGTTCCTTTGATCCTGAGTCCTTTTTTCTTCCTAGGAAACTTGAGGAGACCAACACGCATAATAATTATCCTCCTCCACCTCTTTAGAACAACTCTTCCCATGATGACGATGAGAACCTAAAAATTACACCTAATCAACTCCAAAATCATTTTTATGACTTTGATGAATTTGAACAATGGTTAGCTCAGGAGAATCCCAACCCCGAGGCTATTTCTATAGTTGGTGGTTTAAAAAGATAATTCATAATTATGAACATGGAATGGATTTCGTACGTTCTCTTTCTCAACTTTTTCATAACAATTTCAAGCCGCTTCAATATTGTGCTCAAGAACTTAGTTACACTCAACCACACATTAGTGTTGAGCCTTCTAATCCCATTCCTACCTCAATACCTAGTGTTTCTACTTATACGACACCTATCATAACCACTTCCTTTCAAATTTCTAATCCTATAAATGTTCCCATTCCTAATAATAGCATTCCTCCTATTATACCATGTGTTTCCATACCTTCATCCATGTTCACCTAAAATAGTGTGTATTTTTCTGATTCCAATGTTCCTTCAATTTCACATAATTCTCCTAATATTACCCACATATCTCCTTGTGTCTTTCCACCAAATCTACAATCAATAGTCTTGATCAAATTGTGTCATCTTTACAACAACAAATTGCTTCCATGACTCAATCCAAGTTCAACATACCTAATTGTGATGTTTCTAGTCCCTTATCCTTGGATATATCACATTCCTTCATTCCTTAATACATGGAGATCCCTCATTTAGACACCTACAATGGTAAAGGTGATCCATTAACCCATGTTAAGACCTTTCAAATATTCTGTAGTAACGTTTCTCATGATCAAAGGTTCATGGATAAGATATTTATAAAAAAAATTGAGATAAGGCCTTGCAATGATATTTCTCCTTGCCTCATTATTCCATTGATTCCTATCAAAAACTTGTCAATTCCTTCATTCAATAATTCCAAAACAATATTGGTCCTAAGATATCCTTGACTGATTTGATGCATTGTAAACAAGTTCCTAAAGAAAATTTTAATGATTTCATCAGTAGATTTAAACATTTTCATGCTCAAATTTTTGGTTCTATACCTGATATTGATGTGCAACATATGTTTATTTCTAATTTATTAAAATATATCAAGGACAAGATTTTGTTTTATGAACTCTCCTCTTTTACTCAATTATATGTAGTGCTTCATAATTATCACCTTCATGTGAGTCAATTTGAGAGCACCACTCCAATGGCTCAAGTTGATAAGGTTGATGTCGCATCACAGTCCTTTCACAAGTTTCAAATGCCAAAGGGCTTCATAAAGACCAATTATTCATCTAATCATGTTGATGAGAAAGTGACAAAAACATCCAAAGGTGTGGCTCCTTTTTCATCTTACTTTAAACTTGATTGTACTTTTACTCAACTTAATGAATATTTACATAATGTGATGATGAAGTGTATTAATGCCAATATGTTAATGCTTCCTCTCATTAACCCAATTGATCCTAACAAATATCAATTCAAATAATTCAATCTCAAATCTTTCTATCAATATCACCATCAACCTGATCATGATACTGAATTTTTTTTCTAATTGAAATCCTTCATCCAAGACCTTATTGATTCCAAAGATATCTATTGAAGGTGTGAATGATCAAGGAAATATCTATAACACCTCCTATTAAAAACTTTCAAACTTAAACTAATCTTTTACCCTCTCATTCTACCCATACCATTAAGTCTACTAAGTCTTTTCCTTCTTCCTCCCATGTTGTTTCACATGATAATGAATCTAATGAATCCAACAATGTGGTTAATCTTATTGATAAAAAAAATCCAAACATGGACCTGAGATTCCCATTATCTTTGATCCTAGTGAAACTATCAAGGCTCCTGATGGTCCTCTTTACATTATTGCACGAGTTAATGGCCTTCTTTCTTGTGGTGTCGTTGTAGACCCACTTGTATGGTGAATTTTATAATTGAAGAACATCTTTACACTGTTAGAATTAAGACAACACACAACACTGAGAGGGCGGTGGGTGAATCAGTAATGTCCAAAATCTCAAGACCTTTAACTAAATTACCAACTTAATCTCGGATCTAAATGATAAAGTTGAATATAGAAATATAACACAGTAAACAACACATCATACCAAGATTTTTGATGTGGAAACAAGGTCAAGGGAAAAACCATTGTGGAGATTAAACCCATAAGATAAATGTACTCTATTAAAATCACTATACCCTGTTTGGAATATTAGAAATGTGAATGCACATGCATTCAGGAACACTTCCTAGAGCTCACTACTAAAATAAAACAAGGATTAAAATCCAAAGAAAGGATCACTTTTGTACATGAATCTTTGATCTCAAATCATAAAGGACATGATGTCCAATCTCACAAACTAAAAAAACATCATATCTGATATGCCAATACAGTTCCAATTAAGCTCATCATATATATGCCTCAAATGCAGATTCCACTCATACCTCTTTCGATGCAGGAGCATCCTTGGGTCGTTGGAAATCTTGTATCACCCAAAAATATTTTCCTTTTGTTTCGTTGTTATTATTTTCTAATGGGGCAATTTCTATGTTTTAGGTGGTGATCAGTCCAGTTGGCTCATTTTCTTATGCGATCCTATTGGTGTGTTCTAGACATAATGGGGAACCTTTGTCTATCTTCGCATCAAGTTTAATTATTTCTCAGAGAATATATCCTAATATTGTTCTAGTCCTATATTGTTCTTGGTATTCTAACAGCCATGTTGGGACGGTTTGGCTTGTGATGGTGTTTCACGATTGGCAAGGATAATTGGCACATTGTTTGATCATCTTATGTCTGTGGCTGACCTCCTTGTGTGATCGCACTTCATTCCATATCTTTTTGGAGGTGTTCTTATAGATTTATGTCCTATCCTATATGTTGTAATAAATTTTCTTCTTCTTGGAGAATGTGATATTTTATGGCCGACTTGTGGCTTGCAATCTTGTATATATTTGTTGTCTTGGTTCCCTAGTTTAGGAGTAAGTAAGTAAGTAAGTAAGTAAGTAAGTAAGTAGGGAGTCGAGGAGATAGAACAGTGTAGTATCTTAGCATCTAGCACAGATATAGATATATGATTATAAGAAGGCATGTATTCTTTTAATGTAAGTTGGCATGTTGTAGGGCATGTATGATGAAAATCTTTGATTCTGGATAATAAGAAGGCTTGCGAGGAATGTTTCTTGTTCATTATTGAGTTCTTAATGATCTATTTATAGTTGTTTCCACTATGTTAACTCTTGCTGCATGGTTGGACCATCTCCATTGAGGAAACTCTGATTGTGACTGCATTAGATGGTATCAGAGTGAGGCTAAGGTTCCTGTGTTGGAAGATCTGAGTACTTGACTTGTGAATCCCTAGACCTTTTGATCGTGAGGTGGCAGAGTGAAGATTCGACTCACAATCATAGAGGACTTGCACAAGGTGGCTAAGAAGGATGCATTGTTGATTGTTGAGAGGTGAAGGCATATCGAGAGTGTATAGATCACTGAGTCAGATACAGGTTGCAAGTGTGTCTAATATATCGCTGATTATAGAGGTAATTAGAATCTTGTAATCAGATCGCCAAAGTTGAGACAATTACACCTGAAGATTGGAAATATTCTTCCTAGAAGGATGAACCCTAGAAGGATAGATACAATGATGGAGGACTTCATAAATGAGATGAGGAATGAAATCAGAAATGTGTTGACTAGATTATGAAGAAATCTTGAGATTGAAGAAGAATATGAGGAAGTTGTTGAAGATCTTGAGACTGTAGATGTTGAGATCCCTTTAGATGAAGAAAGAGTGTTGAGAGTTATGGCGCAAGTAAGTAAAAGTAATAGGATGGATGTTTCTACTTTCATTGGTTCTTTTCATCCTAAGGACTTGATAGATTGGATTGGACAACTAGAAGATTACTTTAAGCTTGAAGACATCAGATATCCATAGAGGGTTAGGTTAGCATAGACTAAGTTGAAGAGTCATGTTGCCTTATGGTGGAAAGAATTGTAGAAAGATAGAGATGAACATGGTGAAATGGAAATCACTAGATGAAGGGTGATGGTTTCTAGATTAAAAGCTAAATTCATTCCTAGGGATTATGAATTAGAGTTGTTTAAGAAGTTGCAAAACTTGAAGCAGAAAGACATGAGTGTGAAAGTGTACACCGAAGAGTTTTACAAGATGATTATTAGATCAGCACACCGAGAAATATCTAAGGAGATGGTGGCTAGGCATGTTAATGGTCTGATATTTAACATTCAGGATGAGTTGAGTATGTTGAGGATCAATACAGTTGAGGATGCTTATGAGTATGCATTGAAGGCATAAGATAGGTTGAAGAGAAGACAGAGTAACCCTAGAGGAAGGGAAAAACAAGCTAGCAACAATGACAAAGAGAAGAAAAACATTGAATTTGAACCAAATCAGAGAATACCTAGAAAAAGGAATGGTGGAAAGGAGTTCAAAGGTACTTGTTTCAAATGTGGTGATTTAGGGCATAGAAATTTTCAATGTTCTGAAGGATCTAATAAGAACATGGGAAAAACTAATCTGGTGGCACATGAGGGACAAACTACTGCTGAACTTGTGGTAAATGAAGCAGAACCTGAGATAGGAGAGTCTCTTATGCTTAGGAGAGTAGTGTTGAGTAAGAAGGAAGCTGAACCTATACAAAGGAGAAATTTGTTTAGGACTGTTTGAAAATTAGGAGGTAAATGTTGTAAGGTTGTTATGGATTGTGGTAGTAGTGATAATTTCATCTCAAAAGAGATGGTGCAGAAGTTGGGACTAAAAAGTCTTTAACATCCTTGTCCTTATGGGATAAGTTGGTTTTCAGATGAACTTATGGTGGAGGTAAAAGAATAGTGTTTGGTCTATTTTAACATTGGACCTTACAGAGAGAGGTGTTATGTGATCTGGTGTCTATGAGTGCTTGTCACGTTCAATTGGGAAGACCTTGGCAATTTGATAGAGGAGCTATTCACGATTGTAGAAGAAACTTAGTCACAATAGAGAAGAATGTACAAAAGTTTACTCTAGTTCCTTTGTATTGTTATTATGGTAGTTTTGGAGAAGATATGAAGAGCAGTCATGAGTCAAGACATAATTAGTTGTCATTGATGTCAATGTATTCAGTTATCATGATTGCAGTGATTAGTAAGATATGTTTGATGGCACTCTCAAATTTTGGAGAAATTTGGAGTGACCTGGTTGAAAATTTCTCTAAGGCACAAAGTTAGCACCCCTGAAAACTATTTGAAAAGGCCTTCTTAGGTAGTAAGTAAATTGAGACCCGAAGATTATCATGAGAAATCACTTGGGAAATGTGTTCATAACCTATCATGGAGCAAATTTATTGGTTTGAAACTTTCAAAAGTCAGATTGGATATGTTTTTGAGATAGTTATTTGGAGGTGTTGATGCAAATCTGCACTTTGCACAGTTTCAAATTTTGCTAAGTGACCCACTTTGGATGTTTGCATCTTAGGCCCAGTTGAACCATGTGGAATAAGGAGTCTTCCGAGACATTGTAGACATGAAAAGGAATCTTCATATCCATTTGCAGATCCTTGTGTTTTCATTTGATAAGTTTTTTGGGGCCATTCTGTTTGCAATTTATTCTAATTTTCTAGGTGTGAAGTGCAAAAGTACAAAGTACCCTACTTTGGGGGTCTTACAATTTGCACCTAGTTGAATGTCATGAGAAATTGAATGTTCTCCTATATTATAATCATGATAATGTTCCATCGTGTATATTTTCAAACCATGATCAATCCATTTGGCCATTTTGCTCAGCCAATTCCAAATCAAATTTATGCAGTTTTACTGAGTTTGAATTCAAAAAGTTATTAGCAAGCCGACTTTGAGGGGTAATGTTGGTTGACCATCAGAACAAGCTATTGCAACCTTGTATTCTCTCTGTGTAAATGAATCCATGTCCAGGTTTTCAGACCATAAGAGGTTCATTTGGTGGATTTGGGAAGTCAAATCTAAAAACATTTTATTCAGGTTTCCAGTGTGGACAGAATTGCATTTTCAGGACAGTCATTTTCAGAGGTGCATAACTTGTGACCCGTTGAGGTCCATATAAGGCTATTTGTTGATCCATACTCACAACATTTTAATGAACCTAAGTGCAAAATATCAAAACTTCAGGTGTCCATTTGGTATTTTTACCAAATCAATATGAAATGCATTGTTTTGTGTTTTGAGTTTGCATTTGCGGAACAAGTTGAAGATAGATAAGTTTGAGCATCAATAACTTACAAATTTGAGGGTATTTGGGATTCTCTTCTGGTGCACGTGGTCTTTGCATCTAAATTTTCAAATTGGTTCAGTGGTAGCTTCCCAGGGGGTCATTCAATATTTTTATCAAAGATGTTAGGTTGGGTTTCAGAATGGTTCCTATGTATCAGTTGTAGAGTAATTGGAAGGAGCAACTATGATGATGGACATTTTGTACCTCATGGAGAATCATGCAAAACCATTTTATAAAGTGAATGTGTATATGTCATTCATCATATCTACCAAGTGTCGGGGTCCCTTGACATGATTCAGTTAGTTTTTAAGGGCAATTCTGAGGGCAGTTTATTCATTTTGAACACTTTGCAAAAATGTTTGAAAATTGGGTTTTGATGGTCAAATACGTTAGTGGAAACCTTGGAACAGTGGATTGTGCTTTCAGTCAAGCATAATTTTGAAGGGTTTTTGTCATTTATTATAAATGGAAACACTGGTAAATAGGTTTTCAAAACGTGGACAAACATCAAGATATGGAGAACGTGTAAGGACAGACAATGCAAGTAAAGCCTTTAAATAAATGCTAGTACTGGCAAGAAAGCTGGAAACAATAACCACTTATGAGCAGCGATGGGAGACATAAGAAGCATTGTTCCATTGTTGCGGTGACTGACGGTCTACACAAAATAGATTAGTCGAACTGACTTTCCTATCTTTCAAAGTAAACTAAATTCGCAGCTATGAAGACAGTGTTCCCCTTGCCCACACCAAATTGGAAGCTTTCGAAACAGAGGTAGCTTGAGGGGTTGTGCACCAAGTTTGGAGTAAGGCGGTGAAAACTTTCAAGCAAATGCAATTCGCTGGTGTAAAGCCGCTTTCGCAGCCTATGCTAATATTTCTCCCTGCGCGCACCACACTGGAAGACACAGGATTCACAAGTATGGACATTTATTAAAGCAAAATGTGGAAGCTGGTAAAATAGGGAGTAGATGCCTTTTTTAGCAAGTTTGTTAAATATATTTGATCTTCTCCCTACGTGTTCCAAATGGAAGCTTTGGAATGACATGGACATCCTCTCAAACATAGCAGTGGGGTGTTTTGTTACAATGTTTGGAAACATATTGGCACGACATGTGAAAAAAATGTGCATGACTATCCACCAAAATAGGGACAGTGCAGGGCGTGGCTTTTATTTTTGCAAGGTGCCCCAAAGTTTATTTTTTTAATTGGGCGTCGCTTAAGCACAATGAACGTAATGAAATGGATGAAGAGGATTTGGCAAGAGAAATTGGCCAGTGCGCGGGGGGTTTTTGTTTTCAGAACTATAAAGCCATTATCCCATATGCGCGGTGGGAGGAAGTTTTAAAATGTTTTTATATGCAACCACATAATCTGCAGAATGTCTAAAGAGATGAGGCTTCTTTTTTAAAGTCATTATCCCACTTTCAAGAAAGAGAAATTGGCCAGTGTGCAGGGGAGTTTTGTTATCAGAGCTATAAAGATATTATCCCACATGCACGGTGTCAGAAAGTTTTAAAATTTTTCTATATGCAACCACATAATATGTAGAAAGTCTAAAGAGAAGAGGCTTTTGATGGTTTGTGTGCTTGGAGTTTGTTGTTGAAATCGGTGAATGTGGTTATTTTGTGGCCCGTGTCTAGGTGGGAATGATGTGACAAGTGTATGTGGAGCCTGCATAGATGTTTCGGACATAGGTGACAGGTGTCGGCATGACACGATCACGTGATGACATCAGTAGCAAGCCCAGTCAGATCACGTGCTCGCTCATGGTGCCATGTGTAGATGGTGCAAGCACCAGCAAGTTGCTTAGGTGAATTCTAGAGCCAATGGCGGAGCGACATGTGGTAGGATTAATAAGCACCTGTGCAAATTAATAAGTTTAAGTGCAGATTTATAGTTTTGATTTTAAATTGATATTGGTAAATCTGCATAGAAAAATCATTTTAAATCTACACATATAAAAGCTATGCACAAAGTCACATTATGGAAATATTTTTATTTCGAAAGTAAGAAATGTGCCTTCACGAAGGGTGAATTTTCCAGATTTCAGGGTGCAAAGCAAGCCGACGAGTGAATCAAGTCTTTTTTAGAATTCGCATGGAAATAAGATCGAATTGTATTCTCTCAAAAGGGGAGAAGATATTTTGCAAGTAAGATTTTTGGGAAAGAGGACAGGTGGCAGCGTCAAGTGAAGTTTGTCTTTTCTCTCTTCCATATATTCTTTCTTCCTCACTTTGTAAAAAAAAAGGTTTAGGTTCCAAGAGGTGGTTCTAGTTTTTTGTGTGCGTTGAGTTCCACAAATTTTGAAGTTTCCAGTATGGGTTTTCTCCATTTTATGTAAACATTTTTGTGTGTTTTCCAGCTTGTAGAGGTTTTAATGCAAAGTTGCAAAAGTGGGTATTGAAGCAATGTTTAGCGTTTTGAGTAGTTTTTGCAATATTTTATGAAATTGTCTCTATTTATTGTGTATTTGATCATTTGAATGGAATATATCAAGGATGTGTTTGTTCATCTCTGCAAATTCCTTGCAGTTGTGTTATTTGTGCATTGATCTCTCTCAAAGAGAGAGTTAAATTTCATTGTTCAAATGAATGTGGTTTTAGTATTTGAGCTGGATGTGTAAAGCAGAATTTTATAATCTCGTGAGGGGACAACTAATGTAAGGCATTCGCTCTTTTTGTGTCCACGGGCTGGAGTTAATTTGTGGAGATATTCTTTTTTGTGGATGTATATTTGACTCTATAGCCCTAGAGAAGGCACTTATCTATTTATTGATCTGGGGATTCTCAAAACTTAATATAAATCATAATATCATTTACCTTTTGTGTTGTAGAGAGTTTTGTCTCATGTTTAAACCAAGATGCAAGTTGACTGAATGCTTAGCCAGTATTTAGTATTGTCTTGGGTTGTTAAAGAATTGTTTCATGAGACCATCTGTTGGTTTGTTGATGTTGTTAGATGTGTGTTATTAATAGGTTTTATTTTGTGCATCAAAGGGTGTCCCCCTAAGTTTAGCAGAACCTGAAGTGTAGGAGGATCATTGGGATCCTTGTTAGTTGGTCCTTTTCACTGAAGTGTTCAATAGTTGGAGTTGGCTAATCTTTAATATCTATTGTTGAGTGAATGGGTTGTTGTTTTGTAGTTCAGCACAAAAAGAAACCAACACTGTTCACGATCGGTAAAAGGAAAGATCAACTATGTATGTTGACTGGTGTTTAGGAAGAATAGTATAAAACAAAGATTGTGGTAGAGGTCGAGCTGAGGAAAGATTCGGATGTTGCGATAAAAAATATAGTATGTATATGGTATGTGGAATCCATGATTTCAACCGCAAAAGTTTATACCAAGTATTGAATGAATTATGTTTAGAATGAGAAGATAGTTTACCTATTTGATCACCGATCAAAGTTTCATATAAATTTGTTTAAGGTGGTGGATCTAAGGACGACATATTAATTTTAATTATTGGTAATACATTTGAGGACAACATATTGGATGTTGTTGACAGTGATTTCGAGGTGATTGGCTAATCTTTTGAGTCGACTGTGGAGGAAAGTTCTAGGTCTTGTGTGACCTAATGACAGTCTATATAAGGAGTATTAAATCGTTTGATTTAGGGTTGCGATCATATTTTTTGATTGGGCGATCACAAATTGAAGGAGTAGAGATCAGTATAGTGTCAAAAAGGAAAGGATCGGAAAGGATCTTATAGGAAATCAGTGCCATTCTACAGATCAACATATCTTGTTTTTCCTTAACAATTGTAGCAGCTTAAATCCCTAAACAGGGTGAACTTTAACACGTTCTTATTTGTAAATCCTTTAACAGGGTAGCTTCTTTATTAAGGTTTGAAATCCTCTAAAGAGGTAGATCATAACTTTCTGTTTGTACTCCTAACAGTTTACTAATCACTCCTAACAGGGTGAACCCTCAGAAAGGGTATTTGTAGCTCTTAATAGGGAAAACCCATTTACTGCAGTATTGGGCTTGTGGGTGTCATCCCCACCATGTTTTTTTCCCTCTTACCAGGGTTTCCACTATAAAATATGTGTTATTTGTGTTCAGATTGTAGATGATTGATATTGTTAACTGTTATTTGTTTGCTTCAGTTATATGCTTTGTTGTTTGGAAGTTAATAGTGTAGTTACTTATATCGGTGGTTGAATTTGTTCATTACTTATTTGTTCATTAAGTCATAACTTAAATCTTGCAATCTCCGACTTAATCAATCAAGTGTACCGACTTGATAACATCAAATATATAGTAGAAAACAACTATATCAACATTACTTCATCATTATCTAATCTGTATTTGTCACCCATTTAACTTCTCCTTATGATATGGTAACTCAATAAAAATCAGTAATCAATTGTTTGACATCAATGACAAAATAACAACTGATCTATCCATTTCTACAGACATGTATACCTATTATCACTTGGTCTTCATCATCTCCATCAGTTGATTAACAATCTCCCTCTTTGGCATTGACGGCAACACTATAGTATTACTATAGCAATTGATGATGGCAATTCTCAATGTTGTCAATCTCTATCAATACTCCCTCTGAGTTGATAGTTTTGTTTTTTATCTTCAAACTGTGCTCCCTCTTGGATAAATCTTTTGATACTGTAGCATACATTATGATTCTCCTTCATGAGTAAATAGTAGCAATTCATTCTCTTCCTCTTTCATCAATATCTCCCTTATTGATAAATGTCAACAATTCATTCTCCCTCTTTGACAACAATGTCAAAAAGTTATACTCCTGAAAACTTGTTTCGGCAGTGGGTTATACCTTACACGTACAAATGTTTATTGCACTTGATATTGTTTACTATTATTTGTTTACTTTTGTTATATGCTTTGTGGTTTGGAAGTTGTTAGTACAAATAATCATATCAGTGGTTGAATTTGTTCATTACATGTTTGTACTGAAAGCCCTTGTTCCACCCTCTGGGAGTAGCCATGGTGGATGTCATGTGAGAGACTCCATGACTTAGCACTTGTATTTATTCACCCTCTAGGAGTAGCCATGGTGGATGTCATGTGAGAGACTCCGTGACTTAACACTTGTATTTATTCACCCTCTGGGAATAGCCATGGTGAATGTCATGTGAGAGACTCCATGACTTAGCAATTGTGTTTATTCACCCTCTGGGAGTAGCCATGGTGAACATCATGATGAGATGACAACATCATGTTGAGTGATTTCATGATAAGCACTTGTGTTCATTTGCATTTGCATTCATGGGAAAGGCCATGATGGACCCACCCCCTGTGAGTAGCCATCGTGGATATCACTACATAACTCAGATATCGAGAAAGATTCCTCCCTAGCTAAGAGGGAGTGTTAATGTTATTGTAGCTATGGTCGGATTCCTTCAAGCCAAGATAAATAACATAAAGATTGTGATAATATAATTGATGGGGCCAACTTTGAAGAGAGGTGACCCTTGGTGAAGGGGAACCACCAATAGGTATAAAGGAGGATTGATTCTTCCTCTCTTGGATCTATTATACACATTAAATACACACAATCCTATAACAAACCGAATTAGAAGAAGAGGAGTGCTCGGGGGAGACAATCGGGTATTGTCTTAGGTAAGGAGGGCAAATGATTGTCGGTGGTTAAACAAGCACCAGAAACAACAATACAGATTCCCCCTTGGCCCCCCTTGCAAGCATAAAAAGCAAATTTCTTCTTGAGGGCAAAACTTTTTCCCACAGTGTTTGTTTTTTGACTTTTTACAAAAGCTGGTTTCAAGCACTATGTAGTGGTATATGTTTGGTCCCATGATTTTTTCATTTTGATTAGTTTTTGGAGCCTAGAAGTTAGATGTTTCTCTTGGACACATTTGTGCTCATAACTTTTGCATGTGGAATTAGATTTTTTTAATTTTGATTAGGCATGGGAAAGCATTTGGAGGGTACTGCATTGTGGATCGTGTAGATCTTCAATTTGTGGTGCGGAACTAATCTGGTACTTTTTTAAAAAGCTTTAGGTATCTGAGATTTAAGGTGGGATTGTGTGAGTATCCAAACAAGTCAAGAAGTGAAACCTTGGGGAAGTATATGTTAAAAGAATAATGATTATGTATTTAATTATGTTCACAATTTTTACATCAACATTTGGAATCACTCTATAATTTATTACTAGAATGAAGAAGGCCAAAGAAATCAAGGAAGATAAAAAGTTGCAGACCTAGTATAAATCAACGGGATGGAAGTAGTGTGAGGGAAAAAACATATGGATAGAGAGACCAAAAAGGGATAGAAAGGAAAAAGAAATACACAGAAATCCAAATGAGAACAATAAATAAAAGCATCATATGAGACTCCGCAACTTTTGTATTTTTTGTTTATATCATACATCCAGTCTTTTAACCATCATAGTAACCAAAGATCCTGCTGAATACTTCGGACCATTCTATAATTAGACTAGATATCCTTAATTGAAGTTAGTAATAATAATGTCATTCGCAGCATGCCAAGAGTAGTCATTATTTAAACTTCTCATAACCAAGAAGAACAAGACATTTGGTCTCATGATTTTTCCTGTCTTTGTTGTAATCCACCAAAACTCGTTGAATAGATATGATACAGCAATATATCAAACTAATGTTTACCATATATCGCATGTATCAATCTTATGAACTCAATAATATTTTGTGTATCAGAACTAAAAATGAAATAATTGCATGGTAGTTTATTAACTCAATAATATTTTGTGTATCAGAACTAAAAATGAAAATAATTGCATGCCTACCAATTATGG
Organism: Thuja plicata; assembly: GCA_018584345.1. NCBI lineage: Eukaryota > Viridiplantae > Streptophyta > Pinopsida > Cupressales > Cupressaceae > Thuja > Thuja plicata. The sequence continues at coordinate 1,108,388 of MU224645.1, forward strand.
TGAATGACTTTGTGCTTATGCCTTCAGCCAACATGCCAAAGATTCTTGCAAGGTTCTCATCAATCGACCGGCTTTGTAAGCTTTCACATTTATTTACTATTACAAATGTCCTGATGAGCTCTAGTACAAAATCAATTTGCCATTCATTTTTGTTTTTTTCTTTAAGGTTTTATTTCTTTTTATCCCTAACGTTTATGTCCCCTTTATATTCAAATTAGCAAAATCATGGAGCTCAAATAAGAAATATGGCATATGTGCCCTATTGATCGTTCTCAATTTTGTATCACAGTAAAGCATGATGCTATGGAGTGTTCGAGTTAGCATTATTGCAGAAACAAAATTGTAGAAAAATGATTTGATAAGGTCCAAGTTCTCTTATTTTGGGTCATTACATTTCTCTTCATAGGTTGCAGAGACGCAAGTTTTGATACAGATACAGAAGTATTCTCTTGATGCAAGGAATACTGCATCAGACAAACTGGGACAAGTTATAGAAAAATGACTACATGTAACACTTAGAATTGCTTGTCGGAAAAACTAATACATGTACACAACGACAAGGCTTTGAATGGCTCATTTTCTATTATCTACGGTCTACAGCTCCTCTTTCATATAAAGCGTCCAAATGTGTATATTCTATAAGAGACGACCGTAACATTTCTATGTGAACAAGTCTGCCTTCTATACAGTCAACATAACTATAATTCATGAGTATTTTGAAATAGAGCAACACTTTTTAACTTAATTCTATTACAAATCATACAATACTATTTTTTGTTTGCAGCCTTCAACTGCAACCAGCCACATCATTAAACACTAGTCAATCCATGAGGCTCCCACCACTTTGGCCATGAATGCCCATTTATCAGCATTCTCATCAATCTACAAAAGAACCCGAATTTGATGCAATCATCTTCAAAAATCACATGTATAGGTTAAAGGTTTCTTACAGATTGTTAAGATTACAGTATTACTCTATTGTATAAATTTCACAATTAGTATTAGGCAATTAAAGATGTCATGGACTAAGCCTCGCTCCATATTTTGAACTCCTATCCAAATTTGGTGAAATTCCGTTAATAAGCCAAAATGCAAATATAGTGGAAAGAAAAGAACACTAACCACTTTTTGGGTTGGCCTCCCTCCCCCATGACCGGCTTTTGTTTCAATTCGACCAATAATTGGATTGGTTTGTGGGCCATGTGCTACACTTTTGCATAAAATATATTGCATTGTCTGTAACCACTCAATAGAGCTCACTCAGATTAACATATTGCTATAGACGATCTCAAAACAAAATGAGTAACCCTTCCTACCAACAATATTAAATATATATTTAAAGAAGTTCAAATCCCGGTGTATTGCCCCCTATAACATTAAGATGATATATCTTCAATACAAGGAAAACCCATGAATTAGCATATTCTAATTTGCAATACTGACAATAATTTTCAACCAGAAATGCACAATCAAATTTACATGCATATTTTTAAGTGCACAAGCAGGCTTGCAAGCATATTAGTTAATATGCCGCGATTTGATGAAATGCTGAGATGCTCCTCCTTCCTTGCCTTTTTAAGGATGAAAACAACGAATTTGCATTGCATGTATACTTTTTCAGAACTTATACAAAAAATTGTTCATGATAACAAAGATACTAAATTTGCATAAAAAAATTGCATGTATATTTCTGATTTGGATGGCTTACATCGCAATCACATCAAATTTTGTCGAAGATGAACAATTCGTGTGTTTTTTTAGCTACTTTAAAATTTTGGGAAAACACATATTAACAACTAGAGAAATACATTTAGATCAGACTGATTGCCTCTAAGAAACTTCAGTAAAACTACCAAGAATTATCTGTTCAGTAGATCCTCAATATTATTTTTCGTTAAAAAATCCACTCCAATTTATAACATCAATCTTTTGTGGTACTATTTTGTGCAAGGAAAGCAAGAAAAAAATTAACCAAGAACTGCAAGCCAAACTAGCTTAGAAGCTTTGAGAGTCAAAATAATGGATCTGAAGTACTTACTGCAAGAAACTTCAAAGAATGAAGCGGCACAACTCGATCATCATGATCAGCTGTCAATAACATCGTAGAGGGGTATTGTATACCATGTCCCCCTGGCTCTTCCCATGGCCTCCTTACATTATGCAATGGCGAGTATCTACAGATAAAGGTCATTTGTGGAAGGGAAAGTCATCAAATTAGTGTATTTTTTACATATTTAACTAGTAATCACGACAGATACTTGATTTTTGTTCTTACTTAATCAGCCAATGAAAGTCTTCTTCCTTATCTGAACATCCAAAATCTGTGGTCCATGCATGTCCTGCAGGATTATGAATGCTCATTAAATTCCTTAGCAACAGCCAAAAGCAGATGCCATAACTAAGAAGGTGCAACATGGGCTTACAAATTGCTTTGTGTTATATCCCAATGTAAAACTTATTTAAACTACATTTATGGAATGTTTATCAATATTGTCAAGATGTACCGATAGTAAATTTATGGAAGCGTAACATGTCCATAACCCCCACATGAGCCAGCACACAACCGAATAGGTCAGGCCTCTGTTTTCAGGGAAAAAAAGAGTGTTTCTAGCTTTTAGTCCCCTATCATTTGTTTCGAAAACAAGAAATGACAAAAAAGTTTATTGAGGATAACAACGTAAGGAACATTAAACTGGTCTGAACGTACCTGATTCATGCAAGCGGCAACAAGGAGTCCTCCATTACTGCCTCCCTCAATACACAGATTTTTAGGTTGTGTATAACCCTCTGATACAAGGAATTCGGAAGCAGAAATGAAGTCATCAAAACAATTTTGTTTATTTGCAAGAGTGCCCGCTTGATGCCATTCTTCTCCATATTCACCACCCCCACGAATGTTTGCAACAGCAAATAGTGCCCCTAAATGCCTTAAAATGACAATACGAGTAGCACTAAAGTATGGAGTCATGCTAATGTTAAAGCCCCCATAACCATATAGCAATGTCGGATGAGAACCATCAAGAATGGTATTTTTCTTGCATACAATGAACATTGGTATTTGGGTTCCATCTTTGCTGGGAACAAAGACCTGGCATTTAATTTAAAGCACGTTAGAAACAAATCAAATGCAGAAGGTAAATATTTCAAAAAAATGATTTGGAGAGATAAACAACGCAATCTCCCCCTTAATTGAGGATTCCATACTGTAAATGGAACAAACGGCAATTGAAAAGTTGGTTGGGTGACTGTTCAATAATTACTACTTTTAGCCTTCTCTTCTCCTGTTTCCTTTGACTGGTCTCCATACTTAACAGCTGTCAAGTAATTTGCTATTTTTAGCCTTTGCTTGAGTTTGTTTAAGAGACTCTTTAGTGAGCTTGGTAGTCAGTATGGAAACAAATAAGGGGCAGTTAAATTTTATGAGTTCGGAAGAGGAAAACAACACAAAGAAGTCTTCTTGTCAACAGGTTAAACTGAATTAGTCTTCATAGTTGCAGCTGCTCTGTTTCTTTCTAATTAATTAATATAATAAGAATCAATTGATTATGCATTTCTAATAAAAATCTGAGTATATTTTATTGTTCCCACATGAATTCTCTGTAATAGAGTTTTGTTATATCTGAACAGAACAGGTCAGGACAGAGTACATTTTGTGGAGCAATTTGCAAGTTCCTGAAGACAGTGCTGCATTATTTTAGTTCAAGGTAACCTAGTTATTGTATAAACAAATTGTAGTTTATTCTTGCAGTAGCCAACTTGACTTTAATGTAAAGAATGGAATTGAGCACTTCAAAATGATCTTATACTTATTATGATACTATTTGTTTATTATGTTTTATCCAGTTAATTTAATGTTTTAAAAAGGTCTAATTCTATTTAACAAAATTGAGATCAATTTTCCCAAAAAAAATGCTTGGATAAAAAAGTAAAAAAAGCAAAAGACAGTAGAAACTAACAAATTACCTGTTTAGCCTCAAAAAGATTCCGATCGAAGCCCCGAACAATAGTCTCTCTAAATACTTCGAGGTTTGGTTTTCCAGCATCTAGGTTGCATCGATAAATGATACTAGGAGCGAGAAAGCTTGTAAAAGCAATAAATATCTCCTTGTATTTACGCCTTCCAGAGATTCGATCAACTGACCCAATATCTATTGGCAAATCATGAAGCCACCTGCCAGATCGCAAGTCCCGTACTTGTAGAATGTGTTTAACGTCATTTAAGTAACATACTATAAGTTGATTGTCATTGACAGCAACAACGAAAACAAGCACATCTCTGTCTGATTCTGGAACTACATCGCTCCAAGATTCCGGCTGCCTCAAATCCACTCGGACCAATTTATACCTTGGAGCTTTTTTATTGGTCAGAAGAGTGAAGATGGTATCATCATTTGCAACAAGACCATATTTTGCTTCAAAATTATCAATGAGTTTATGAAATGGAAGTGGCTCTTCTTTGCCTTTAAAAGCCTCAAGTCCTTGAGGAAGGGCGGAAAGATCACAGTAGTAGAGCCTGTTGACCGGATCACACCCTTCAAAAATATTTATGAGAAGATACTGCAGCGAAAACAAAATGCAATTGGAAGTTAGATTATCACCCCGTAGCAGAACCATAGCTTTGCCACAATAAGTTCACTTTTAACAATGTTTATCAAAGTTTAGTAAAGTACATTTTCCCAATTACAAATTACAATTAACATCACAGATATTTCAACCCTTGATAAGAGGTTATGCAAGGTTTGAAAGAGTCATCTGAAAAAATATGTAAAGGTGCATTCTGTTATCTCAAATATTGAATATATGTTTCCCCAACCTTTCCATCTTCAGTGACTCCAGCTCCAACTGTCCACTTAGGATGCTCTGGATCTTTCCAGCATAAAATATCTTCAGATTGCTCCGTACCCAAGAAGTGGTAAAACAACTGATGATTAAGGTTGATATTTGTTTCTGTTCCTGCATCTAGTTCTCGTTCTCTGCTAAAGCAAATGATTCATTAAAAAGCTACACAAGCTTATTAAAATTGAAACAAAAATGAGTGTTGAATATCTGAAACCTATCAATATGAGAAAACGAGTACGCACTTAGGAGCTGGATACCGACTGTAAAAGAAACCTTTACTGTCATGGCTCCAAGTTATTGATGAGAATTTCACCTGGTAAAAAACGAAAAAAAACATAATATGACACCTAAAACAATGAAAATAAATCTAAACAAGAAATATAATGTAGAATCAGTTTTACAAATTTGATAAGGAAAGCCTCTGGTCCGCTCGAGTCTACAAGACCTGTCGAACCTAAGCCAATAAAATGAGAAAAAACAGGCATCTCATGTTCCTCTGTTTTTTGTAGAACAGTATTCACACATTTGAAAATTTCCCTAAACCATTTGTTATTTGGAAACGTGGCATTTTCGTGTTGCTTGCAACCAAATGTAATATTTATAAAATCTAGATATTAATGTCCGCAAGTGACCAAGAACGACCAATGTACTCAGAAGAGAGTATAACTGAAAAAGTACAAAAAAGAAGCGCCTAATGAATCTCAAGAATAACAAATAAATTAATAATAGAAAACTCACACGACCTAAAAGTATAAAGAAGGAAGTTAAGGGGGCTAAAACAAACAATGATCCAATGGGTGTGGACACAATTTTGTTTGACTTAGTAACATAGATCAAACTATACTAAACCTAAATAATGCTCTCTTCTTGTTATGAAAACCATGTGCACACTCAGTATCTCATTTCTACTTCGACAATTAGCATAAGTTTGTTTCTTGATTGGTTACTCTGTTCCATCTGATTAGGAAATTGATTATATTCTTAACAAAATGTCATTAAACATACCCACAAAAGAGAATCGGGCTCTGTAGTCTTATCTGCTATCCGAATAACCTTGATGTTTACCCAGTCACTACCACTGGAGCTTAAACCAAATGCCAAGAACTCAGCATCTTCACTGATAGCATACGTATTTAGAGAAATCGTTCCGTCTTCACTGAGTGTATTGGGGTCAAGTAACACCTCTGCTTCTGCCTCCAGACTATCCTGAAATAAGTTGGAAGTATAAAAGCACCTCAGGAACACTGTAAACAGTTTTAATACAAGGCATTACACCTGCTAACTGAATATAAAGAAATCTAATGTTTACCTTCTTTATTTTTCACAATAACAAACAGAATTTCACAACTATTTAAATTATATGCATATTTTAAAAAAAGTTGGCCTTACCCCTCAAACCTATGCATTTAGGATCATTCAAATCGACCTATACTTCAAACTTAACTGGCTTACCTGAACATATAGAACACTCTGAGGCTGCAGCCCTGTATTGAAAAAGTAGAAGTATTTATTGCCACGTCTGAATGGACAACCATATCTAGGGTGGTCCATAAGAGTTGTGATCTGTTTCCTCAACTTTTCTCTTGTCTCACAATTCTGTAGGTAGGATTGAGTTAACTGCACTTGCTTCTCAACAAAATCCTTGACCTCCTTTGCATCTGGGTCTTCCAGCCTAATTCATTTCAATGTACAGTTATCAGGACAAGAAAATTTAAACAATCTCTAAAAATCTTTTTACATAGATTTAAATGGGTGCTTTCTAGAAAATGTGTCAATTTATGTGATTTTTATCAGAATTTAATTAGATAGTTTTTTTTAGATCAAACTCATTGATCTTTATTACACGAGCTTTGGTTTGCAAGATTACATCTCTTATCAGCGTGAACAATCCATTTCGCACTCACTGCACCTATGTGATATTCATGGAGATCAAGCATCGGGACTTTGCAAGGGATTACCCATCTCAGCACTACTCCAACTCAAGCACACCTAATCATGGAGTTTCACTCAAGATCAAGCCCACTTAGCTTGCTACCCCAATCACAAAACCTTCAAGAAATATAGTACCTTATGAACCATTGATAATTGATCTCCTTTAACTCATTCATTGCCAAATAGGTGGTCTTTTTACACTATCAATTATGCAATGTTTTTACTAGGATTAACTGTGTAATTTATTTTTAAAGCTCTTTCTAGTTTTCAACAGCTTATTTAACCAGCTAATTTTGGTTTTGATTAGTCTTTAACTATGATTTAAGTTATTTGTTTCATGTGTAACCCCATATAATAACACATTAATCATAATCTATTGATATTAGATATGATATTTTCACAATCCCTGTAAATGGTGTAGTGCTAGTAGAAAATTAGGTGACTGTTTTTTAAGTCAATATTTCAAATCACACTCTTGATCCATCATCAAGAAAATAAAAAAATAAAATTACTCAAAAGAATAACCATATGAATCATAAAGTATGGTCCAAAATATTAACTTAAAAGCACTCCCAATTTTTTCATTGGTAAGTAGTTCTTACTGATACCCAACTGATGACTAAATCTAAATCCCATTTCAATCTTAGTCATAAAACTACAAATGAAACCTACAGGGTTTTTCATGGCTTTGACAACTAGTATGGTAGACCTGTCTCAAGTCTACAATCAACTCCATACATTCAAAGTAGGTGTACATGGAAATTTACTCTGGTCCACTTAAACTGGACTAGAACATATTGTTTTAAGGTCAATCCTCCCACGAACATAAAATTCTAACTGCATTTACAGTTCTCGATGCAGCAGTTAATAGTTTTCTAATAGAATTAAGCACAGAAACTGTTAATCAATAGAAACTTAATACAGAAACTTACCATCTATAAGGATCAGGTACAAGCATTCCATGATAGTTGTCCATTACGGACTCGTCCCTTCTCACATCTGGATATACCAGGCCTTCCTCCACCGCAAGAGATCCCATAATGGACTGCCGCTCTATGTACGGTTGTACCGAATGCTTATTAAATCTTGAAAGGAAGTTACGCCGGTTTGGATTGATACCCTTCCTGAAGCTGCCAGGTATACAGATATGAAACAACTTTGAGAAAAATACTAATAAATTGTAATATGTATTTCCAAGAATAACTGTCGTGCAACCAGAAACAAATTACATGCTCCTGTAAAATACGATTTATGGTCGGATGTAATTTGATCGAGTCTGCCCAGAAAAAGAGGGTCGGAAAACCATTAGCAAGAGATTAATTTGGTGACTGAATTAAACTATAAGCTATGAGAAAGATGTGAAAAGTCAATGCCTGTTAAATGCGGAGAAAATGGGCCTGCCCCGAGGGCTTAAGGAACATATCCTGAGATTCATGAAGCTTCAATGGTGTATGAAGCTGTGTATATCGAATGGACAAATATTTTGAGTCAATGAGCGGGCACCATAAAAACATTTTAACTTATATTTGACACGTTTCAGAAACTTCACTATAGACAACAAGATAAGTATTATTTATAAGAAGAAAAGGGTTTAGATGTGCTTGGCGTATGAATTATTAGGTGATTAAAGTAAGACCACAAATTTTTAAGAAAAACAAAATCTAACTGAAGGCTTTTATAAAGTAAAATTTGGTTGTTTTGTACTTTAGACACCTGAAATTTAGGTTCAAATTCTTTAGAAAACAGCTTCTATCAATTGAAAAACCCTGATATACTTCAGATTTCAAAGATTTATATCAAACTACAACGTCAAAAATGAGACGAGTTCAATGTTGGAAAATAATTTTCAGTATCATATGGTATCTGAATAGCCACCATTAACAAACATAACGCCCCTTAAAACATGAAAAACCAATTAGTGAAGGATTGCTCGAATCATAGTCAAAATAGGAAGCCTTGTTGGTTTAAAGCCCTAAACAACATTTCAAGGGACAATTGTTTGGTCTTCAAAAAGAACTGCTCTTTTGGTATTTTAAAACTGCAGTACACTTTGAAGTACGCTCCAAAACTTCTTTTTGCTTTTGGTATTGACAAAAAATAGAAAAACAATGCAAGGAAGGACTGAAGAGAAAAAGGTAAATCTTTATTTTGAACTACACTCCAAAACTTTACCAAGCAACTTTCCAACATGGGATATAATAAATTTGACGTTAACTGAGCTGAATCTGAAATTTGTCTTATTTATGAGCCAGAACAGTTCAAAAGAAAGTAAATTTTGACTTCTTCACCTTGAAAACTATTTAAGATATTAAAAACTTATTTAAAATTTAAATATAAGGAAAAAAATAAACCTCTCAAAAAAACCAAAATAAATAAGATATCTTTCAATTTTTAGATTAATATAAACATAAGCAAATGTGTCTGCGTGTAAGAAAACAACCAGACAAAACTTATTTCCGTGCTTAAAAACACAAGAATTCAAAGCTAGTATAATAAAACCAGTCATGGAAAAAGGCAGATTAAAAAACAAATAAAAAATAATTGCTTCATGAATATAGTTGATAGCAAAAATTCAAACAGCTATAAACAAAAACTACAGTCCAAAAGAACAATCAAGATTGAAGTCAACACTGCAATATCAAACTAAATAATAAATTGTAAAAAAGGAAATGTTTGTATCAGAGCTGAGAAAAGATAAAAAGCACAAAAATTAACAAGTCAGTCCATACCGTCTGTTATATTGTCGAAGCACAGCAGGCAAAGGGCCAAAATCTGCAGGCTTTGAGGTATAAAATCATACTGAAAGTACAGCAGGAATAAATACGGTCTTAAAATAGGATCTGAAGCTCGATCGATATGGCTGGGTGGCGCCTTAAGGGGACTGATAATATAGTATTGATTATAATTGTTAATGCTTGAGGCACTGATAGTAACATAATCTTTTTCCTGTTCATTTATGTGTAATTTGTTGCCATGAAATGTGTAGTGTGTTAACATAGCGTGCTCATCCAGGGTCCCACAGCTACTATATTACTGGAATTTGTTCTCCTCTGTCTAATCATGGTTTATTTTTATTCTGACGAATTTTCCTTGTATGTCGCCATGAATGTTCACAATGTCGCCATGCTTTCTTGGACTATTACACACTTCTAGGGTTTCAAACAATCCAAAACCCTAATCTTTGAATTATGAGTGATTATGTTAAATCTGCATTGCCTACATTTGAGGTTATATACCTAATCCATTCTCTCAGTCCTTCCTAAGTGACCTATAGTACCTTTTCCATGAGGGATATTTAATGAACTCCTTTGGAATTATATGGTTGTAATGTCTATCTACGGTGTTTCATGTGTTTTAAATATATAATTATAGGGAAAAATCTTATTTATTTATTTATAAAAATTTGGGATTGATGTTGATAAGGTTCTTTTGTGTATTAATTAGTATGTAAATTAGTGTGTTTTTATGTGGAAAGTGATAAATTATTTTATTGTGTTTTATTGTTATATGTGTCAATTGTGTTTGGTTTGATTGGTTTAGATTTATGTGTGTAAAATTGTCTTAGGTGGGATTTGAATGCATACATTTTTAAAATTAAAGTTTTTAAGTTGGGCCCATGTTCCTTTTTAACCACTAGTCATTAGGTGATAACTTCGAACTACAAATTATTTTAAAACAAGCAATTGTGCGCTAGTGGGCGTGCAATGAATAGTCGATAGGTTTTATATATTTAAATGAGAGTTCGTAATTATCGTAAAAATGAATGAACTAGACCTAGTTTGATAAGTTGTCAAAGGTAAAGTGAAGTTCGAAAACATGCTTCGAGATCCGACAGTTGTTTTGGAACAAAGTTGAGTCTTTTCTCTCTGTCAAGTGTTTGATTTTTTAGTTTTGATCATGTCGCATTTCCTTTGTTGGTCCCCGACATTGCATTTGGCATAAGAATTGTCTGAGCTTTCTATGCCCGATTATTAATCATTTATAATCCCTAAACGTCTAAGATGTAGACCAAAAATATTTGTCACACTATAACATTGGTTTTAAGGGTCAAAGTCAGAGCGCAACATATAAAGAACACTGGGAAAAAGAAAATATAGGTCGTAGTGAAGGAAAAATAGATATAGAACTTAATATACATCTCAACGACAATGGAAATGTCTTGTTCTTAAATTATTCATTACATAGTACACTAGTACATTTGACCTCATTTTTCTACCAAAATTATCGACCATTAATTAAAAAGGTTTAGGTTGGTCGAATTATAGAAGGAAAAAATTGTTTTTTTTAAATCCATGCCCGTGTTGGTCGATATTTCGACCAATACCATGTCGGTCAAAATATCGACAAACACGGGCATATAACTTTAAAAAAAAAGATTTCAATTCTCATTTCATTTTTTAGGGCAAATTATATGAAGTGTTGCAGCGCACGAAGGAGGACTGCAGTGCGCGAAGGATTTCCATCTTCTAAGCTACACACCAAGGGATATAGGAACGGAGCTTATTCCAGATCGTGAAGAGCCAGACCCTACACTAGCAGCATATCCAGCACCCAAGGTTAATAGCATATTCCATCTTTTTATGTTATTAGCACGTTAATGAACAGAGGGATTTAATAACCCTGTTAATCTATTTGGCATATGTGGCTGTAAGATTCATTATGTATCTACAGCATCGGGTATGTGGTTGAACAGTTTATATGTTGTGTGTTACGAAACCAGTAGAAGCATTAACTTCTCATTTTAAATCCCTTCGATGCATTCACAGTTAGTTGTCATTTAATTAACTAGTCTTCATCTTACACAATCGATGTGGAATAAACAAATACCCTTGACTATTGCCGTCACATGATTAAATCCATTTGATTTTGTCTATCTAGTTTTGTTTTATATTTACTTTGACTCTGTCAGACCAGGATTCAAACCCATTATCCTCGGCTCTGATATGAAGTCCGGCCCTAACTTGTAATTTCGCCATGAGATTTCCAATGTCATGGGTTGAAAGACAAGTTAGGGTAATGTTTGTGCACATACCAAACACTCGGAACCGTGTAGAGTGTTAAAGTTTCTTCTTGGTCGATGCCCTAGTTGGTATATGCGGTGAATGAAACAAAGAAATGTTGAAGCAATATAATAACTGGATATGTTCCATGCATATCCATCTCTTTGAAA
>MU224645.1:1137198-1157038 GCA_018584345.1 Thuja plicata
CTTATAAAGGATGTCGAAACCCTAAACGGGCAACTGCTAGGAAATAGAAACTTTCCTAAAACTAAAGAACCTGCCTAAGTGAAACTTAAGCACTAAAGAGCAATTGCTAAATTACTCTAACAATATCTTTTTTAAGGATTTGATCATTTGAATCATACCTATCATAAAAATTTCTTACTTGATTTAACTTGCCTTGGTCCACAACTCTTTTCTCCATCTTTCTCAAGTCGGGTTTCCAGAGTTGTATGCTCATAGGTTTATCTTGTGATTTCTTCTCTTCTGCTTCTTTCTTATTCTCTTCTTCCTTATTTTTCTTTTCTTCTTCCTTCTTCTTCTTCTTCTCTTCTTCCTTCTTTTCTACATCTGACTTCTTTTCTTCATATGTCCTCTATTTCTTGGGTGGGGAACTTTGTTTAAAGGACCTTGTTCTCTTTGTAGAGGTTTCTGCAACCTTCATGGTCTGTGATGTCTCCATAGGTACTTCTTCCACAGTAGAGCATGGACTAGAATTTTTCTCAGTGTCTAGAGGTGGAAGAGTTGCAGGGAAAAATCTCGCCATTCCAGATGCTCTTTCAGTCATCTTCCTTCTTATCTCCTTCATCTCTTCTTTAGTAATGCCAGCTTTACTTGCTAGATTATCTACAACACTTTCAATTTTCTTTCTCCTAGCTATTCTTGTATGTTCTTCTCTGATCTTAGAGGATTTCTCCTCATATGTACCCCATCTTTCCTCTGATGGATCTAACTCTAAATATAGTACATTCTCAACCTGTATATTTAATACTTCTCTACTCACTTCATACCCCACAGGGTAACACCACTTCATCCTCGGGTCAATTGCTTCAAAACAAACACAATCAATTTCAACCATGAAACAGATTTTCTCCTTGTACTTTTCTACCATTTCCTCCAGTATCCTCATTCTTTGTTTCATCTCTCTTTGTAATATTTTTATCATTGCAAATATTTCTCCATCTACCCATGTTCTATTTTGCCTTCTGTAGCTATTTGATACTTATAGACCAGTGGGTTCATTATATTTCCAAGCTCTAGGGTGCATACCTAGGAACTTATGCACAATGTGTATATACATATGTATCAAAAGTGATCCAAATATGAATGCCTTGGTCCTATCTATTTGAATTGGTGTATGTTGTTGTGGGCATTCATGTTTTGTCACTAATGTTAACATATGTTTCTATTGGGACATAACAGACTAGTTATTACTATTGCTTAGATGACTGATAGAAGTGTACGGGTATTGTATGATTGATTTAGAACATGTGAAGATGAGGATGTGTTGTGATCTTATGTCTAAGGTCGGATGGCTTAATATTTTATATTGAGTAAGTTACAGTTGTTTTAGTGAAGACTGGGTACTGGACAATAACAATGAACTATGACAGAGTTAGTCTCTGAGTTTTGAGGATAATTTGTGTGCGATATCGATTCATGTTATGTGATCTTAGGGAATGGAAGAATACATGTTGAGGAATATTTTTTATGATTCTTAGGGTTGCAAGAATCTAGGTGACATCATTTGTGGCATGTGTTCTAGAGGAGACCTATTTGGGGTCAACTTCAGAGATAGAGTGTGTATTATGGAGTGCAAGTGTGGATTACGGATCTTGGATTATATTTGATGAGTTGTAATTGATGCTTACTTGTTATAGTTACCATGTGTATCTTAGCAAGGGGTTATGTAATTATTTGTGCATTGGGAAAGTCTTAATTGGCCAACCTAATTTCTTATTGTAAATCTGTATAAAATAAAATTATTTTCTTTTGTGGAAAGTGTGGTAACAACGAAGTGTGGAAGCTACGAGCTTGTTTGTGTGAAGTTTGTTGAATATAGAGAAGAGGTTATGATTAAGAGACTTCATTGGAACTAATCAAGCAAAGACATTTTCTATCAAATAGTTCATTAGATTGTATATTTCATATACACTTGTATTTTAGACAGTAAGTCCTGAAGGTGGATATAACCTTCTTTAGGCAGTGTGCCTTAGTAGTGAACCTACTGTTACTCTTGAATCCTAACAGGGTTTGTCCTTTAATAGGGACTATGTACTATAATGCATTAATAAGCTCCTAACAAGGCTAAATCTTATAGTAGGGATACAATACTCTCAGTACACTATTTGTGGGTGCTAATTCCCACTGGGGTTTTACCTTTAACAGGGTTTCCTCGACAACAAAGGATTGTGTTATGGTGTTGCAATTACTGTGTTATCATTTGGATTAAAGTTTTAGTTTAATGTTTAATAATATGTCTCACAACCGATTCACCCCCCTCTTAGTTATGTTGGTGGACTGTTATTCCTAACACTATCTCTCTTTATTTGTTTCACATTCTCCATGAACTGCTGTGCAAAAACTTCACATAGGTTATACTTGACATTCTCTTTTACCATCTTATATGTCATCATTATAACACTAGAAGAAACTGAGTTAGGTCGGCTGCTATAATGAAGTTTGTATCCAATAATTGTTGCAACTAGTCTAACATCTTGCTAGAAGATGTCAACCACTATCATTTCCCGCTTATCCCATTTCGAGTGGGTTAGGGTTTCCACCTACTTCTTGGTGTTCTTCTCTGTAGCAGGGATGACTCCAGAATTATCTAGACCAGTAATGTCATGAATCAACTCACTGCAAATCTTAATAGGTAGCTCACCAATCCAAATGAATTGGTCATGTACTCTACTCAACAATAATTTGAACCATTCTTCTTCCTCAAACTCATGCAATTATATCATTTTCATTATTCTGGGATTCTCAAGATGAGCAAACTCATCCTTCCACTTTCCATCCTCTTTAATCATATCCTTCATTTCCTTGAAGATCTCAAAATCTCATAAGGATTCATACTTGCAATGGATATAAGCCCTAATATCCTCTATGTGAAGAACTCCATAGGGCGTTTGAGAAAATGTGCCTTCCAGATCATCCTCAGTGGATTTGCAAGGATGTCTCTTAAACTTGTATCTAGGTCTCTCAGCAATATAAAATATCATGGTGTATCCATATTCACAAGTTCACGAGTGATCTAAATACCTTTTGATTATTGGTTCTGTGAATTTTCGCTTCATCCAATCGCTCAATGCTCTGGCTTCTTTAATCTTCTTGCTCAAATCTCTGTTTGTTTTCAACTCTTCTCTTTGAATGATGATTAGATAAGTTCTTTTGTTTTCCCTTATACTTTGTTGTGTAAAGAAACGACGTAGTTCCCCATAAATTCATCTCTGCAAATGATCCAGTCTACTAACAATCTGGCGATCACAGAATATAGGTTGTAAAGATATGCAATCACTAATACATGATCCATAACATTTATACATACTCTCCCTAAGCTTAGAAGAGCTTATTCTTCATAATTAGGGTTTGGATAGTTTTGTGATGTTTCTTTCCAATGCTCCCCCTAAGGCCATGTGATGGGGAGCTCCCACTCCTAGAGATTTATTTCTCTCTCCTAGACCTTTTCTTGGTCTTCCTTAGGGTTTCAATCATTACCCTAACTAGAGGATTCCTATCTGACCCTCTAACACACTAGGAGCTCTCCAACAAGTTCAAGTTCTTCACTAGATCCTTCTCCATAACCCTTCACATTTATGGCTTGCCTTGGTCTTCTACTCTCCCAACTGTCTCATCTTCTTATGGATTGGATTATTGACTTCTTTTATGTCTATTCCAACTCCTATAGATCCAAACTTGTGGATCTTTCACCCTATTTCCAATCAGGTTCAAGATTTCTAGTATTTTAGGCCTTGTAGCCTTTTTAGGCCTATTAGCCCTCCTAAACACTGAAAATTTGGATTTCCTCTCAAAATCCCTTAACACCCTTGGAATATAAATACATATTCCTTGTGGGTTTTTCCTAGGATTAAAGATTTTCTAGGTCTCAATTACCCACCTTGTCCGTACAATGGACTTTCACCAAACCCCTAAATTTGAGGGTTTCTAGGGTATGAACACTAGTTTGGTTTCTTGGCTTTCTTTAGCTTCTCTAACAACCTCCTTTGAACTTCTCCTACCATAAACATGTCTTTAGTACATTCCCCTACACCCCTCTACCAATTATTGGCACATGCCAATCACCAAGCAATCATTATTGCCTCTGTTCTGTTCAACTCCCCTAGCCAGAATAACCAGTACTCACTTAGGGCCTAAATGTTCTCATGCCTTCCCTACACACACACACTCCACACACTATATATACATTTTATATACAAGGATTTACTTTATTCCAAGTGGTCATAAGACTTTGGACCACGGGAATTCCAAGAAAAGCCATTATCTACATGACTGGTCCAAAACTGGACAGTGAACCAGTAAAACCCAAAGAATTTACAAAATGCTAACTAGTATGAAAAAATGATCAAATAAATTCCATAGAGACTAATAAAATAACACACTAAACACTCTCAATGCATTAATTCAATCCATTCAATCCATTAAAGTATTGGATGATGGCTTTGTCTTCAAAATATAGTATTAATTCCTCCTCAATACTCAGTCCGTACAAAATGACTTTTAACTGTCACTTTAGGGTTTATTCCATATTATAGATCCTATCCCCACATGTATAGACTCTTGTGTCTAGATTTGGTCATAATTAAAGCCAATTCCTAAAATCTATGAAATGTTGTCACGACAACTTTGCAAAGTTGCAAAAGTTGTCATGACAACTTTTACATTTTTTGTCAAAACGACATTCTATCAACTCCAATGGCCCAATTTGGTTTCCAAACTTACCAAATGATCCTAAAACACTTAAAAATATTAAAACCTTTAATTTCACTCCATTTTGGAGTTTTGGTCAACCCTTTTACCTTTTGGTTGACTTCTAAGGGTATAGACCCCTAGATGCAACTTGACTCAACAACTATCAAACCCTAATCACTACTAACCCTAAACACACCTTAGACACACTTGGGACTATATAACATAGTCCTTATTCACTGATGGTTGGCCAAACCAACCTACAAGCCAAAATGACAAACAATATCTTTCAAAGACCTTAGGGTGCTCCTGCACTATCCCCCTTGCAACAAACAAGTTAAGGTACCTATGGTGTCAAGAAATCCTCACTGATTCCATGATTTTTGAAGTCACTCTCAGCTATCCAAGTGGATTTTTATTCTAGTTGCTTCCTCCACTTCACTAGATGTTCCATATAGACCTTATGTCTGGTCTGCTTCTTCGCTCTTGAATCCAATATCCTTTCAGCTTGTGGCTTGATCTGATCCACAGTCTTGAACTCTCCCACATCCTTAATCACTTTAGTACCGTACTGTACCTCATCCATCTCTGGCCCTTTATACTTTATCATGTCCTTCACATTGAAGATTGGAGAAATTGACATCTTCTTGGATAGCTCCCCCTTATAGGCATTGGGTCCATACTTGGACAACACCTTGCAAGGCCCAATCCTTTTCATCTACAACTTACTAGGTATCCCCTTTTGTTGTCTAGCCTTATTCAAAAACACCATTACTAGATCACCCACTTCAAATTGCAGATCTCTTCTTCCCTCATCCCTCTTGGCTTTCAATTTTTGATTGACCTCCACTAGTGTCCCCCTAACCTATTCATGTACCTCTCTCATTGACTGAGAGAAATCATCAGCATGACTACTAATGCCTTCATAACCTTGTAGGTATCTCAACTCAAGTACACCCCTAGAGTGCAACCCATAAACAATCTCAAATGGGCTCTTACCTGTGGTCCAATTTGTGCTATCATTGTATGCAAATTCTGCCTGAGGAATCACTTGCTCCCATCTTTGTGATGACATGTAACTGATTGAATGTTTGAATATGTTAAGTTGATGATCATGCAAGGAATTTAATCAGTTAATGTATTGTATTGTCATTGATGTCAACTTGATATAATCTGTATGGTCATGGACATACTACCAAAGACTTCAAAGAACTGATGAATCAAAGGCTATGCTTTCAGTAATGCATATAAGTCAAGTATTCACTAAGTGACTGTATACACCGACGGAGTGCACACCAATGAACAGAGTAAAAGAGAAAGTCACAGTATTAATCGATGAACAAATACACAACATTACCGACAAGCAAAGTCACAGTGTTGCCCGACGAGAAAAACACAGAGTAACCCGACGGAAATAATTACAGTGTTGCCCGATGGAAAATACAAGGATAGAGATCCTAATGACAACTGAAGTCACACTAATGGAATAGTCAGTTATCACCGATGGCTAATTGAAGTGTTGACCGATAGAATAGAGAGTTCTGAAATGACAAAATGCTTAGTTTTCAAGAGCTAAAAATAGACTTAACTAATACTTATCATTGTTTTAATTGACTAGATAAAGCCAAGGATAAGTAATGGATTTAAAGTTGCTTTGTCTAGTTGGCATTAAGATCTCTTTGAGATAAAACTAGATTTTACTATAAATCTAATTGGCGAGAATTATGGATCATGCCAAGAATCAAGAAAGCCAAGAAATGGTGAATCGTGTCTATAAAGAGACAAACCCAATTCATTATGAATTAAGTAGGGTGAACAAGAGAAGAGGAAAGATGCTAAATAAAATCTGAAGGAGAAGAAAGTCTTCATTCAGTCCTGATCAACAAGCTGAGGAAAGAGCTAGATTTTGTAGACACCGACGAATAGTGAGACAACATCACAGAGAAAAATAGTCTGGAGAAAAGGTATTGAATTAATTATATTGATCAAATAGGTAATGCACTTACAATAGATCTAAAAATCTACAATTCAAGTTGTATATGTGAACAGATCTTTAATGTTTCAGTTTAACCATTGAAGCATCAAGTCTCTTAACAGAGCAGGACTTAAAAGTCTTCTACAATTGATATACATCCCAACGATTATCAAAAAGTTTGATCATAGAAAGTAGCATTGGATATGCCCGATACCTATTGACATGCCAAGTGAGTGTTTGATCAAGGATGGTAGCATTAGATGCCAAATACTAGGTGACAAACTGTATTTTAAATCCTGTAACAAGATCACACCTAATAGTGTGTTTGTAACCTTTAACAGGGTTGGCTCCTAACAGAGCTCACTTCAGAAGAGTGAAAATTTGGGGTACCGGTCCCAGTGGTTTTTCCCCTAACAGGGTTTCCATGTTAAAAATCCATGTGTTATGTGTTTATTTTTCATTACTTTACTATTTTACATTTCACATATGCAATTCTGGATTGATCGGTATACTCTGCATATTTACTGTGTTTCGGTAAATAGTTGACTACTTATCAGTAATCATACAGAAGAGAGATTTACAAAGCATTCCGACAAGTAGTAAATTGTTATAAGTATTTCAAGGCATTCATCTTGTGGGATAGAAGATAACTAGAGGCATAATTTGTGGTTATAAGTTTTAAGGGTTTATTTACGGATTAATTTTTGAAGCCACTAATTCACCCCCCCCCCTTTCAGTTATTACTAACTATTGGTATCATAGTTTGTGTGCTTAGAAGGAAGGTTTCAAGACCTAAGCTAAAGATCACAAGATGTATAGACGAGATGTGCCCAAGTTGAACAAAGACAATTTTGCTTCATGGCAGAGCAGAATAAGACTCCACTTATTAGGTATTGGAAATGATGTTACTCAATACTTAGATAATGAATATGTGTTGCCCACAGGAACACCAAAATTTGAACAAATGAGAGAGAAGCATGAGAACAACTGCATGATGATAGAGCTTGCTTCCTCACTCTGTGATGCTAAATTTGAAGATGTCAAAACCTACAAGACTGCAAAGAAGATGTGGGACAAACTGATGCTTGTACATGGTGGTGACAAGAATGTTTTGAGAGCCAAGGCAGAAAGTCTTAGAGGAAAGTTTGATGATCTAAAAATGAAAGAAGGTGAAAACATCACTCAGTATAACACAAGAATCAAAGAGGTAGTCAATGCTATCCGAGGAGTTGGAGGTGTACTAGAAGAAGATACAGTGGTAAGTCAAATTATAAGAACTTTACTGCCTACTTATGCTATTAGAGTATCTGCCATGCAAGAAATGAGAGCAATAGAAAACAACAATGTTACTCTAGACAGTTTAATTGGAAGACTGATTTCATTTGAGATGAACAAATTTGATAATAGTGTCTTACCAAACATAGAGTCCGCATTCAAGTCTTCTTTAAGAATAAGTAAATCAAGTCATAAACACACTATGAGAAAAGATAGTGATAGTGAAAGTGAAGAAGAAGATTTTGATGAAATTGAAGCACTTATGGCTAGAAGAATGCAGAGAGGCAAAGTTAAATACAAAGGTAAATTACCACTTGTTTTTTTTAATTGTAAAGAGATTGGACACTTTGCTGCAAGATGTACTAATAGAAGAAAAGATGACAGAAGTAATGACAGGTCATTTGAAAAGAAGTCTGACATAGGTGATTACAAAAGCTATCGAAAATCAGAAAGAAGAGATACCGAGACTACAAGGACAAAGGAAAGAAGGCCAGTTACCTAGAAAAATTCAAAGATGATGACACTGACACTGAATCTGATGAAGACATCAAGATGGTGTTTGTGGTAGTAAAAGATGATTCAGATGATGATGAAGAAAGGTATGTAGAAATTGCACTCATATCTAAAGTTAGTAAAAATGTTGTTTGGATCATAGATAGTGGCTGGACTCACCATATGACTGGCGACAAGCAAAAGTTTGAGAATTTTGAATACTATAAATGTGGTTCAGTAAGAATGGGTAATGACACACCTTGTCCAGTTGAAGGTAGAGGAACTATAATGCTGAATAACCAGATAAAATGTGAAAATGCTTATTGGGTAAATGGATTGAATTATAATCTATTGAGTGTTTCTCAGTTGAATAATTTAGGTCACAGAGTAGCATTTGAAAATAAAAAGGCAAAGATCTTCAATGAATCAAGAAATTTGATTGGTACCGGTGAGCAGACAAAAGGTAACTTATTCTATCTAAATGATACTGACACCACTTGCTTAATGGCTAGAAACAAAGACATATGGTTGTGGAAAAAAATATTGTGTCATGTGAACTTTGACAACATGATAAAGATAAGAAAAAAGAGAAATGTAAGAGGCTTACCGATGATGGTTAAGCCTGACAACATCATGTGTAAGAATTGTCAAAAAGGTAAGATGACAAAGTCTAGTTTCAAAAGCAAAACCTATACATCTGATGCCATTATAGAATTAGTCCATACTAATTTATGTGGACCAATGAGGACAAATAGTTATTATGGTGATAAATATTTTATTCTCTTTGTTGATGATTACTCTAGAATGATGACAGTCATGTTTCTAAAAGATAAATCTAAAGCATTTAATATGTTTAAATGGTAGAAGGTAATGGTAGAGAAATAAAGTGGTAAAGAATTGAAATGCTTAAGATCATATAGAGGAGGGGAATTTATTTCAGATGAATTCACTAAATTTTGTAATGAGCATGGAATCAAAAGACAGGTCTCGGCACCAAGAACACCACAACAAAATGGAATTGTTGAAAGAAGGAACAGATCCATAGTTGATTATGCAAGGACACTCATGATAGAGAAAGGCATCACCCAAATATTTTGGAGAGAAGCTATCAGTACTGCTGTTTACACACTGAACAGAGTACAATTGAAGAAAGACACCAAGAAGAAACCTTATGAGCTTTGGTATGGATACACACCCAATGTGAGTTATTTCAAAAAATTTGGTAGTTAATGTTATATCTTAAAGGATGATAGAATTGGAAAACTTGACTCCAAGAGTGATGAAGGAATCAGACTTTGTACAGATCAATGATTGTTAAACTCATGAATGTTGTACATACTAGACCAGATATTACACATGTAGTAGAAATAGTCACAAGATTTTCTGCTAATCCCAGGGAATCACATATGACTGCGCTAAAAAGAAGCCTAAGATATCTGAAGAATACTGAGGAATATGGATTATGGTATAGAAGAGAAGACAAATTTGAACTAAAGGTCTTTACTGACGCTGATTGGGCTAGAAATATTGATGACCGGAAGAGCATAACTGGAGGAGAATTATTTATGGGTGACAGGCTTGTCACATGGATCAACAAGAAGCAATGATGCATCTCTCAATCTACTGTTGTGTTGGTAAACAGATTGTTCTTTTCAATTTAACTCTCAAATGCCCAATCTATGAGAAATAATTTAATACCAACAGTTGGATAACCTATCACTAGATTGATAGATTTCCTCTGAATTGAAAGGTACATCTCCCTTATGAATGATATTCAATGAATTTGGTTCATTCCTAAACTAACTGGGTATGTTCTTAACCTGAGAACGAAAGAGGAAAACCAAGCCAGCCCCAGACTGAACTAATTCGGGCAGTGAATTCAACCCTAAACCTAGCCAACTCCAAGAACCCACACTTCATATGACTTCCCAACATTGGTAATGCAGAAATGAATGTTGATAATGCATATTAAGAAATGAAATGAAAAGAAGATTAAACATCCTACTCTTTGCAACAGGAATAGATGAAAATACTCCGATCTACAACCCATTCACCATCTGACTCAAGATGCAAGAAAGTGCTCAAAACTGAATACAACAATGCTCTGATTGATTATAATCATAAAATTAATAACAAAATGCTCCGATTCAGAATAAAACCTCTCTTTGTATTGAACACAACAATTAAGAATACTCAGACTTTATTTTCTCCCAATCTATTTGCCAAATCAACTATAAAAATTAGAATATAAATCCCTAAATGCATGAAATAAACTGTATAAATGAAAATGTTGTCCCCTCCCTACTCCAGAAATACCTACTCTTGCAGAAAAGAAGAACCCTTTCCAATCAAAATATTTTACAATAAATAGTTTTCTCCCATGACCATTTGGTTTTCCCAATGACTTTTTGGTTACAATAACTATTTCTTTCAGTTGTTTTCGGTGGGTTTTTAGTTCTCCATCATTAAGTATTACGCCCAAAAATAGATGAGAGGCTCACCACTTGGATCTTATCTGCTCCAAAAACTTATCATCTTTTCAACTATTTGAAGTTCGATGTCGTTGCTTTACAAATCACAAATATTCCCAATTGGATGCAGATAGGTAAAATGGACATCGAAAACTGTCACCAAATTACATATGTCACTTTAAATTGAGTGCTCTATCTGGAAAGAGAATCAAAGTTCATCTTATCATTAATTGACTGACCTATGCTTCAGGATAATTAGCAAGTTCCTAGGAAAACATTCATATCGGGCTCTGCAAGATATTATTGAATAAGCACTTGTCCACTACACAGATATCTTGTCAAATAGATGGCACGCGTTGTCTAAGTTTCTCTCACAACATGAATTCAAAGGATTCTTCCCAAATAGGAAGGTGCTCTAAATCCTCATCAATAGGAATAACTTGTGCCTTTGTTTCTTCTGAGTCATACAAATAATCTCTCATTCTTTCTTCACTAGAATAGGGATCCTCATGTCTGTCGATCTTCCCTTCCATGTGGGTATTCCCATCAACGTCTCCGCGGGGATCTTTTTTTTTTTAAATTTATGCAACCATGCATTTGAAGAAGTTTTTACCTTCCTCTGTCTTCACCTAATCTATTTCAATCCCCGACTGTCAAAGGACCAGTTTTGGGAAATTCCCTTACACATACTAAATTGGGATTTCGAATGTCTCCCTACTCTTGGACAAAATGAACTCAGGACTTTAATTTTGATCATTTAAATGCGACCTTCATACTGATTTTCTTGATAATTCTAATCAAATTGATAACTTGGATGTCTTTGATGGCAAATTTTAAGTGTTAATCTTCTATGTAAATATTGCTAATAACTATTCAACAGTGCGTTGAGACTCTAAAAACATCATCAAGGTCTCATGATGGCCGACCCTTATTAGAATTCAATCAAATGTTGTTTGGCAATTATTTTTAACCTTTACCACCACTATCAATGGTTTTGTACTCTGAGAAACCTGATCCCCTATTTCTGAGACTTGACTGTACCTTTAGTTTGAATACATCGAGAATGTGTGCTCTTCATCGGATGTGATGTTGATCGATACTAGTATCATTTTACAAATGTGTAACTCAAATAATAATGTCTCAGTAGAGACCATTGTCGATGCTTTACCATGATATATCTTCTTTGTAGTCAACACTCCATCATATATTTGGCATTGAGTGGAAATATATTCATTGCAGAGGACATATAATGCCACTAGTAGCTCCATGAATGACTGAAAGGATATCATATAGCTTCAAATTATATTTCATACTCACAAACCCTATCCTCCTAGTTATCTTCGTATTTCTCCAGCAACCTGATTTATATAGCTTGTAAAAGGTGGGCATCCTTTGAACTTTCATAAAGAATCATTGCAAAGGAGAAGACACCAACCTTTGCATCATATTTCCTATGCTTGAATACTTATTTTAGCTTGAATAGTCTGATTACCTCACTCATATGCATTTTTCCCCTTTTTGCTGGTTGTGGGTGTCGGGGCAAGGATTTCATGATCGATTGCTCTCATTTCTTTTGATACACCTGAGCAATAGACCGCAACCGCATTGATATGATTGACATTTTCCATCTTTATTCAAAACCCACCTCTACATCCTTTGTATTGATTTACGTATTGAGCAGGCCCCTATTTCAAATGCATATGATCACTTCACTAGTGAAAATCTTGGGGAATGATCTTATTAGTTATGCTCGGCTTTGTAGTTGATGAAGTTATGAAGTTTTGAATGATCTTATCGGTTGATGAAGTTTTGTAACATCACTTTTTTTTACCATGATGTCTGTGATCCATATCTATCCATGAGCATGGATGTTTTCCCTCTACACAATCATCAAGTGATAATATGGATGATGAGATTTTACTTGTTAGATTTCTCTCTCTTTTCTCAACATGGGCATCGATGTAGAATGATGTCGGGTTTTAGACTTGTGTTTCTCTTGTTGGATATTATGTAGAAGCCATGAAGACACCAGGTATGGAGATTGCAAATGCTCTTTTGTGATTAGCGAGCAAGGGAACATTCTTTCTTTGTAAGTTTGATAAACATTTTTTAGCACAACATAACTCTCTTAGCTGGAAATTCTTATGGTCACTATGTTCTCTCATCAAAGTGGAATTCTTCATATTGCCTTCCTTGATCAAGTATCCCCTGAAGAAGACATATTTCCATCCTCTGTTGCAACTTTCATGAAGACCTAATTCATCTCAGTGCACTTTGTAGTGTAATGGCCTCATTACAAACTCTGTCTTGTTCACCATCCTTTGGCGAATTTTCCATTTTTGACTGCACAATGCGCATCAGAATTTCCATTTTCCGCTTCACTTGATTTTTGTCAAATCTTCACTTAATTGCTTCCCTCTATCTCCTATCAAGCTCAAATATTTCTCCATGCTCTGAGATGCCATCAATTCTTCACTTTGAAGTCGCTATGATCATGCCAATTCTTTGTGGCGGAAAATGTGACATTGGCTTCTCCTGGTGGAAAAATTGAAAAGTGCTTCTCCCTTGTTCACTATAAATAACTTTGCATACGCGAGAGCTTCCAAGATTATTTATTTTCATTTTCAAATCAATATGCAATGATTGAAAACTTAGATACTGCATGATCATAGACAAACTTTACTTTCAATGTGATGAAAAAGTGAAGTGGCGAAAAATTCTATTTGGGCTACTCCACCAGAAAACTCCAAATTCGCTTCTCCTAAGTGAAAAAATGCAATTCTAATTCTTCTTTGTAGAAAATTCCAATTCCAATTTTGCTTCTCCTTCGTGATTTCCTTTTACTCTCATTATGTGAATAGGGGCATCAAAAACCACATTTGAAATTTGAAAATGAATCTAAGCTTCCATTTTGTAGACTTCAAACCAAATTTGTAATTTTGAACTGAGGTAATGAACTTTGAATTGGGGCATAGGAAATCTCACATCTGCATCATAAATTTTGATCTTCATCCTTCACAAAAACATGTTAGGAAAAATGGAGAACACGCTAGGGAAAACAACTTCAAAAGTTCAAAAATTGGGGGGGACTGGAAGTATGCCTACAATTGGCTATGAATGGGGATTATGTGCTACAAGGTACATAAAGAATCTAGCATCACTGGAAAAATACAAGTGCCCTATCTATTGGGCTACAGAGTCTAGGCAAAAAGAGGATGACAATGAGCTGCTTGTCAGGAGGGTGGAGGGGACTAAGGCCAACACCAAAAACAAAACAAGACCAGCAACATAAAAACTGGAAACAACTAGGCTAAGCACACCAAAACTGTGGAAATAAACTTATTTAAAAACATGGTGAGGAGGCCTCGCCAAAAGGAAAGAGAGCATGGAGAACTCACATGGCCATTTACTGGCAAGGAAAAATATGAGCCTTTCTGGTAAAGTGGAATATGCTTCAACAAGCTGTACCAAAACAAAGACTCTCTGATAGCCTCCTTATTTATGAAAACAAAACTACCACAGTACAAGAAATTAGTGACCCAAAAATACTTTCCAAAAAACTAGGCTCCATCATAAATTCCCAACTCTTCTTTATCTTTTTGAATGTAAGATTCAGGACCATTTTCAACCTTAAACTGAAACAAACATCTCTTAGATATCTCCAAAGAAAACATCATATCATCTTTATTATCCAAACACTTGAGACTACCATAATCAAAAGAATTTCCAGCATCCATGACGTTCTCAGTATACATATTTTCTTCTTTAAGCTCAAGATAAATCTCGACTAAGATAACCTCATCACATTTCTATTTCAACAAATCTGAAAATCTTTCATTTAAAATATAGATATAGGCTTGATCAATACCTAAAATTTTGATAGGAGCATTACCGTTAATCGAAAAAGAGCAGAATAAGCCTTTCCAGAAAAGCAGATCATGCTTCACAAGACTAAACCAAAACCAAGGTCCCTTGACAAATTATTCATCATTGAAAACCAAACTAACAAGGTGCCAAAACTTAGTGACCCGAAAACATCTCCCGAATAGCCATGCCTCATCATAAATATCTGATTCTTCTACACTCTCTTGCACATCACTTCTCATACATTCAACCATTCTTTGTGAATAAGAAAAATATTCTAAAGATTCTAAAAATGATAGTGAAACATATTCACATTTGCCACCTTCGACAATATCATTTTTAACAGAGATTTCAGTGTTCAAACCAAGATTGACAAAATCAAAATATTCACATGATTCTAAAAAATTTATTGCATTATACTGATATCCAATGTGGTCATCTTCAGGAGTAAATTCAGAATTCAAATCAAAACTGAAATAGCATGGACTTTCATTACTCATAGGATCAATCTAATCTGAAACAACTTCATCATTCTTCATGGCTATCAATTCGGAAAAAATTTCATCCAAATTTAAAGCCTCAATGCTTGATTCAATTGTAGAAGAACACTTACATTTAGCTGGCACCAAGACTTGATTAACTTCCATTTCATGACAAAGAAAAATATAGGCCAGCTCTTTATCTTCTTCATGGTGCTGCAACACTTCATTAGTCACTGAGATTCCTTGTACAAAATTGGTTCTTACAACCGCTTCTTCAACCACATTTTCAGACTTAAAAGAATGATTACCAAAACATGATTCAGCCCTTTTATTAATGCATAGTTCATCAAGAAGACCTAACGTCGCATTTTCTTCAAAATAAAAAGATTCTAATATAGGATCTTCATCAACTTGTGCGGATGGAAAATCATCTTTGCAAGTAACTTCTTCAAACTTAAAAGCTTCATATTCCATTTGCGTGCAAACCAAAGGATGATTTTCAAAAGAAACTTCATGTAAAGAATCATCACTATTTTCATCAAATCTGAAACTTTCAATATCGGGAGCAAAAGAAAGCATAAGAAAATCTTCTTTTCCTACTTTGCTTACCATTTCTTTGCCACTATCAAGAATCTCTTTGTTCATTGAAATTTTTTCTTCTTGAAACTGGAATACTTCCTACTCTCCAAGAACCAAGCAATTTGTAGATATGGTTTCTTTATTTACTGATTTTTCTTCATGCATATTTGCTGGAACAAATTTACCTTTTCTTTGATCTTGGACATTAAAATACCTTTGGATTATGCAGTTTAGCATTAGGGAAGATTGATGATCTTTGGAGAAACTCAATCCTTTCTTTTCACCTTCAGCAATACTCTCTTTAAAGGCAATCCAAAGGAATTGTAGATTTGGATCACTTTCACTATCTATTTCTTCACCGGTAGGTAATTTTTTGATTTGTTTCATTGGTCAAATGTTGTGTTCATTCAAAACTAAAAAATTATAAGAAACAAGGTCATGTGGGACTTCTGAAACTTTGTCATCATCCACCTTCAATTCTTTACTTAACTGCAACACTCTTTTTTTGCAATGTTGTAACAACTTCATTTTCACTTCCAGCTCTTTCATCTTATGATACCTGGCACAAACACTTCTCCATAAAAGAAATGGTGTATGATCTTCTTCAATGCTCAAATTTATTTTTCTCCTGCGAGTAACTCTTTCTCTAAAAGCATCAAACAAATCACACAATACTGGATCATGCATTTGATGAAGTTCAATAAAAGAAGGATCTGGCCTTCTTCCTTTCACAAATTTAATGGGCATGGTCTTTTTCAATTAGAGTCACCAATATCCTACAAGTAGAGATAATAATAATTCTGAAAATGAAAGCACTGGACTCTTGAACCAAAAATTATGAGAATCAAAATAGAGTCGCCAATCTCTTGCAGAGATAATAATAATAAAATAGAGGAAACAATCTTCAACACTAATCATCTTTTCCGCCTCCCCAGTAGAGTCGCCAAAAATCTATTGGTAAACAAATTGTTCTTTTCAATTTAACTCTCAAATGCCCAAATCTATGAGAAACAATTTGATACCAACAGTTGGATAATCTATCACTAGATTGATAGATTTCCTCTGAATTGAAAGGTATAGCTCCCTTATGAGTGATATTCAATGAATTTGGTTTATTCCTAAACTAACTGGGTACGTTCTTAATCTAAGAACGGAAGAGGAAAACCAAGCCAGCCCCAGACTAAACTAACTCAGGTAGTGAACTCAACCCTAAACCTAGCCAACTCCAAGAAACCACACTTCATATGACTTCCTAGCATTGTTAATGTTGAAATGAATGTTGATAATGCAGATTAAGAAATGAAATGAAAAGAAGATTAAACATCCTAAGCTTTGCAACAGGAATAGATGAAAATACTCTGATCTATAACCCATTCGCCATCTGACTCAGGATGCAAGAAAGTGCTCAAAACTAAATACAACAATGCTCTGATTGATTATAATCAGAAAAGTAATAACTAAATGCTCTGATTTAGAATAAAGCCTCTCTTTTAATTGAACACAACTAATAAAAGTACTCAGACTTTATTTTCTCCCAATCTCTTTGCCAAATCAATTACAAAAACTAGAATATAAATCCCCTAAATGCATGAAATGAAATGCATAAATGAAAATGTTGTCCCCTTTCTACTCCAACAATACCTACTCTTGCAGAAAAGAAGAACCCTTTCCAATCAAAAGATTTTACAATAAATAGTTTTGTCCCATGACCATTCGGTTTTCCCAATGACTTTTTGGTTACAATAATTATTTCTTTAAGTTGCTTCCAGTGGCTTTTCAGTTCTCCATCATCAAGTATTACACCCAAAAATAGATAAGAGGCTCGCCACTTGGATCTTATCTACTCCAAAAACTTATCATCTTTTCAACTGTTTGAAGTTTTATGTCGTTGCTTTACAAATCACAAATATTCCCAACTGGATGCGGATAGGTAACATGGACATCGACAACTTTCACCAAATTACATATGTCACTTTAAATTGAGTGCTCTGTCTAGAAAGAGAATCAAAGTTCATCTTATCATTAATTGACCGACATATGCTTCAGGATAATTAGCAATTTCCTAGGAAAACATTCATATTGGGCTCTGCAAGATATTATTGAATAAGCACTTGTCCACTACACAAATATCTTGTCAAATAGATGGCACACGTTGTTTGAGTTTCTTTCACAACATGAATTCAAAGGATTCTTCCCAAATAGGCAGGTGCTCTAAATCCTCATCAATAGGAATAACTTGTGCCTTTGTTTCTTCTGAGTCATACAAATAAACTCTCATTCTTTCTTCACTAGAATAGGGAGCCTCGTGTCTGTCGATCTTCCCTTCCATGTGGGTATTCCCATCAACATCTTTGTAGGGATCTTATTTTTTTTGTAATTTATGCAACCATGCATTCAAGGAAGTATTTACCTTCCTCTGTCTTCACCCAATCTGTTTCAATCCTCAACTGTCAAAGGACCATTTTTGCAAAATTCCCTTACACATGCTAAATTGGGATTTTGAATGTCTCCCTACTCTTTGACAAAATGAACTTGGGGACTTTAATTTTGATCATTTAAATGTGACCTTCATACTGATTTGATTGAGAATTCTGATCAAATTGACAACTTGGATGTCTTTAATGGTGAATTTGAAGTGTTAATCCTCTGTGTAAATATTGCTAATAACTATTCAACAGTGCATCGAGACTCTAAAAGCATCATCAAGGTCTCATGATGGCCGACCCTTATTGGACTTCAATCAAATGTCATTTGGAAATTATTTTTAACCTTTACCACCACTATCAATAGTTCTATACTCTGAGAAACCTGATCCCCTATTTCTGAGACTTGGGTGTACCTTCAGTTTGAATACATCGGGAACATGTGCTCTTCGTTGGATGTGACATTGATCGGTACTGGTATCATTTTACAAATGTGTAACTCAAATAATGATGTCTCAGAAGAGACCATTACCGATGCTTTACCATGATATATCTTCTATGTATTCAACACTCCATCATATAATTGGCATCGAGTGGAAATATATTCATTGCAGAGGACATATAATGCCACTAGTGTCTCCATGAATGACTGAAAGGAGCTCATATAGCTTTGAATTCTATTTCATACTCACAAACCTGATCCTCCTAGTTATCTTCGTATTTCTCTAGCAACCCAATTTATATAGCTTGTAAAAGGTGGGCATCCTTTGAACTTTCATAAAGAATCATTGCAAAGGAGAAGACACCAACCTTTGCATCATATTTCCTATGCTTGAATACTTTTTTTAGCTCGAATAGTCTGATTACCTCACTCATATGTATTTTTCCCCTTTTTGCTGGTTGCGAGTGTCAAGGTGAGGATTTCATGATCGATTGCTCTCATTTCCTTTGATACACCTAAGCAATAGACAACAACGACATTGGTATGATTGACATTTCCCATCTTTATTCAAAGCCCACCTCTTCATCCTTTGTATTAATTTACGTATTGAGCAGGCCCTTGTTTCAAATGCATGCGATCACTTCACTAGTGAAAATCTTGGGGAATGATCTTATTAGTTATGCCTGACTTTGCAGTTGATGAAGTTATGAAGTTTTGAATGATCTTATCAGTTGATGAAGTTCTGTAACATCACTTTTTCTTACCATGATGTCCGCGATCCATATCTATCCATGAGCATGGATGTTTTCCCTCTGCATAATAATCAAGTGATAATATAGATGATGAGATTTTACTTGTTAGATTGCTCTCCCTTTTCTCAACATGGGCATTGATGTAGAATGATGTCGGGTTTTAGACTTGTGTTTCTTTTGTTGGATATTAATTAGAAGTGTGTTGCCTGACTTTCAGTCCCCCTTTTTTGGCATTATTGGAGTCATGTCTGGTCAGTCTGGTCAGTCTGAGTCTAGGTCTAAGTCTTTCTTAGGTAGGCTATCTTTGTCGGGTTTCCCTGTCATTGCCTTTCCTTCTCTTAGCCGGGCGGGTTGTTCTGAGGT
>MU224645.1:1169804-1182095 GCA_018584345.1 Thuja plicata
ATGGTAGCATTAGATGCCAGATACTAGGTGACAAACTATCTTTTAAATCCTCTAACAAGGTCACACCTAACAGTGTGTTTGTAACCTTTAACAGGGTTGGCTCCTAACAGAGCTCACTTTAGAAGAGCAAAAATTTGGGGTACCGATCCTATTGGTTTTTCCCCTAACAAGGTTTCCACGTTAAAAATCCATGTGTTATGTGTTTATGTTTCATTACTTTACTATTTTACATTTCACATATGCAATTCTAGATTGATCGGTATACTCTGCATATTTACTATGTTTTGGTAAATAGTTGACTGCTTATTGGTAATCATACAGAAGAGATATTTACAAAGCATTCTGAAGTAGTAAATTGTTATAAGTATTTCAAGGCATTCATCTTGTAGGATAGAAGATAACTAGAGGCATAATTTGTGGTTATAAGTTTTAAGGGTTGATTTAAGGATTAATTTTTGAGGCCATTGATTTACCCCCCCCCCCCTCTTAGTTATTACTAACACTTTGTCCATATTCTTTGGTCAAAAATATCAAAAAATTTCCAAGTACCCTATTGATCACCTCTATCTGGCCATCTGTTTGAGGATGATAAGCTAAGCTATGAAACAAGTTGGTTCCTAGCCTTCTCCAAAGTGTCTTCTAGAAATGCCCCATAAACTTCACATCTCTATCTACAACTATGCTCGTTGGCAAGCCATGTATCCTTACTATCTCTTTAAAGAAAAAATGGAAAATATGGCTAGCATCATGTGTTGTCTTGCATGGGACAAAATGGATCATCTTGCTAAACCTATCTACTACCACAAACACACTATCTAAACCAATAGGTGTCCTAGGTAGTCCCACAATGAAATCCATACTGATGCAATCCCATGGTCTACTTGGGATGGGAAATGGCTGATATAAGCCTGCATTTGATGGAGTTCCTTTTGCCTTTTGAGACACCCCATACTGCTCTACATATCTCCTTATATCCCTCTACATTTTTGGCCACCAATAGAACCTCTCCACTAGATCCAAGGTCTTGTTCAATCCAAAGTGTCCAATTAGGCTCCCATTATACTTTTCTTATATGAGGTTTTTCCTCATGGTTCCCCTTGGCACACATAACTATTTCCCTTTGAACAAGAATCCATTTTGAAGAGTATAATATGCATACTCACTATGAAAGTGATTCTCAAATTCCTTGCACACCTTGTAGATCACTGAGAAGTCTGCATCTCCTTCATAAAGGTCCCTAAACCCTTCTACCCCTGTACTCTACAACTGAATCTTTTGTATTGTAAGCATCCTTCTACTAAGGACATCTGCAACTTTGTTTTGCACCCCCTTCTTATGCTTAATAGTGAAGGTGTATGACTCAAAAAACTCCATCCATTTGATGTGCCTCAAACTAAGTTTGTCTTGAGTGTTGATATAACTCAATGCTTGGTTATCTGTAAAGACAAAAAACTCTTTAGGCAATAAAAAATGCCTCCATTTCTTTAAGGCTTTCACAAGAGCATATAGCTCCAAGTCATAGGAAGAGTACCTAGACTTTGCCTCATTCAATCTCTCACTGAAGAATGCCACAGGCCTGCCTTCTTGGCTTAAGACAACCCCCAGTGCTATGCTGCTTACATCACACTCTACTATTAAAGGTTTGTCAAAACTTGGTAAAAACAATATAGGTTGAGTGGCTACTTCTCTTTTCAACCTTTCAAACCCCTCATTATTTTCCTTGGTCCATACAAATTTGGTTTTCAACCCTCCTTTAATAGTCTCTAGGACCGGAGCACTAATTTCACTAAATCTCCTAATGAACTTCCTATAGAATTGGGCTAACCCATGGAAGCTCCTAACTTCAGCCCATGTCTTAGGAGTAGGCTAGTTCAATATGGCCTTTACTTTGTCTTTATCCATTTTCAAGTCACATTTGGAAATTACAAATCCTAGGTAGACTAGTTCCTCCTTCATGAACTCACTCTTTTCAAGATTGATTGTGAGCTTTTCCTCCTGTAATATCTTCAACACTAACTCCAAGTGATTCATATGATCCTCCTTTGTCTTACTAAAAATGAGGATGTCATCTAAATAGACAACTATAAATACACCTATGTAGTCTTTCAAGACCTCATTCATCACCCTCATAAAGGTACTAGGTGCATTGGTAAGCCCAAAGGGCATAACTAACCATTCATATAACCCCTCTGTAGTCTTAATGGCTAACTTCCAATCATCACCTTCCTTCATCCTAATTTGGTAGTAACCACTTTTCAAATCAATTTTAGAGAAGTACTTAGCACCCCCCAAACAATCCATCAGATATTCTATCCTAGGAATAGGAAATCTATACCTAATAGTGATCCTATTTATTTCCCTAGAGTCAATACACATCCTCCACTTACCTCCCTTCTTAGGGGCCAACACCACTGGGACAACACATGGGCTTATGCTCTTTCTGATCAACCTCTGGTCCAAAATTTTTTGTACTTGCATGGCTATCTCCTTATTTTTCTTTGATGTCATTTTATATGCAGCCTGTTAGTAATAACTGAGAGGGGGGTGAATCAGTGGCCTCAAAAATTAATCCTTAAATCAACCCTTAAAAATTATAACCACAAATTATGCCTCTAGTTATATTTTTTCCTACAACATGAATGCCTTGAAATACTTATATCAATTTTCTACTTGTCAGATTGCTTTGCAAATCTCTCTTCTATATGATTACCAATAAGCAGTTAACTATTTAACTAAACACAATAAATATGCAGAGTATACCGATAAATCTAGAATTGCATATGTGAAATGTAAAACAGTAAAGTAATGAAACATAAACACATAAAACATGGATTTTTAATGTGGAAACCCTGTTAGGGGAAAAACCACTAGGATCAGTACCCTAAATTTTCACTCTTCTAAAGTGAGCTCTGTTAGGAGCCAACCCTATTAAAGGTTACAAACACACTGTTAGGTGTGACCTTGTTAGAGGATTTAAAAGATAGTTTGTCAACTAGTATCTGGCATCTAATGCTACCATCCTTGATCAAACACTCACTTGGCCTATCAATAGGTATCAGGCATATCCAATGATACTTTCTATGATCAAACTTTTTGATACTCCTTGGGATGTATCTCAATTGTAGAAGACTTTTAAGTCCTCCTCGGTTAAGAGACTTGATGCTTCAATGGTTAAACTGAAACATTAATGATCTGTTCACATATACAACTTGAATTGTATATTTTTAGATCTATTGTAAGTGCATTACCTCTCTGATCAATATAATCAATTTTATACCTTTTCTCCACACTGTTCTACTCTGTGATGTTGTCTCACTGTTCATCGGTGTCTGCAGAATCTAGCTCTTTCTCCAGCTTGTTGATCAAGACTGAATGAAGACTTTCTTCTCCTTCAAATTTTCTTTAGCATCTTTCCTCTTCTATTTTTCACCCCCTATCTTCCCACTTCGTAATGAATTGGGTTTTTCTCTTTATAGACATGATTCACCATTTCTTGGCTTTCTTGATTCTTGGCGTGATCCACAATTCTCACCAATTAGATTTAAAGAAAACTCTAGTTTTTATCTCAAAGAGATCTTCTTTCCAACTGGATAAAGCATATTTAAATCCATTACTTATCCTCGGCTTTATCTGGTTAATTAAAACACTGATAAGTATTAGTTAAGTCTATTTATAGCTTTTTACAGCTAAGCATTTTGTCATTTCTGAACTCTTTGTTGTGTCGGTCAACACTTTAGTTAGTCATCGGTGATAACTGACTATTCTGTCAGTGTGACTTTAGTTTTCATCAGAATCTTTGTCCTTGTCTTTTCCGTCGGGCAACACTATAATTATTTCTGTCAGGTTACTCTGTGCTTTTCTCATTGGGCAATACTGTGACTTTGCTCGTCGATAATGCTATGCATTTCTTCGTCAGGTAACACTGTGACTTTCTCTTTTACTCTGTCTGTCGGTGTGCACTTTGTCAGTGTATACAACCACTTAGTGAATACTTGACCTATATGCATTACTAATAGCATAGCCTTGATTCATAAGTTCTTCGAAGTCTTTGGCATTATTTCCATAACCATACAGATTATATCAAGTTGACATCAATGACAATATAATACATTAACTAATTTAATGCCTTGCATGATCATCAACTTAACATCTTCAAACATTGAATTAGTTACATGTCATCAATCTCTCCCTTTGGCATTGATGGCAACATGCTACATTATCATACTATACTATTACTAATACAATATGAAATATACAGTTTCATCAAGCTTTCCTAATGTAACTATTACAAATGTCTGGCTTTCGGTAAGCTCAAATAGCTTTGATTTGATTATTGCAGCTTTATTTCTGTCTTCAATCCCTTTAATGGATAGATGTAGAATCTTTCTTTCTCTGATGTGATGTGTTCTTCTTCTGTGTCAAACTCTCTCGCTTTGACTATTCTCCTTCCTTGTGATGTTTCTTGTTAGAAATTCTTTCTTTTTATGTGTACTCTCCCTTTGTTGTTATTTCTCTCTCTTTGTATATTGTGATGGATAAAATCTCTCCCTAAGATGATAATAGATATAATCTCTCCCTTTATCAGTATGATAATGAGATATCTCTCTCCCTTTGACAGCAATGCCAAACAAACATCTTTGCCAAACAAATCTTTTCTACCCATAATACATTCCTTGAATTTCCTTGTCCATCGGTAATAACTCTAGTGCTTGGAGTAGATAAATACCTTGTTGTGTATAGATTTATCTTTGAAGTCCATCTCTCTGCTTGCATCAACATGAATCATATTATGATAATATATAGAGTGATGCGGCCTTCTAGTCATTTTACTGACCAGTAGACAAGGGTCTGACCCCTAGTCTCTTTCTCAAGTATTCAAATGCATCTTTGGGCAGTGGCTTGGTGAAGATATCGGCCAATTGTTCCTTTGATTGCACATACTCAAGTATCACCTCCTTTTCTTGAACTTGTTCTCTTAAATAATGATACTTGATGGCAATATGGTTTGTTTTAGCATGCATGACTGGATTTTTGGAAATTTTTATTGCACTTGTATTATCACAATAGATAATTACTTGTTCAAGAATTTTCATATGCATACCTTCCAGTAACTATTTTATCCATGCAATATTTGAGCAATTTGCAGCAGCAGCAACATATTATGCTTCTGCAGTAGACTAAGAGATGCATCTTTGCTTCTTGCTGAGTCATGTGACAAGTATGTCACCCATAAAGAATGCTCCTCTAGTTGTGCTCTTCCGGTCATCAATATTTCCATCCCAATCAACGTCGGTAAAGACCTTAAGTTCAAATTTGCCTTCTCTTCTATACCATAAGCCATATTCATTGGTATTCTTTAGATATCTTAGGATTCTTTTCACAACAGTCAGGATTCTTTTCACAGCAGTCATATGTGATTCTCTGGGATTAGCAGAAAATCTTGCAACTATTCCTACTGCATGTGCAATATCTAGTCTAGTATGTACAACATACATGAGTTTACCAATGATGGATCTGCACAAAGTCTAATTTACCTCTGATGACTTGTCCTCCTTTTTCAGCTTCCATCCAGTTGCTATTGGTGTTCCAACTAGTTTGGACTCTTCCATCTTGAATATTTTTAGTACTTCTTTTAAGCATTTGGATTGTGTAATGAAAATACCCTCATCTTGTTGCATGATCTGCATATCAAGAAAGAACTTGATCTCTCCAAACATAGACATCACAAACTCTTTTCTCATTTCATTTGCAAATGATTTGCATAGCATATCATTGCCTCCAAATATTACGTCATCAACAAATATCTCAGCAATCAAAATGTTAGCATCAATATCTTCCTTCAAATAAAGATTATCGTTTTCACTAGTTCTTACAAATCCAATACTTATAAGATAGGAATGAAGTCTTTTATACCAGGCTCAGGGTGCTTGTTTCAATCCATACAAGGCTTTGTGTATTCTACATACCATGTCTCTCTTGTCTAGATCAAAAAACCCTTCTGGTTGTTCAATGTATACATCTTCTTCAAGTATTCCATTTAGGAATGCAGACCTGACATCCATTTGATATACCTTAAATCCTTTATGTGCAGCATAAGCAATTAATATTCTTACTCCTTCTAGCCTATAAATGGGTGCAAAGGTCTCTCCATAGTAAATCCCTTCTTCTTGTGCATACCCCTTGCATACTAGTCTTGCTTTATTTCTTATGACTTCTCCATTCTCATTTAGTTTATTCCTGAATATCCATTTTGTACCGTGTTGGATGGTTAAGAGTCACCTTTATTTGAACTTTCCAAGTTCATGTGTCTACAATGGTCAAAGCTTCACTCTGTTTACTTTCCTACCTTGTTGGTTTTCCCCAAAGCCTTTACATTTGAGTCTGTCAAATCTAAGATTTTGGCGTCGTTGAGATCAGTTCCAATCTGTCATAAACTGATAGCATACACTTTCAAGTCATTTGAACCACTTTGAACCTCTTTGAACTCCGGTTTGAAGTAGTTCAAAGTAGTTTGATAGCGGTCTAAGTCTTTTATTGCTAACGATGTGTTCCCGCGGGAAAGCACGCATAATTTTTCCTCTTATGAGATGTTGAACCTCTTTGAACCCCTTTGAACTCCGGTTCAAAGTGGTTCGGAAAGGATGCCGACGAGATTCTTAATAATGTGACAACCTGACAAGACGGGCTGATTGACGTGGCATGATTCCATTTGCCGGGTCAGTATACAGAAACCAAGGAAATCACTTGCACGGGTGGAAAATATTTGGTTTGGGGGTAAATAATTATGATTGGAAAAGGTGGCAGACCCCGAAGATATAATTTGATTTGAAAGCATTTATTGGTTAGCGTCATTTGGTATTGAAGGCCCGATTAATGCTCGCATAGAGCTGTATATCCCGCGCTTCCAACGACAAATAAAAAGGAGCTGGGTAAGTCATTTTTCCCTATTATGCATTGCGGGATCTTGGTGCTGGAAAGGTGGTCTGGTCGAGTTCAAATCTTACAGGTAGTTTTTTCGAGCTCTGCCCCTCATTTCTGGTTGTTCCTTAAAATTCAATATTTTGAGTAGTGAGCTGGTAGACTTTCACCTTCTTATGCAAATATGAAGTCTGTTATGCATTTCTTTGGAAATGTAAAGAATCTAGAATGTAGGGCTCCGGTCATAATAGACACAGATTTGTTAGGGGTTTCGGTTGACGCCATAACTTCAAAACTCTCTTCTCATGTGGATGAAGAGTTTGTTGTAGAGATTTTAGCCAGTGGTCTACTAGAAGCAGCCATGTTCCCACCTTCCGCCGTTTGTCCAGAGTTAGTACTGGAATGTATCAACAGATATGATGTTAAATTGAAGAGTATCTTAAATGTGGATGGTCAAACCCTAATACCTGTGAACCATGGAACCATTGCAGCAGTTTTCAAAATACCTGATGAGGGTCTTGTTAACTTCACCCCCACCCAGTCTCTGGCTCAATTTAGGGAAAATGTTGACAGAAACAGAAGCCACATAGAAAGAAGATGGACAAAAACCAATTACAAAGGGGGGTCGCGGTTGCCCAAATCCCTCACTAAGGATCACATGAACCCCCTGGTACATGATCTTGTTGTCCTCCTCCACCGATTGAAAGGCTCAGAACAGGCCCTGTACTTCGATGAATGGATGTTCCATTTTGTGGAGATCGTTCTAGAAGGAAGACAACACATAGACTGGGTCGAGATCATAGCCGTATCTCTTAGGGATCAACTCAAGCAAAATCAAATGACCAAAGAAGGGTTTTATAATATCATTCAAGGAGAAGATAGCCTCAGTGAAACACCCTACCATGCCAAGATCAAGGGTAAGGACGAGGTCAGAAAAGAAGAATCAGATGGCTTCAGAAGAACCTGATTATTTGGATGATGTCGTTGAGCTCAATGATGAAGACCTCTCATTCACTCCCGATCACAAAGGGAAGGTTTAGGAAGTTCTCACACATTGTCAAGACCTATCTCAGGTTACGGACACACCTGTAAAGACTCTCGATAACCGAATTATGTCTAGTGCGGTTCCACCATGGCTCACTAAATCGGTTAGCAAGAGGAGAAGTTTCAAACCGCTGTCTATGCCAGTTAAAGAGATTGTTACGAGGTATGCTGCATGCACTCCGAAAGCTAAAATAATGAAAAGCGACGTGAGGTTAACAACAGACCCATCTACAAGGAAGATTACTGCCGAAATCACCACAGTAAGGCCTATGGGAGAAACACAGGATCCTGAACCCGAGGATTATGAATAACAAAGATGGAGTTAGGGGTGCTAAACAGAGACTCCCGCGATCACATTTTCAAATTCTCCGTGGATCATATGCTAGGACAGTCACAGAAAGATGGCCAGGAGAATTGTGAATTGAAGCAAATAGTCTCAACCATGGCAGAATTTCTCTCTTCATTGGCTGAAAATGGTGCGCTACCTTTAGCACAGGCCCATCAAGGATTCGACCCCAATTCGATAGAAAATGAAAGGTTGGTCAAATAGGTATAGCAGGGTAGGACCTGGATAGAAGTAATAAATGCATGGACAGATGGTATTATAGCAGAAGGAAGCGCTTTCATAAGGGAGTTCATGAGCACTCGCATGGACGGCGATATACTCCTGGGGGAGATTCAGACTTTGATCCCAATATGGGAAAGCGAGGCAGAAAATTGTGCAGAGGTTGTGAAGCGAGTACAGGAAATTGAAGATTATGGAGTAAAACAGTTTCTAACTGAAAATCCCATGAAGTTAGTTGACCCGTGTATGCTGTTTATCTTAAAGAAAAACTTTGGCTGGAAGAACACATTGTTCGAAGCAACTATTTCTCAGATGCGAGCCATGGAAAAAGAAGTGAAGGAAATTCATTCTGACACCTTGAAGGATATCAAAGTAGTGAACCCCTCAGGCATCTTACAACTGGAAGATGGAAATCAGGGTGTCGATGCGATGGTTAAGTCCTTCGTTGATGTAATGAATTCTTTCAAAGAGAGTGAAGCTCCAATGGTTCATGACCTCACTAGAACCGCCAACATTGAGGCTATGCTGATCTTGAACCGGGGACAACTGCCGAAATAGGCGGAGAAAATCCAGAAAATTTAGTGGGAGAAGAACACGACGCACGCCAAGTTAACCACGTTAAAAAATCTGCACGTCCCGCCTACTCAGGAACTGCTCTGTGTCTTCCGGTCGTGGAAGCTGGTAAAGATGGCCACGTCAGCAGATACACAGGAAACCTG
The DNA here is from genome assembly GCA_018584345.1 of Thuja plicata. Classification (NCBI taxonomy): domain Eukaryota; kingdom Viridiplantae; phylum Streptophyta; class Pinopsida; order Cupressales; family Cupressaceae; genus Thuja; species Thuja plicata. Next base: position 1,179,051 of record MU224645.1, read on the forward strand.
AACCAGATTCAGTTTTAATTTCTTAATTTATCCTGCTTTTAATCTTTTTCGAGAACTTTGTTATAACTGGTAACTGTTTCTTGCTTTGATTGTGTTCGAGAAGCCGGGTTTTTTGGGAGGCTTCTCGGACTGTTAAACTATATAAGCTGGAGCTTAAAACTTTGCTGGGGTTAGAATAGAATGGAGGGAAAAAGATAGAATTTAGAATAGTAGCAAAGGTTCTTTTTTTTTGTTTTATAATAGCTTAAGTGACTGATCATATCTGGACTTTGAGCCGGTTATGCCTGAATACTCGTGCATGAATTTATTTTGATCTTTGAATCAGATGATGAAATATATATTCTACTTTGAGAGAGTTATATATTGAGCTTATGCATGCGTGATTCCATTTCAGTCATTTATTTTTAGATTTCTGAATTCCAGTTTTCTGTAGAGGAGCATTTAATTATTCTGAACTTCTTGGTCCGCTAGTTAGTTTAAAGTTATTCTGCAAATAGTTTCCCGTTTCTTTTTTTTTTTAGTTTTGCAAGTTTCCTTTGTTTTACCTCATCTGTCCAAGAACTGTTGAGAGATCTTTTCCTGCTTTTCAATTAAAAGCTTATGTGTTAGATTGCAATATCCATTCATTGAAAATCTTTGGAAGGGAGTTGTACCTTTGTAAAATTCAGAGGGAAGCAAAGTAAATGCTTACCCAACTGTTGTTTAATGATTTGTTTTCAAGGGCATAGAGTTAGAAGATAAACATCAAGGTTTAAGGAGAACAAATCTGTTAGCCAACAGATTTTTTGCGACTCTACTGGGGAAAGACCAGTCAAGTGCGCTAGTCTGATTCCCATCATAATGTCACATAATGGTGCTACCCAATGACAATGTGTTTCCTGTGCTCCAGCCAATTTTGGGTTTTGAAGACACACAGGAGGATTTAATCTCAGATCTTTCTTCAGTTGCTTGGAGGTTCAGATGGAGTAATCAAGAGTTCCACCGGGTTCAAGAAGTGCTCGAGAGAGAGGAAGAAATTGGTGAACACTTGAGAGGTATTCCTGTTGCTAGAGAAGCTGTCATAGTTAACAGACTTGCACAAGGTCGACAACAGAACTAAGTTTTGAATAGATACTTGAACTAGAAACCAGAAGATACACAAGGGGGGAACGCAGCAGAGGATTGGTGGACAAAGATTTTGAACTGTTGGAAAGCCTAAATTTCAAATCAGATTTAAATCTTTCCCGAAGAAGGAAGGCTCAAACTGTCAGCTGACCCTCATCTCCCCCGCAAAGCCCAGCTGTCACCTTGAATGTCCAAGCCATTGTTTCTCTAGGTACTGTGATTCCCACTGTCTGAAATATCCACCCTTTGAATTTCCAACTTCCATTCATGGCCGAAAATCGACCTTGGGGCCAACACATTGGGCCTCTGAACCTGGGAGTTAACCAACCTGCTGATTTACCTAAACGAGCCAATCAAATTTTGCCTAAGTTCAGCGGAGACAATAAGGTCTCTTCAGATGATCATCTCAATGCCTACCAAACCGCTTGTGGGATCATGAGTGTATCTACCGAAGATGTGGCGGTAAGACTTTTTGTTAGAACTCTTGTAGACGCTGCTGCCAATTGGTTCAGTCACTTGCCGAATGGATCTATCACGAATTGGGATACCATGAAGCGGGCTTTCAAAAGAAGGTTCAAAACCCCTGACAATGAAGTCTCTTTATTGATACAACTTAGTCAGTTAAAAAAGGAGATCCACGAATCGATGAGAGAAGAGAGTTCGTTGCCAAATTTAATAGAACTCTACAAAGAATTCCCGCGACCGCTGCCCCGAGTGACGAAAACAAAAAGATTTACTTCCTCAATGCAGTCCCACCGGATATAAGCTTTCATTTGTTGAAAGACAGATTTTTGAATCTTGAAGATGCCCAAACTAGAGCGATTGAGCTTGAAGACACTCTCATAACTGCCGGCAAGTGGAAGAGAGAAGCACAAACCCCAAGCAGTTCTTCAGCAGCTGCGACTACAGATCCAATGATACAGAGGCTTATGAATGACATAGTGATGCTAAAAAGGCAACAGAACAGAATGACTTCCTATCAACCCCCTTATCAAGATATAAGTCAAAGGCAACTTCCCCAACAGCAGACAAAAGCTCTACAATTACCTGGCCCTCAACCAAGGTTGCAAATAGAGCCTGCTCCCAAAGAAACTATGTGCTCATTCCATTTAACTACCGATCATGATGGGGATATGTGTACCGAATGGTTAAGATACTTACAACTCAATGCAGCCAGAGATGAGATGAATAACGAACAATTTCATGAAGAAAAAGATTCTCCAGACATGGGTTCGTCAGGTTCTTTCTACTCAGAATATGTACCCGGTGCAGAGCAAGGAGGAAGTGTACTGGCAACCCTACAGGATCCAGCCTGCGCTATCTTAACAAGAAATCAACAAACTCAGAAGTTTGTTCCAGGTGCAGCTGCTACAAGCACAGACACAAAAAGAAAGGAGTCTACTGGTGAAGCAACACACACAAGTTCAAGAAGCTCGGAGGTAAAAATTCTTCCCAGAAATACAATTACCCCTTCATCTCCTTTTGATTTTTTTGAGTTCTGTAAGTCTTCCACAGTTTCTATCTCTTCTCTTGATTTCTTGAAGATGAACCCCGGAGAACTGGATAAGTTGGTAAAATATGTTAAAGGGGAAAATTATACAAGTCCTCAAGCAGATAAATCCTTCATAGGAGAAACCTCCACGACTCAAGAAACTTTTGTTTTCCAACCCCAAGATACTCCCCAAATTCCAGAAGGATGTCAGTCCACAAATTCCATAGAGACTGAGTACGAAGAATAAAATCCAAATCCATTTTACGTCTCTCTCCTATTGAATGGTCAAAAATTGAGTAATTGTATTATTGATTCTGGTGCCTCTGACAACATAATGCCTGCCCCCGTAGCTAAGGCTTTGGACTTACCCTTAACCAAAACCTTCGGCCATTGTTACTCTATGGACGGTAAAGAAGTACCGTTAAAGGGTCAGATCAAAGACTGCCAGG
>MU224645.1:1184415-1197448 GCA_018584345.1 Thuja plicata
TGATTCAGAAGGAGATTGGCATGAATAACAGAGCTGTATGGATTGCAAAGATTCAAGAATATGACTTGACAATCAAACCTACAAATTTGGTGAGAGGAAAAGGTTTATGTAAGTTAATGGCAGAGAATAATGAGATATGTGAAAAAATCGATGAAGTCCCTATGACATTGTTGGTCAGCTCAATCGACCCTTGGTTCTCAGACATTACTTACTTCCTTACATATGGTGAATGCCCAGATCATTTGAATCAAAAGGAAAGGTGCAACCTGAGATTAAAAGCTAATAAATATGTGATTTCCTAGGGAACTTTGTTCAAAAAGGGAGTTGATGGAACTTTCCTCAAGTGCGTTGACGAAGAACAACGGAAAGAATTGCTAAGAGCATTCCATGATGAAGCATGCGGGGGACATTACTCTTCAACTGTGACAGCTTACAAGATTCTCCAAAATAGGTTCTACTGGCCAGGGATGTTCAAGGATGCTTACCAGTATGTCAGAAACTGTGACAAATGTCAATTGTTTGCTGGGAGACCCTATCTGGCGGCGTTACCCCTCAAGCCGGTTATTATGGAAGAACCATTTAGACAATGGGGAATCAATTTCATTGGGCCATTAAATCCACCATCTAGTGCTGGGGATATCTATATTCTAACAGCCACCGATTATTTTACGATGTGGGTGGAGGCAATACCCACGAAGAAGGCTAACTCTCAGGTGGTGTGTGAATTTTCGCTGAATTTTATTTTTGTAAGATTCAGAGTGCCAGTAAAAAATGTAGCAGATAATGCTACATATTTTTCTTCAGAAGAAATATCAACCTTTTTCTATGAGCATGGCGTGGCATTGGCCCATTCTTCGGATTATTTCCCACAGGGAAATGGCCAAGCAGAATCCAGCAATAAAAACCTGATAGTCATAATGAAAAAATTGATGACTGATAATCCCCGAGAATGGCACAAGAAGCTCCATGAGGCACTGTGGGCAGATTGGATCACTTTGAAATGAGCTATTGGCATGTCACCCTTTGAACTTGTATATGGGATCGGGGCTCATGTTTCATTGCCTCTCGAACTATCCTCTGTGAAACTCCAAGCAATCATTGAAGATGAGTATTTCAAAGATCCTCTGGAAAGGCGCGTAATGCACTTAAGAAAGCTGGAAGAAGACAGAGAAAATATGGTGGATCATATCACTAAACATCAGATGAAGGTGAAATAGATCTTTGACGTGCGAGCTAGACCTCGTGGTTTTATGGAGGGCGATGAAGTTTTGCTATGGGACAAAAGAAGAGCATCAAAGGGATCGCACGGGAAGTTTGAATCTCTGTGGAAGGGTCAGTTCATTATCTCAGAAGCTCTGGGTTTGAACGCCTTTAAACTATCATATCTAGATGGTGTTAACCTACCATTTTCTTTTCCTTTCCTTTCATTTTGTTTGGTCTGCGAAACCAGTATTCTGAAGTTCTTTGCAAATTGGGAAATTTGCAGTCCCCAGTCAGAGCCAATGTTGGATGGTTAAGAGTCGCCTTTATTTGAAATTTCCAAGTTCATGTGTCTACAATGGTCAAAGCTTCACTCTATTTACTCTCCTACCTTGTTGGTTTTCCCCAAAGCCTTTACATTTGAGTCTGTCAAATCTAAGCTTTTGGCATCGTTGAGATCAGTTCCAGTCTGTCATAAACCGATAGCATACCCTTTCAAGTCATTTGAACCACTTTGAACCTCTTTGAACTCTGGTTTGAAGTAGTTCAAAGTAGTTCGATAGCGGTCTAAGTCTTTTATTGCTAACGATGTGTTCCCGCAGGAAAGCACGCGGCATTTTTCCTCTTATGAGATGTTGAACCTCTTTGAACCCCTTTGAACTCTGGTTCAAAGTAGTTCAAAGTGGTTTGGAAAGGACGCCGGTGGGATTCTTAATAATGTGACAACCTGACAAGACGGGCCGATTGACGTGGCATGATTCCATTTGCTGGGTCAGTACACAAAAACCAAGGAAATCACTTGCACGGGTGGAAAATATTTGGTTTGGGGGTAAATAATTATGATTGGAAAAGGTGGCAGACCCCAAAGATATAATTTGATTTGAAAGCATTTATTGGTTAGCGTCATTTGGTATTGAAGGCCCGATTAATGCTCACATAGAGCTGTATATCCCGCACTTCCAACGGCAAATAAAAAGGAGCTGGGTAAGTCATTTTTCCCTATTATGCATTGCGGGATCTTGGCACTGGAAAGGTGGTCTGGTCGAGTTCAAATCTTACAGGTAGTTTTTTCGAGCTCTGCCCCTCATTTCTGGTTGTTCTATAAAATTCAATATTTCGAGCAGTGAGCTGGTAGACTTTCACCTTCTTATGCAAATATGAAGTCTGTTATGCATTTCTTTGGAAATGTAAAGAATCTAGAATGTAGGGCTCCGGTCATAACAGACACAAATTTGTTAGGGGTTTCGGTTGACGCCATAACTTCAAAACTCTCTTCTCATGTGGACGAAGAGTTTGTTGTAGAGATTTTAGCCAGTGGTCTACTAGAAGCAGCCGTGTTCCCACCTTCCGCTGTTTGTCCAGAGTTAGTACTGGAATGTATCAACATATATGATGTTAAATTGAAGAGTATATTAAATGCGGATGGTCAAACCCTAATACCTGTGAACCGTGGAACCATTGCAGCAGTTCTCAAAATACCTGATGAGGGTCTTGTTAACTTCACCCCCACCCAGTCTCTGGCTCAATTTAGGGAAAATGTTGACAGAAACAGAAGCCACATAGCAAGAAGATGGACAAAAACAATTACAAAGGGGGGTCATGGCTGCCCAAATCCCTCACTAAGGATCACATGAACCCCCTGGTACATGATCTTGTTGTCCTCCTCCACCGATTGAAAGGCTCAGAACAGGCCCTGTACTTCGATCAATGGATGTTCCATTTTGTAGAGATCGTTCTAGAAGGAAGACAACACATAGACTGGGCTGAGATCATAGCCGTATCTCTTAGGGATCAACTCAAGCAAAATCAAATGACCAAAGAAGGTTTTTATATGTCCTCATACCTAATGTATTGCTTGGCCTGCACTCAAGACCTATCTCCTATCCAAAAAGTTCCTTGGAATGAAAGCTTGTTTGTTTATGAGTATTGCCCATTGTTGAGAAGAGATAAAGTTTTAGAGGATTATAGGACAATACATGATGTGTTCTGGGGGAAATTGTGCCAAGAACTTGCTGGCAAGCCAAACCAGAGGATTTCAGACAATGCTCAGAAATTGGTCAAAGTATTTGGTAGCTTCTACATTCAATTTCCCCGCTTCACATATATTCAGGTAGGTGGATTCAAAGAGGAACCCTTGAAGCTGCCTAGGTACGCTTTCGATTGTTTTGTTCTGGCAGAAGTTTGCAGACAGCTATTTATTGTTATTAAAACTGCTCTCCCGGAAGATAAATGGAATTCTTTATTCCCAGTGAAACTAGGCCATCTAGTCTGTAACAGTATGTTGGATGCATCTGCTGTAGGGAGCAATTTACTGAACTTCCACATGCCCTTTTATGAACCAAGGATAGGATTTGATAACAAAGGTTTTGCCAGGCGGACCCTAGGGCTAAGCAAATGCCCTTCCCCAAGTTATCATCTTGAGGATCTATGGGAAAATCTCGGTGATGAGAAAACAATCTGGGAGAGGGATCGAACCAGGCTTACTATATCTTAGATCAAGCTGTTGCAATTGAAGTTTGATATCAGAAGTATAGAAGAGGACAGTTCAGAGGTTTCTCGTCCATCCACCACCTTTTCTGAAGCAGAAGCTGTCCCAATTATCGATTGGGGAAGAAAAGAATCCAGTGATATCAGACTCCAGGCCCGCAGCATTTTTGAAGAAACTGAGAGTTGGATTATGGCAAGGAAGAAAGGGGTTCAACTCCTTACAAATACATGCCTTGATACTGGGTCACCTATTAAAATTGTAAAGCAAGTTCTTGCTAATGATTCTCCTTTGTTATCAAATGCAGGTGAAATAATATCATTGAAGGAGAAGATAGCCTCAGTGAAACACCCTACCGCGCCAAGATCAAGGGTAAGGACGAGGTCAGAAAAGAAGAATCAGATGGCTTCAGAAGAACCTGATTATTTGGATGATGTTGTTGAGCTCAATGATGAATACCTCTCATTCACTCCCGATCACAAAGGGAAGGTTCAGGAAGTTCTCACACATTGTCAAGACCTATCTCAGGTTACGGACACACCTGTAAAGACTCCCAATAATTGAATTATGTCTAGTGCAGTTCCACCATGGCTCACTGAATCGGTTAGCAAGAGGAGAAGTTTCAAACCACTGTCTATGCCAGTTAAAGAGATTGTTACGAGGTATGCTGCACGCACTCCGAAAGCTAAAAGAATGAAAAGCGATGCGAGGTTAACAACAGACCCATCTACAGGGAAGATTACTGCCGAAATCGCCATAGTAAGGCCTATGGGAGAAACACAGGATCCTGAGCCTAAGGATTATGAAATAACAAAGATGGAGTTAGGGGTGCTGAAAAGAGACTCCCGCGATCACATTTTCAAATTCTCTACAGATCATATGCTAGGACAGTCGCAGAAAGATGGCCGGGAGAAATGTGAATTGAAGCAAATAGTCTCAACCATGGCAGAATTTCTCTCTTCATTGGCTGAAAATGTTGTGTTACCTTTAGCACAGGCCCATCAAGGATTCGACCCCAATTCGGCAGAAAATCAAAGGTTGGTCAAATAGGTACAACAGGGTAGGACCTGGACAGAAGTAATAAAGGCATGGACAGCTGGTATTATAGCAGAAGGAAGCGCTTTCATAAGGGAGTTCATGAGCACTCGCGTGGATGGCGATATACTCCTGGGGGAGATTCACACTTTGATCCCAATATGGGAAAGCGAGGCAGAAAATTATGTAGAGGTTGTGAAGCGAGTACAGGAAATTGAAGATTATGGAGTAAAACAGTTTCTAACTGAAAATCCCATGAAGTTAGTATACCCATGTATGCTGTTTATCTTAAAGAAAAACTTTGGCTGGAAGAACACATTGTTCGAAGCAGCTATTTCTCAGATACGAGCCATGGAAAAAGAAGTGAAGGAAATTCATTCCGACACCTTGAAGGATATCAAAGTAGTGAACCCCTCAGGCATCTTACAACTGGAAGATGAAAATCAGGGTGTCGATGCAATGGTTAAGTCCTTCGTTGATGTAATGAATGCTTTCAAAGAGAGTGAAGCTCCAATGGTTCACGACCTCACTAGAACCGCCAACATTGAGGCTATGCTGATCTTGAACCGGGGACAACTACTGAAATAGGCAGAGAAAATCTAGAAAATGCGGTGGGAGAAGAACGCGACGCACGCCAAGTTAAGCGCGTTAAAAAATCTGCACGCACCACCTACTCAGGAACTGCTCCGTGTCTTCCGGTCATGGAAGCTGGTAAAGATGGCCACATCAGCAGATACACAGGAAAACTGAACCAGATTTAGTTTTAATTTCTTAATTTATCCTAATTTTAATCTTTTTCGAGAACTTTGTTATAACTGGTAACTGTTTCTTTCTTTGATTGTGTCTGAGAATCTGGGTTTTTCGGGAGGCTTCTCACACTGTTAAACTATATAAGCTGGAGCTTAAAACTTTGCTGGGGTTAGAATAGAATGGAGGGTAAAAGATAGAATTTAGAATAGTAGCAAAGGTTCTTTTTTTTTTGTTTTATAATAGCTTAAGTGACTGATCATATCTGGACTTTGAGCCAGTTATGCCTGAATACTTGTGCATGAATTTATTTTGATCTTTGAATCAGATGATGAAATATATATTCTACTTTGAGAGAGTTATATATTGAGCTTATGCATGCGTGATTCCATTTCAGTCATTTAGTTTTAGATTTCTGAATTCTAGTTTTCTGTAGAGGAGCATTTAATTATTCTGAACTTCTTGGTCCGCTAGTTAGTTTAAAGTTATTCTGCAAATAGTTTCCCGTTTCTTTTTTTTTTTAGTTTTGCAAGTTTCCTTTGCTTTACCTCATCTGTCCAAGAACAGTTGAGAGATCTTTTCCTGCTTTTCAGTTAAAAGCTTATGTGTTAGATTGCAATATACATTCATTGAAAATCTTTGGAAGGGAGCTGTACCTTTGTAAAATTCAGAGGGAAGCAAAGTAAATGCTTACCCAACTGTTGTTTAATGATTTGTTTTCGAGGGCATAGAGTTAGAAGATAAACATCAAGGTTTAAGGAGAACAAATCTGTTAGCCAACATACCAATGACATTCTTGTCATCTGGTCTCAGTACAAGTGTCCATGTCTTGTTTTTCTCAGTCTGCTCAATCTCTTCATTCATAGCACTAATCCATTCATCATTATCAAGCGCAGCATTGACAAATTTTGGCTCATAATCACAAATAAGACATCTTGTATTTAGAGACTTACTTCTAGTTCTCATACCATCTTTCTTATCTCCAATGATCTAGTTCTATGGATGGTTCCTTCTGACATATCTGGCAAGTACAGGTTCAACTCTTTGTCTATCATATTGATCATAATTTTTTCCTTCATTCTGTTCTCCATCACTTTGTGCATCATCTTGAGCAATATTCTTATCGTCGGTATTTGCAGCCTGATGCTTGGGTGCAATGATCTGTTGCTTGGGAGCTCTACATTGTTGGCCGAGTAGAGTGCCATGTTCCTCATTGTATGCAAACCTATTGTAGTCCTCTGGTTCTTTTGTGATTTCCTTTTCGTTCTTCTCTGCAAATTCATCTATCTTTACGTTTGCACTTTCAACAATTTTGTTAGAGGCTTTATTGAAACATTTATAAGCCTTGCTCTTGGTGGAATACCCTAGAAAGATTCTTTCATCACTCTTGGAGTCAAGTTTTCCATTTTTATCATCCTTTAAGATATAACATTTGTTGGATTAGGCTGAAAGCTAATCTCCCAAGAACACCTACATGCAAACCTGTCACATGGAAAAAGCAAAGACAGAAGATAGAAGAAGCTATGGAGGCCAAAAAGCTAGAGACATCATATCCATGTTCAAAGAATGAATTTCTATTATGAACAAAATGATTACAATACAATCTCCTTACGAAATACAAAGAGGTGAATCCTTATAAAAGGAAACACGAAACCCTAAAAGGGAAAACCTAAGGTAAGCTTAAGCAACTAGAGTGAATAGATGAGTTATTAATTAGATTGAAATGATTTAATTAATAAATCAAAGGTATATTACTCTAACACCCCCCCTTAAGATAAGCTTAGGGAGAAGCAAAACCTAGGAAACTACTGCAGAAAGAAGGAAAGATGGGTCCCGGCAACAAGGCCTGGTGAGGCACCCAAGAACAAGAAATCTCTGTGAAACGGGGAAATAAAGAAAACCCAATGGGAAAAAATTTACCCCAAAAAGAGATGAAGTAGATGAAGGAAACAAAGCCTCCAATATAGGAAAAAAATTCCAGAGAAAGGAACAAGAAAGAGCAAGAAGCATCTCCGAAGCATGAGGCTACAAACACTATCAGAAGTAATTGCTAGAACCCCCACTGAAGTGCATGACCAGGTAGAGAAGACAAAGTCTGAAGAGTTGATCAATCGAACCAAGGAAGTAATAGAACCAATAGGAGAACCCCCCCATAGTGCTGAATAGGGAGAGGTGACAGGAACACTGAAATACAATGCCAGAAAAATCTACAGAAAGAAGAATTAAGAACACCAATAGTTCAATAGAAGTACAAGCACAGGGTAAAGGGTGGTGTCACCGACACGCAACATGGGATAATGTCATGGAAGGCACGCTCACTTGACAAAGGTGGATGAGCACAAAATGACATAACATCATAACCCCCCATGGCACTTTATAACTGAGTGCGAGTACAAAAAACACACAAGGTGCTCAAAATCCCCGAGATGCAAAGTAGGCACTTTATCATAGTGCATTTACATAAAAGAAAATGCTATAGTAGAGAAGCATACAATGCTCAGAAGTCAGAAAAGAGAGTGAGCCAAAAGATCAGAAGAAGAGATCCCAAGACCTGTAGAACCCAAGTAATCCGCTAGAGTGTGAAAGATAAAATCTTGGAGGAGAGAGAACCTATAGCAGAATCTAGAAAAAAAGACCCCTACAACTAAAAATTTCACTGAACCAGCTTTTCAACGATATCTGGTTTGCCAAAAATGGAGTCCGGATGAGCCAGATATGGCTCCCAAAAGGCAAAAAATAGACATTAGACTGTGACAGTAAAAAATACTATCAAAATAGTAGAGCCAAAAAAACTAACCACCATGGTTAAAAAGATCTTAGAAAGAGATTTTTGATGATATAACGAAGTCCAAAAAAGGCCTCCGTATGCTCCAGATAGAGCGAAAAAGGTGAGAAGGGCCCAAAAATGCTCCAAAAGTCAAGTTTTAAGCCCCTGGGGCTAAAAAATAAGCCCCCTGGGCACATGGCACACCCAGGGGCTGGGTCAGAGCCCCTGGTCATCAATATGACTGCTGGAAATGCAAAAAGGGGCCTGGGGGCTAAACAATCCCATCGGGCGGCGCCAAAGGGCGGAGCAGAGTGGGGAGGAGGGTCGGCGGGCCACTGTGGGCGGTGCAGAGCAGGCGGGCCATGGTGGGCGGCGGTGGGGCCGGTGCTGGCGGGGGCCAGGAGGCATAGGTCATCGGAGTGGAGGCTGGTGGGCGGAGGTCGGCGGGGGCCGGTGGCGACTGGCGGTGGTGGAGCGTGGGTGGCCCGGTGGTGGCGCCCTTTTAAAACCATTGACTATGCTAATAAAAATGCATAAAACATTATTAAAAAATATTTTTTTAAAATTTTTTTCTCGGTTTCCATGCCGTACGGCACTAGAAACCAAATTTTTTTTTCCTCCAGAGACCAGATGTCCAAAATGGACAAGTTTTATGTGTATTCTGGGGTTTTTGGGTGCTTTGAGCTCAATGGAGATGTTCGTTTGAGCTCAAAGTGACCAGAAACAAAACCCAAAACAAAAAACACATAAAAAAACCTTTGAAACCCTTGAAAACCTTCTATTTCTAGCACACTTCAATGAAACATGAATAGCGAGCAGTAAGCGAGCTCTGATACCATGTTAGATTAGGCTGAAAGCTAATCACCCAAGAACACCTGCATGCAAACCTATCACATGGAAGAAGCAAAGATAGAAGACAGAAGAAGCTATGGAGGCCAAAAAGCTAGAGACATCATATCTATGTTCAAAGAATAAATTTCTATTATGAACAAAATTATTACAATACAATCTCCTTACGAAATACAAAGAGGTGAATCCTTATAAAAGAAAACACGAAACCCTAAAAGGGAAAACCTAAGGTAAGCTTAAGAAACTAGATTGAATAGGTGAGTTAGTAATTAGATCAAAATGATTTAATTAATAACTCAAAGGTCTATTACTCTAACAACATTGACTACCAAAATTTTGAAATAACTCATATTGGTTGTGTATCCATACCAAAGCTCATAAGGTGTCTTTTTGGTGTCTTTCTTCAATTGTACTATGTTCAGTGTGTAAACAATAGTACTGACAACTTCTCTCAAGAAGATTTGGGTGATGCCTTTCTCTATCATTAGTGTCCTTGCACAATCAACAATGGATCTATTCCTTCTTTCAGCAATTCCATTTTATTGTGGTGTTCTTGGTGCAGATACCTATCTTTTGATTCCATGCTCATTACAAAAGTTAGCGAATTCATCTGAAATAAATTCCCCTCCTCTATCTAATCTTAAGCATTTTAATTCTTTACCACTTTGTTTCTCAACCATTACCTTGTACCATTTAATATCTTAAATTTTTCTGATTTATCTTTTAGAAACATGACTGTCATCATTCTAGAGTAATCATCAACAAAGAGAATAAAATATCTATCACCATAATAACTCTTTTTCCTAATTGGTCCACATAAATAAGTATGGGCTAATTCTAGAATGGCTTCAGATATATGGGTTTTTCTTTTGAAACTAGACTTTGTCATCTTAACTTTTTGACAATTCTTACACATGATGTTGTCGGGCTTAACCATCATCGGTAAACCTCTTACATTTCTCTTTTTTCTTATCTTTATCATGCTGTCAAAATTCACATGACACAATCTTTTGTGCCACAACCATATGTCTTCATTTGTAGCAATAAAACAAGTGGTGTCAGTATCATTCATATAGAATAAGTTACCTTTTGTTTTCTCATCGGTACCAATCAAATTTCCTGATTTATTGAAGATCTTTGCCTTCTTATTTTCAAATGCTACTCTGTGACCTACATTATTCAATTGAGAAACACTCAATAGATTATAATTCAATCCATTTACCCAATAATCATTTTCACGTTTTATCTGGTTATTCAACATTATGGTTCCTCTACCTTCAAATGGACAAGGTTTGTCATTACCCATTATTACTGAACCACCTTTATAGTATTCAAAAGTCTCAAACTTTTTCTTATCACCAGTCATATGCTGAGTGCAACCACTATCTATGATCTAGACATCATTTTTACTAACTTTAGATATGAGTGCAGTTTCTACATACCTTTCTTCATCATCATCTGAATCATCTTTTACCTGCCACAAACACCATCTTGATTTCTTCATCAGATTCAGTGTCAGTGTCATCATCTTTGCATTTTTATAGGTAACTGGGTTTCTTTCCTTTGTCCTTGTAGTCTTGGGTATCTCTTCTTTCTGATTTTTAGTAGCTTTTGTAATCACCTCTATCAAACTTCTTTTCAAATGATTTGTCATTACTTTTGTCATTGTTTCTTCTGTTAGGACATCTTGCAGCAAAGTGTCCAATCTCTTTACAATTAAAACAAACAAGTGGTAATTTACCTTTGTATTTACCTTTGCCTCTCTGCATTCTTCTTGCCATAAGTGCTTCAATTTCATCAAGATCTTCTTCTTCATTTTCACTATCACTATCTATTCTCATAGTGTGTTTATGACTTGATTTACTTATTCTTAAAGAAGACTTGAATACAGACTCTATGTTTGGTAAGACACTATTATCAAAATTATTCATCTCAAATAAAATCAGTCTTCCAATCAAACTATCTAGAGTAACCTTGCTATTTTATACTGCTCTCATTTCTTGAATGGGAGATACTCTAATAGCATAAGTAGGCAGTAAGGTTCTTAGAATTTTAATTACCATTGTATCTTCTTCTAGTACACCTCCAACTCCTTGAATAAAATTGACTACCTCTTTGATTCTTGTGCTGTACTGAGTGATGTTTTCACCTTCTTTCATTTTGAGATCATCAAAATTTTCTCTAAGGATTTCTACATTGGCTCTCAAAACATTCTTGTCACCACCATGCACAAGCATCAATTTGTCCCACATCTACTTTTCATTCTTGCAGGTTTTGACATCTTCAAATTTAGCATCAGAGAGTGAGGAAGCAAGCTCTATTATCATGCAATTGTGCTCATGGTTCTCTCTCATTTGTTCAACTGTTGGGGCTCCTATGGGAAACACATATTCAGTATCTAAGTATTGAGTAACATCATTTCCAATAACTGATAAGTGAAGTCTTATTCTTCTCTATCATGAAGCAAAATTATCTTTGTTCAACTTGGGCACATCTCGTTTGTTCATCTTGATGACATGTAATTGACTGAGTGTTTGACAGTGTTAAGTTGAAGATGATGCAAGACATTAAATCAGTTAATGGTTTATATTATCATTGATGCCAACTTGATATCATTTATATGGTCATTTACATAATGCCAAAGACTTCAGCGAATCAATGGAATAGAGGTTATGATTTTAGTAATGCATAAAAGTCAAGTATTCACCAAGTGACAGACTACACCGACGGAGTGCACACCATCGGTAAAGACAAAGATAAAGTCACAGTGATGCCTGACAAGAAGAAGACAGTGTTGCCCGATGAAGCAGAATCACAGGATGCCCGACGATCTAAAAATAGTGTTGCCCGACGAGCAAGATCCAATGATGACTGATGGACAAAGATCCTAAAGCTAACTGAAGTTGTACTGATGGAATTGGCAGTTGTTACCGACAACGAACTGCTGAATTGACCGACAAAACATAGAGATTAAAAAATGACAAAATATCTAGTTGGCAGAGCTTAAGGATAAACTTAACTGTTGTTTTATTTTTTTTATTCGACCACAGTTAAGTAAGTAATTTAAAGATGATTTACACAGGTAGCAAGAAGATAAATACGAGATAAATCAGGAGTTAAAGTCATAAATCAAATTGGCTAGATTGTTTTTCACGCCAAGAATCAAGAACTAAGAATCATGGAAAATCATGTCTATATAAGAGACAATCATAATTCATTTCCATATACACTCAGACACGGAGGAGTGAATTGAGAGAAGATGCTAAAGAGAAACTGATGAAGGTTAAACTTCATGCATTCCTGATCAATCAAGCTAAGGAAGAGCTAAAGAATTCTGCAGACACCGACACACAGTGAAGCACAACATCACAGAGCAGAAAGAATGAAGAAAAAAGGAATGGAATTGATACATTGATCAAAGAGGTATTGTACATAAATAGATCTGAATATCTACAATTCAAAGTTGCATTAGAAATAGGTCATTGTGTTTCAGTTTAACCATTGAAGCATTAAGTCTCTTAACAGAGTAGTACTTAACAGTCTTTTGTAATTGAGGTATATCCTAACCGATTACCAGAAGGTTGACTCATGATAGTAGCATCGGTCTTACCTAAAGCCTATTAACAGTCTAAGAAGGAGATTGATTCAAGGATGGTAGTAAGATTAGCATAAAGCCTATTGACAGTCATGAGACTGATTCAAGGATGGTAGCGTAGATGCCAAATACTAAGTGACAACCTATGTATAAAAATCCTCTAAAAAGGTCACACTTAACAGTGTGTATGTAACCTTTAAAAGGGTTGACTCCTAACAGGGATCACTTCAGAAGAGTGAAAATTTGGGGTACCGGTCCCAGTGGTTTTTCCCTTAACAGGGTTTCCACGTTAAAATCATTGTGTTATGTGTGTATGGTTTATTACTTTATTGTTTTACATTTCACATATGCATTT
>MU224645.1:1206559-1239852 GCA_018584345.1 Thuja plicata
AGTGAAAACAATAATCTTTATTTGAAAGAAGATACTAATGCTAACACTTTGATTGCTGAAATATTTGTTGATGACATCATATTTGGAGGCAATGATATGCTATGCAAATCGTTTGCTGATGAGATGACCAAAGAATTTGAGATGTCTATGTTTAGAGAGATCAAGTTCTTTCTTGGTGTACAGATCATTCAACAAAGTGAAGGTATTTTCATTACACAGTCCAAATACATCAAAGAAGTTCTGTAAATATTCAAGATGGAAGATTCCAAACCTGTTGGAACACCGATGGCTACTAGATGCAAATTAACAAAGGAAGATAAGATAACAGAGGTAAATCATACTCTATACAGATCAATGATAGGGAAACTCATGTATGTTTTACACACTAGACCTGATATTGCACATGCAGTAGGAATTGTTGCTAGATTTTCTGCTAACCCCAGGGAATCACATATAACTGCTGTGAAAAGAATCATAAGATATCTAAAGAATACTGAGGAATTTGTCTTATGGTATAAAAGAGAAGGCAAATTTGAACTAAAAGTGTTTACCGACACTGATTGGGCTGGAAATCTTGATGACCGGAATAGCACAACCAGAGGAGCATTCTTTATGGGTGAAAAACTTGTCACATGGATTAGCAAGAAGCGAGGATGCATCTCTCATTCTACTGCAGAAGAAGAATATGTTGCTGCTACTGCAAACTACTCAAACATTGCATGGATCAAACAGTTGCTGGAAGGTATGCATATGAAGATCATAGAACCAATAGTTATCTATTGTGATAACACCAGTGCAATAAATATTTCCAAGAATCTAGTCATGCATGCAAAGACTAAACACATTGCCATCAAGTATCATTATTTAAGAGAACAAGTTCAAGAAAAAGAGGTGATACTTGAATATGTGCAATCAAAAGAAAAATTGGCTGATATCTTCACCAAGCCACTGCCCAAGGATACATTTGAGTACCTGAGAAAAAGAATAGGGGTCAAACCCATGTCTAAAAGTCAGTAAAAAGACTGAAAGCTGCATCAGCCATATATTATCAGAATATCATTCATGATTGATGCAAGCAGAAGCTGAACTTCAAAGCTACATCTATATATAGAAAGGTATATATCAGAACCAAGCACCAGAGAAAACTATTATATTAATGATGGATAAGGGAAATTCAAGGAATATATTATGGATAGAAGAAATTGTTTGACAGCATGTCAGATGTTTGTGAAAATATTTGTTTGGCAATAATGTCAAAGGGAGAGAATGTATTCATGTTATCACCATCATCATCAACTATTCATTATCAGATTACTCCAAATAGGGAGAGATCATATCCATAGGGAGAGTATTTGTATAAAAGTTGCAACTACAAGACATAGACATAAAAGAAAAAGAAAGAGAAATTGACATAGAAAGAGGACACAATACATTAGAAGAAGAAACAAGAAAGCTGCAAGAATCAAATCTAAGCTAACACAGAGCTTACCGGCGGTCAGACATTTTTATCAATTATCAAAATAAACTGTTTGGTAATTTTATGAATCTCAAATTGTATTTCATGTTGTATTAGAAATAGCATAGTGTGAAAATATAGTATGTTGCCATTAATGTCAAAGGGAGAGATTGATGACATGTAACTGACTAAATGTTTGACAATGTTAAGTTGAAGATGATGCAAGACATTAAATCAATTAATAGTTTGTATTGTCATTGATGTCAACTTGATTTCATCTGTATGGTCATATACATAATGCCAAAGACTTTAGAGAATCAATGGAACAGAGGTTATGCTTTCAGCAATGCATAAAATTCAAGTATTCACCAAGTGATAGACTACACTGGTGGAGTGCACACCATCGATAAAGACAGAGATAAAGTCACAGTGATGCCCGACGAGCAGAAGATGGTGTTGCCCGATGAAGAAGAATCACAGGATGCCCGACGAGCTAAAAATAGTGTTGCCTGACGATCAAGATCCAATGATGCTCGACGGAAGGAGATCCTAAAGCTAACTGAAGTTGTATCGATGAAACTGGCAGTTGTTACCGATGATGAACTACAGAATTGACCGACAGAACAGAGAGATCAAAAAATGACAAAATATCTAGCTGACAGAGCTTAAGGATAAAATTAACTGGTTGTTTTATTTGTTTTATTCAACCACAGTTAAGTAAGTAATTTAAAGATGATTTACACAGTTGGTAAGAAGATAACTACGAGATAAATCAGGAGTTAAAGTCATAAATCAAATTGGCTGGATTATTTTTCACGCCAAGAATCAAGAACCAAGAATCATGGAAAATCATGTCTATATAAGAGACAATCATAATTCATTTCCACATACACTTAGACATGGGGGAGTGAATTGAGAGAAGATGCTAAAGAGAAATTGATGAAGGTTAAACTTCATGCAGTCCTGATCAATCAAGCTAAGGAAGAGCTAAAGAATTCTGCAGACACCGACACACAGTGAAGCACAACATCACAAAGCAGAAAAAATGAAGAATAAAGGAATTGAATTGATACATTGATCAGAGAGGTATTATACATAAATAGATCTAAATATCTACAATTCAAAGTTGCATTAGAAACAGGTCATTGTGTTTCAGTTTAACCATTGAAGCATTAAGTCTCTTAATAGAGCAGAACTTATCAGTCTTTTGTAATTGAGGTATATCCTAATGGATTACCAGAAGGTTGACTCATGATAGTAGCATCGGTCTTACCTAAAGCCTATTGACAGTCTAAGAAGGAGGCTGATTCAAGGATGGTAGTAAGATTAGCATAAAGCCTATTGACAGTCATGAAATTGATTCAAGGATGGTAGCGTAGATGCTAGATACTAAGTGAATCTATGTATAAAAATCCTCTAACAAGGTCACACTTAACAATGTGTATGTAACCTTTAAAAGGGTTGGCTCCTAATAGGGCTCACTTCAGAAGAGTGAAAATTTGGGGTACCGGTCCCAGTGGTTTTTCCCTTAACAGGGTTTCCATGTTAAAATCCTTATGTTATGTGTGTATAGTTTATTACTTTATTGTTTTACATTTCACATATGCATTTATGGATTGACTGGTATACTCTGCATATTTACTGAGTATTGGTATATAAGTTTTACTGCTTATCAGTTATCAAGGAGAAGAAGGACAGACAAGGTAAACCAACAGACAATTATTTATCTCAAGTATTTCAAAGGCACACATCATGTAGGGACTTAATAATCTAAGGTATATTAATGGTGGATTGAAGTTTAAAAGGATAAATTTTTGAGGCCACTGATTCACCCCCCCCTCTCAGTTATTACTAACACATCTTGTGATCTTTAGCTTAGGTCTTGAAACCTTCCTTCTAAGCACACAAGCTCTGATATCAATTGTTAGTAATAACTAAGAGGGGGGGGGGGTGAATCGGTGGCCTAAAATACTAATCCTTAAATCAACCCTTAAAAATTATAACCACAAATTATGCCTCTAGTTATCTTTTGTCCTACAAGATGAATGCCTCAAAATACTTATATCAATTTTCTACTTGTCAGATTGCTTTGGAAATCTCTCTTCTGTATGATTACCAATAAGTAGTTAACTATTTAACGAAACACAGTAAATATGCAGAGTATACCGATAAATCCAGAATTGCATATGTAAAACTTAAAATAGTAAAGTAATGAAACATAAACACATAACACATGGATTTTTAACGTGGAAACCTATTACGGGAAAAACCACTCGGACTGGTACCCCAAATTTTCACTCTTCTGAAGTGAGCTCTGTTAGGAGCCAACCTTGTTAAAGGTTACAAACAAACTGTTAGGTGTGACCTTGTTAGAGGATTTAAAAGATAGTTTGTCACCTAGTATCTGGCATCTAATGCTACCATCCTTGATCAAACACTCACTTGGCCTGTTAATAGGTATCGGGCATATCCAATGCTACTTTCTATGATCAAAATTTTTGATACTTTTTGGGATGTATCTCAATTGTAGAAGACTTTTAAGTCCTTATCGGTTAAGAGACTTGATGCTTCAATGGTTAAACTGAAACATTAATGGTCTATTTACATATACAACTTGAATTGTAGATTTTTAGATCTATTGTAAGTGCATTACCTATTTGATCAATATAATCAATTTTTTACCTTTGCTCAACACTGTTTTTCTCTATGATGTTGTCTCACTGTTCATCGGTGTCTGCGGAATCTAGCTCTTTCTCTAGCTTGTTGATCAGGACTGAATGAAGACTTTCTTCTCCTTCAAATTTTCTTTAGCATCTTTCCTCTTCTCTTGTTCACCCCCTATCTTCCCACTTTTTAATGAATTGGGTTTGTCTCTTTATAGACATGATTCACCATTTCTTCACTTTCTTGATTCTTGGCGTGATCCACAATTCTCGCCAATTAGATTTAAAGCAAACTCCAATTTTTATCTCAAAAAGATCTTCTTGCCAACTAGACAAAGCAGCTTTAAATCCATTACTTATCCTCAGCTTTATCTGGTTGATTAAAACAATGATAAGTATTAGTTAATTCTATTTATAGCTCTTGATAGCTAAGCATTTTGTCATTCCTAGACTCTCTGTTCTATCGGTCAACACTTCACTTAGTCATCGATGATAACTGACTGTTCCGTTGGTGTGACTTCAGTTTTCATCAGTATTTCTGTCCTTGTCTTTTTCATTGGGCAACATTGTAATTCTTTCTGTCATGTTACTCTATGCTTTTCTCGTCGGGCAATACTATGACTTTGCTCATTAGTAATGTTGTGCATTTCTTCGTCAGGTAACACTGTGACTTTCTATTTTACTCTATCTGTCAGCGTGCAATCCATCAGTGTATACAATCACTTAGTGAATACTTGACATATATGCATTACTAATACACCACTGGGACAACACATGGGCTTATGCACTTTCTGATCAACCCGTGGTCCAAAAGTTCTTGTACTTGCCTGGCTATCTCCTTGTTTTTCTCTAGTGTCATTTTATATGCAGCCTTGTTTGGCAAAGATTCTCTTGGTACAAAGTTGATATGATGACTTATCTCCCTCTTTGGTGGTAGTGTAGTTGGTGTACCCTCACATGTTATGTCTTTGAATTGATCCAATAGTTGTTTCACTTCCTTTGGCATAGGTTCTTGCTTATGAGTCTCCTCCTCCTTTGGCTTTAACATGATTTCATAGCCAACTCCTTCTTCTTTAATATCTCTTAGGAATTCTTTCCCACTCATAAAAAATGTACTGAATTCTATCTTCTCCACTATGTCTTCCTCTAGCAAAGACTGAATTTTGAAAGTTACCCCATTTTTCTTGAAGGAGTACTTCTTCTATTTCCCATTATGGATAGCTTCCCTATCATACTGCCATGGTCTTCCAAGCAACAGATGATATTCATCCATCGAAAACACATCACAAAGTATCTTATCCTGATACTTTCCAATGGTAAACTCTACCCGCACTTGCTCATTTACCAAGATGTCCTGCCCCTTGTTTAACCATGTAACTTTATAGGGACCTACATGTGGAATCTTGGTGAGCTTCAACTTCTCTACTACCTCCTCAGATATAACATTATCTATGGACCCTGAATCAATGATAACTTTGCACACTTTCTCCAATATCTTGCACTTGACTCTAAAAAGAGCCATTCTCTACTTATGTTCATCTTTGGTGGGTGTCTTGATCAAAATTCTTCTCAACATGAGGTGTTCTCCTTTCTCTAAATCTAGACTCACCTCTGATTGTTTAGATCAATCCTCTTCTTGGACATAGGCTATCTTTTTCTCTCCTTGTGAAGCTGAGGGTTTTTCAGGGCATCTATATGCAGGGTGCCCCAATTTTCCATAATTGTAGCATTTCATGGAAGAAAGGTGATAACTTATTCCAAAACCCCTTGATCTTCCTCTTCCATTTTTATAAGAACCTCTTCCTCTATTGTATCCACCCCTATTGCTTGATTCATGTCCTTGTGTAACACCCCAAAATTGGCATCTTTCAACCCTAACCAATTTTGGTGCATTTGTCATTCTTCTGAATCATCAAAGTCCTATTGTACTAGGCAATTCTGAGTTTTGACTGACTCTACTTGACCTAAGTGTCAAATGCAGAAAATCCTAAATCTGCCTTAATCATACATTATATTTAATTCCTAAATATCAATCAATTAGCTAAATAAACCATATGATTGAATTAATTTAATTATAATGTCCTAGCACTTTAATTAAATTAAATTCACCCCTTTTAGCTAAAACACATGAAAAGAAATTAAATAATATTTAATTATTAAATAATTATCCTCATTTCAATAATTGAATTTAATTATTCAGATAATTGAGAAAAACACATTTATGAGGTCATATTTATTTAATTAATTAAATATTCTCTCAAAAATCTTATCTTCAGTTCAGAAATAGAAGTTTTGAATTAACTGTGCTTTAAAGAGAAAGAAAACAGTTAAAATCAAAGAAAGAAAAAATAGTTAAAGCAAAGGGAAAACAATTTATTGATTTCTTTTAAAGAAAGCTTTCTATTTGAACTGGCTTTTCTTTCTATTTTATTTCAAAAAGGAAACTTTCTATTCTGAATAGGCTCTGAGTCTATAAAATAACTCCCATTTCTCATTCAAACCCTCAGTCATTTTTTATGCATTGTTAGAATACTAAATTGCTGCTACATTTTATCATCTCATTTCTAGTTAAAAGCTTTCATTTGCAATAGAATAATTTCAATTTCTTAGAATAATTGCATTGAAATAATGTCTTAGATTAATCTTGCATCTTTCAATTTCTAGACTAATCTTGCATTTGCATCAAATTCATGGAGAAAAATCCTTCATTCTTAGATTGGTCTATGGTTGTGAGACTCTCATTCTGAGAGCTATTTCGAAACCCTGTCTAGATAGAAGGCAACAAGTCGAATCATACAGGCATGCAGGATGAATAACTCATATTCACTTTTGTATGTGGCTGATGAACAGGGACTATGTTGAAGTGTATGGTTGATTAACGAGGTCAAATTTACCACATACACCTTGCTCTGTATATCTAGAGTCACCTTGACTCCTACTATCATTTCCTCTTCCACTTGTTCCTCCTCTATGGCCACCTCTATTGTCTCTACCCCTTCCTCTACCTTTGGAGTTAGAATCTTGTTTCTTCCTAAGTTTCTCTTCCACTTTCAAAGCCATTTGGAAACAACTATAAATGGAAGTTAGGGTAAAGAGACTGAGTTCTTCTTGTATATTCCACCTTAATCCATTAAGGTACCAAGCAACCTCGATGCTCTCTGTCTCCTATATCCTTGATCTAAGACAAAGTTTCTGAAATTCCTCAGTGTATTATGGCACATCTAGATCCTTTTGCCTAAGGTTTTGTCTCTTCTTGTGTAGCTGAATGTCATAGTCTTCTAGAAGGTAGTTCTCCTTTACTTTTTCCACCATTGATTTCCAATTTTCTATGGGCTTCTTTCCCTCTTTCTCCCTTTCTTCCTGCAAAAACTTCCACCATGTGAGTGCTTGTCCTCTTAGCATAGACTTGGCTATCTTCACCTTCTATGCTTCTGTGATCCCATCACATTTGAAATGGTTTTCCATACCTTCGATCCATTCCATAACCATCTTTGCATCCATCCTACCAGAGAACACTAGAATGCCTTCTAGAGCCTTTCCACTCAATGCTTTGAGTTCCTTGAGGAATGGTTCCTTAGGTAGAGGAGGGTCAGCCTCTGGTTCTATCTCCTCCTCTACTAGTTTCTTCCCTTTATCTTTATCTTCACTCATCTGCTCCTTCATCTTGTTGGTTGTCTCTACAACCTCTGCCATCTTTATCTTCATTTCTTCCATTGCTTCTTCAAGAATCCTATTCTTGTCTTGCTACTCAGACAAGTCTCTTGCCAATTTGACATTAGTCACCATGATGTTCTCACCTATGGATTCACTCCTCTCTGACATACACCAATAAAATCCCAAGCCTTTCAGTGGCTCTGATACCAATTTGATGGGGATCTCCCACTCCTAGAGATTTCTTTCTCTCTCCTAGACCTTCTCTTGGTCTTCCTTAGGGTTTCAATCACTACCCTAACTAGAGGATTCCTATTTGATCCTCTAACACACTAGGAGCTCTCCAACAAGTTCAATTTCTTCACTAGATCATTCTCCATAACCCTTCACATTCATGGCTTGCCTTGGTCTTCTAATCTCCCAACTATCTCATCTTCTTGTGGATTGGATTCCTGACTTCTTTTAGGTCTATTCCAACTCCTATAGATCCAAACTTGTGGATATTTCACCCTATTTGCAATCAGGTTCAAGATTTCTAGTATTCTAGGCCTTGTAGCCTTTTTAGGCCCATTAGCCCTCCTAAACACTGAAAAAGTGGATTTCTCTCAAAATTCCTTAACAACCTTGGAATCTAAATACATATTCCTTGTGTGTTTTTCCTAGGCTTAAATATTTTCTAGGTCTCAATTTCCCACCTTGTCCATACAATGGACTTTCACCAAACCCCTAAAATTGAGGGTTTCTAGGCATGAACACTAGTTTGGTTTCTTGGCTTTCTTTAGCTGCTCTAAAGACATCCTCTGAAATTCTCATACCATCAACATGTCTATAGTACATTCCCCTATTCCCATCTACCAATTATTGGCACACACCAATCACCAAGCAATCAGTATTGCCTCTGTTCTGTTCAGTTCCCCTAGCCAGAATAACCAGTACTCGCCTAGGACCTGAATGTTCTCATGCCTTCCCTGGACACACACACACACTCCACACACTATATATACATTTAATATACAAGGATTTACTTTATTCCAAGTGTTCATAAGACTTTGACCCACGAGAATTCCAAGAAAAGCCATTATCTACATGACTGGTCCAAAACAGAACAATGAACCAGTAAAACCCAAAGAATTTACAAAATGCTAACCAGTATGAACAAACAATCAAATCAATGCCAAAGAGACTAATAAAATAACACACTAAACACTCTCAATGCATTAATTCAATCCATTCAATCCATTAAAGTATTGGATGATAGCCCTGTCTACAAAATACAGTGTTAATTCCTCCTTCTCAATAGTTAGTCCGTACAAAATGACTTCTAACTGTCACTTTAGGGTTTTTTCCATCTTATATATCCTATCCCCACATGTTTGGACCCTCATGTCAGGATTTGGGCATAATTAAAGCCAATTCCTAAAATCTAGGAAATGTTGTCATGACAACTTTGCAAAGTTGCAAAATTTGTCATGACAACTTTTACAATTTTTTGTTGAAATGACATTCTATCAACTCCAATGGCCCAATTTGGTTTCCAAACTTACCAAATGATCCTAAAACACTTATAAACATTAAAACTTTGAATTTCACTCCATTTTGGAGTTTTGGTCAACCCTTTGACCTTTTGGTTAACTTCTAAGGATATAGACCCCTAGATGCAACTTGACTCAACAACTATCAAACCCTAATCACTACTAACCATAAAAACACCTTAGACACACTTGGTACTTTAGAACATAGTCATTATTCAATGGTAGTTGGCCAAACCAACCTACAAGCCAAAATGACAAACTCATAACACCGTGAATTTATTCTTGAGGAAACCTGGCCAAGGAAAAACCCCGATGGGGATGGTACCCACAAATATGCACTAAAAGTATTGTTTCCCTGTTAGGAGACCTATCCCTATTAGTATATGAGTATTAAATTAGTACATTTCCCTATTAAAGGAATACAAAACCCTGTTAGGGGTATACACTGAGCTCACTGCTCATACAATTAGAGATATGTCTATGTTACAATGTTTTATCAAAATGAACATAAAAAAGCATCTTCTTGATGAACTATAACTGATTTAATTTCTTGCATCTCGGTGATCATCAACTTATCATCTTCAAACATTCAATCAGTTATAGTTCATCAATCTCTCCCTTTGGCATTGATGGCAACACAATATGAAATATGCAGTATAAAACATGCCATAACATACCAAACTTATTGTTCTATAACCAATTAAAATATCTAAATCTTGGTAATCTCTTCTAGCTCAGATTTAATATGTTTAATCACTACAAAAAAGTTTTACCATACTTCTCTCCCTATAGATTTGATTCTGCTGTGTGCTCTCCCTTTCTTCATTCCCTTCAATGGATAGGCAATTCTATCTTCTAATTTTGTCTCTCCCTTTCTTGTAGAATCTCTTCTCCCTTTTCTGGATAGATATGTAGTGTTAACTCTCTCCAATTCTCTCCCTTGGATGGATGGTTATTTCATTAACAGTAACCTTTAGAATTTCTCTCCCTTTGTGTTGTAGAATCTCTTCTCCCTGATGGATATTTCATTGAATCTTTCTCTCCCTTTAACAACAATGCCAAAATAAATATACATCTTTGTAGTAGCCAACAATATCTCTGGTGTGTGGTTCAGATAAGTACCTTTAGTATACTAAAATGTCATTGCAGTCCATATCTTAGCTTGCATCAACATGATTAATCTTTTGATAATGTGTAGGCTTATGCAATCTACTAGTTAGCTTAGTGACTAGTAGAAAAGGGATGAACCCCTAGTCTATTCATTAGGTATTCAAATGTATCTTTTGGCAATGGTTTGGTGAATATGTCTGCAAGTTGTTCTTTGGATTGTACATATTGTAGTATTACATGTTTCTCTTATACTTGTTCCCTCAAGTAATGATACTTAGTAGATATGTACTTTGTCTTAGCATGCATCACAGGGTTCTTTGAAATGTTTATAGCACTTTTATTATCACAATAGATAATTACTGGGTCAAGAATTTCCTCATTCATACCTTTCACTAGGTTCTTGATTCATGCAATGTTAGAGAAATTTGCAGTAGCAACTACATATTCTACTTCTGCAGTTGATTGAGATATGCATCCTTTCTTTTTACTTATCCATGTGACAAGTCTATCACCCATAAATAATGCTCCTCCTGTAGTGCTCTTTCTATCATCTATGTTTCTAGCCCAATCAACATCATTATAAACTTGTAGCTCAAATTTTCCTTCTTTATTGTACCACAACCCATAGTCTTCAGTATTCTTCAGATATCTCAAAATTCTTTTAGCTACAGCCATGTGTGATTCCTTAGGGTTAGCAGAGAATCTTACAACTATACCAACTACATGTGCTATATTAGATATAGTGTGTACAACATACATTAGTTTACCAATCATAAGTCTGTATAAGGTATGATTTACCTTGGTTGTCTTGTCTTCCTTTGTCAATTTGCATCCAGTTGCCATAGGTATTCCAACTAGTTTTTAGTCCTCCATCTTGAATATCTTCATATATTCTTTGATGTATTTTGATTGTGTGATGTAGATGCCTTCAGCCTGTTGTAGAATCTGTAGACCAAGAAAAAATTGATCTCTCCAAACATTGACATTTCAAATTCTTTGCTCATCTCATCAACAAATGACTTGCATAGCATATCATTACCTCCAAATATGATATCATCAACAAATATCTCATCAATCAAAATATTATCACCAGTATCTCCTTTCAAATATAGATTATTGTTATCACTTGTTCTAACAAATCTAATACTAATGAGATAAGAGTGAAGTCTTTTATACCATGCTCTCTCTACTTGTTTCAATCCATACAGGGCTTTGTGTAGTTTACAAACCATGTTCCTCTTGTTGGGATCAACAAACCCTTCAGGTTGTTCAATGTATACCTCCTCTTCTAGTATTCCATTCAGAAATGCAGATTTAACATCCATTTGATATACTTTGAGTCCTTTAAAAGTAGCATAATCATGTAGAATTCTTAATCCTTGTCTAGCAACGGGTGCAAAGGTTTCTCCATAGTCAATACCTTGTTCTTATGCATACCCTTTGCATATCATTCTTGCTTTCTTCCTTGTGACTTCTCCATTCTCATTAAGTTTTTTTCTTAAAATCCATTTGGTGCCAATGACATTTTTGTCACTCGGTCTAGGTACTAATGTCCATGTTTTATTCTTCTCATTTTTTTTTCAATCTCTTCATTCATTGCACTAACCCATTCTTGATTCTCAAGTGCAACATTAACATATTTAGGATCAAAATCACAAATCAAACATCTATTTTTAAGTGACTTACTTCTTATTATCATTCTTTCTCTTTTGTCCCCAATGATATGGTCCTATGGATGTTTTCTTCTGGCATATTTAGCAAGTACAGGTTTAGATCTATGTTCTTCATTTTGATCTTCATCACTCGATTCAACATTGTGAGCATTTTCCTGATTCTTGGTGTGTGCAGTCTGTTGCTTGGTTGCATTGTTCTGTCACTTAGGAAAGGTGTTAGTTTATTCAATGTAGACAAATATACTGTAATCTTTAGGTTCCTTTCTACTTTCCTCATCATTTTTCTCAGCGAATTCATCCACTTTAACATTTGCACTCTCAATGATTTTTTTAGAAGATTTGTTCAGACATTTATAAGCTTTGATTTTAGTAAAATATCCTAGAAATATTTCTTCATCACTTTTCAAGTTTCCCATTTATATCATCTTTCAGTATATAACATTGACTTCCAAAAATTCTAAAGTAACTCACATTTGGTGTGTATCCATACCATAGCTCATAAGGTGTATTATCTGTCTTTCTTCAATTGAACTCGGTTCAATGTATAGAAAACAATATTTATAGCTTCTCTCCAGAATGTTTGTGTGATGCCTTTTTCAATCATCAGTGTTCTGGCACAATCAACAATTGATCTATTCCTCCTTTCAACAATCCCATTTTATTGTGGTGTTCTTGGTGCAGAAACCTATCTTGTAATCCCATGCTCATTACAAAAGTTAGTGAATTCATCAAAAATAAATTATCCTCCTCTATCCTAGAATAGTCATCAACAAATAGAATAAAATATCTATCACCATAATATCTCTTTGTTCTCATTAGTCCACATAAGTCAGTATGGACTAACTCTAGAATAACATTAGATGAGTAGGTTTTTCTCTTGAGACTAGACTTTATCATTTTTCCTATTTGAGAATTCTTTCACATAACATTGTCGGTCTTTGAAATACTCAGTAAGCCTCTCACTTTTCTTTTCTTACTTATCTTAAGCATGTTGTCAAAATTCACATGACATAACCTTTTATGCTAAAACCAAACATCTTCATTTATATCCAATAAATAAGTGGTCTCAATATTATCAAGATAGAATAAATTACCCTTTGTTTTTTCACCAGTACTGATCAACTTTCCTATTCCATTATAGATCATTGCCTTTTTGTTCTCAAATTAAACTCGGTGTCCTATGTTGTTTAGTTTTGAAACACTCAACAGATTATAGTTAAGTCCTTTCACCCAATATGCATTTTCACATTTGATCAAATTATTCAACATGATGGTCCCTTTTCCTTCAACTGGGCAAGGTGAGTCATTACCCATCTTGACTGATCCACCATTATAATATTCAAGAGTTTCAAAATTTTCCTTATCTCCAATCATGTGATGAGTACAACCACTATCAATAATCCATACATCATTTTTTCTAACTTTAGATATAAGGGTTGTTTCAACATACCTTTCTTCTTCGTCTGAATCATCCTTCATAGCAAAAAATACTACCTCAACATTTTCATCTTCATCAGTATCATAATTTTCAGCTTTGTTCTCAACCAGGTAACAAGTATTCTTGCCTTTGTCCTTGTAATCTCGGTTATCTCTTATGTCAAAATGTCTGTTGCTTCTATAGTCTCGGTCATCACTTCTGTCCTACTTCTTTTCATAAGATCTGTCATTGTCTCTTTCATCCTTTCTCTTGTTAGGGCATCTTGCAGCAAAATGTCCAATTTATTTGCAATTAAAACAAACCAATGGTAATTTACCTTTATATCTTCCTTTACCTCTATGTAATCTCCTAGCCATTAGTGCTTCAAGTTCATCAAGTTCTTGCTCATCACTATCACTGTCACTATCATTTCTCATAGTGTGTTTGTTACTAGATTTTCTTATTTTCAGAGAAGACTTGAATGCAGACTCAATAGTAGGTAAGACATTGTTGTTATAGTTGTTAATCTCAAATGAAATAAGTCTACCAATCAAACTATCAAGAGTAACATTGTTACTAGATACTGCTCTCATTTCTTGAATTGTAGATACTCTAATAGCATAAACAAGTAGTAAGGTTCTCAAAATTTTACTTACAACTATTCCTTCATCAAGTACTCCTTCTACTCCATGGATAGCATTAACAACTTCTTTGATTCTCTCACTGTACTAAGTGATGTTCTCTCCTTCTTTCATTCTTAGGTCATCAAACTTTCATCTTAGGCTTTCATCTTTAGCTCTTAGCACATTGGCATCTCCTCCATGTAATAGCTTGAGTTTGTCCCACATTTTCTTTGTAGATGTGGATGATTTCACATCTTCAAATTCAGTATCAGTTAGTGAAGAAGCAAGTTCTATCATCATAGAATTGTGTTCATGTTTCTCTCTCAATTGATCAATAGTTAGAGGTCCAGTAGGTGCAACATATTCACTATCCAAGTGTTGTCTAACATCATTTCTAATACCAGATAGATTATGTCTTATCCCACTTTTCCATGATGCAAAGTTGTCCTTGTTCAACTTAGGCACATCCATTTTACTCATCTTGTGATCTTTACCTTAATTCCATTTAAAATTCTTCCAAGCACCAAAGCTCTAATACTAATTGTTAGAATATTTGAGAGGGGGGGGGGGGGGGGGGNGGTGAATCAGTGGCCTTAAAAATATTCCAAAAAGATCCAACCAAAAACTTATCTCTCAAATGTAATACCCTCAGTTATCTTACAGTCCCAATCTCATCAAGATGTATGCCATAAATAATCTTAACAAATATAAACTTCTCGGTAAGATATATTATTTATCTTTTCTAGACTTTACCAAGTAGCAACAAATAAACTTAGTGTTAACCGACCAATCCAATTTCAATAATGTGTAAAACAAAATATCAATACAATGAACCATATACACATTTGACACATAGATTTTAACATGGAAACCCAATATGGGAAAAAACCACCTGGGACCGATAACCCAAAATATTTTCACTCTTTTGAAGTGAGCTTGGTGAAGAGCCAACCTTGTTAAAGGTTACAATACACACTATTAAGTGTGACCTTGTTAGAGGATTTAAAACCAAATATTTTTATTTTGACCTAGCACTCAGTATGTTGTCAACAAGAAAACCTTTTGATACTCTTGATTATATCAATACAATAAGGACTGTTAAATCCCACTCGGTTAAGAGATTTTCTGAATCAATGGTTAAATTGATACAGTAAATGATCTGTTTAAAATAAAACTTTGATTTGCAAATATTCAGATCTATTGTTAGTCCAATAATACCTCTATGAACAATATACTTTAGTTCCTTTTCTTTCTTTCTTTATTCTACTTGGTGAATTCTCTGTCCTCTGTTGCTCGGTGTCTGCAAAATTTCTTGGCTCTGTTCTTCAGCTTGTATGGTCAAATCTGCATGAAGAGTTCTATCTTCACAAAAAATATACTCAACATTCCTCTTTTTGATAATGAACTCCTTGTCTCTTTATATAG
Organism: Thuja plicata; assembly: GCA_018584345.1. NCBI lineage: Eukaryota > Viridiplantae > Streptophyta > Pinopsida > Cupressales > Cupressaceae > Thuja > Thuja plicata. Next base: position 1,222,110 of record MU224645.1, read on the forward strand.
ACATGATTAGCCGCTAAGACATTAAATTAGTAATGTATTGTATTGTCATTGATGTCAACTTGATATGGTTTAATTATTCATACACATATTGTCATAACCTTGAAGATCTAAAGAGACAAAGTTTATGTGGTCAGTAAAACATAAAAGGTCTATATACACCAAGTGACAATGAACATCGAGCAGTTCACAGTGTTTACTGAGCACAACAGTAACTAAGCAAGTGTTACCAAGCATAACTAGAGTTAATGACCGAGCATAATTGGAGTTGACGACCGAGCATAACTGGAGTTAAAGAATGACAAAATTGCTTAGCTAGCAGAGCTACAATTTAGGGATTGACTAATTGATTGTTTTATTATCAATGAATAGTTAAACTAAAGCAAGGAAGGAGATTAAAAGCACATTTTATTCACAGTTATTAAGGAGAGATTTATGGAATAAAACAAAAGGAGAGCTTTATGGGATAAAGAAAATCATGGCGAGTTTTATGGATCAAGAAGAGATCCACAAAGAAAATAAGGAGATTGAGCAGCTAATCATGTCTATATAAAGAGAAAAGGAATTCATTATCAAAAAGAGGAATGTTGAGTATATTTTGTGTGAAGAAATAACTCTTCATGCATATCTAATCATACAGGCTAAAGAACAGAGCCAAGGAATTCTGTAGACACCGAGCAACAAAGGACAGAGCATTCACCGAGTAGAATATAGAAAGAAAGCAAAGGAACTGAAGTATGTTGATCAGAGAGGTATTATTGGACTAACAATATATCTGAATATTTGCAAATTAAAGTTGTATTTTGAACAAATTATTTATTGTATCATTTTAACCATTGATTTAGAAAATCTCTTAACTGAGTGGGATTTAACAGTCCTTATTGTATTGAGATACTCAAGAGTATCAAAAGGTTTTCTTGTTGACAACATAGTGAGTGCTAGGTCAAAAAAAAAAGTTTTGGTTTTAAATCCTCTAACAAGGTCGCACTTAACAATGTGTTTTGTAACCTTTGACAGGGTTGGCTCTTCACCAAGCTCACTTCAGAAGAGTGAAAATATTTTGGGTTACCGGTCCTAGGTTCTTTTTTCCCATATTGGGTTTCCATGTTAAAATCTATGTGTCAAATGTGTATATGGTTCATTGCATTGATATTTTTTTTACACATTATTGAAACTAGATTGGTCGGTTAACACTAAGTTTATTTGATGCTACTCGGTAAAGTCTAGAAACAATAAACAATATGTCTTACCAAGCAATTTTTATTTGTTAAGATTATTTATGGCATACATCTTGATGAGATTGGGACTGTAAGATAACTGAGGGTATTCTATTTGAGAGATAATTTTTTGGTTGGATCTTTTTGGAATATTTGTTAAGGCCACTAATTTACCACCCTCTCAGTTATTCTAACACTTCTATGCTTAAGTATTTCCAGTTATAGCTCACATCACCATCTATCTAATTCTAACATCACAATGCATCCATTCATTCATTCACACAACATCCATACTTCGCTTCTCAAAAAATCCTCATATATATACTTTATTACATACCTGTTGGAAATATATTATAGGCTAGGTGACTGAGAGGGTGGGGGGGGGGGGGGGGGGGAANGGGGGGTGAATCAGGAACCAATAAAACTTCTTTACTTTTATCCTTTATTAGATTGACTAATTTAATTGCATGTATGGAATAGAAAAGAAATAAACATTCATAACACTTCACACAATATTTGTTTATCCAGAAACCTTCCAAATAGAAAGTAAAACTAGGGTGGGGATGATACCCACAAGATTTAGAATTGCAGTAATAAATTTGGCCGATTAAGGCTTACAATTGACCACTTTTGATGGTCTACCCTATTAGGATAAATAAGGATTGTTAGATCCACCTTGTGAAAGGATTTATACAATACAGTTAAGTATGCACTCTATTAGGATATTTGTGAAGGACTGTTAAGTCCATCCTGTTAAAGAATTTTGACTGATACACTTGTTGAGATGAACCAGTGAATGATCTATTATGCAACTCTGATTCATTGAATAAGATCCTTTGAATTAATACTGATCACCTGAATGTGATAGATGAGTCTCTATTGTTCCTTTATACCGAGGTAGCCTTCTAATCAATCTGCCACTTCATATCCACATCCATACATATATTCAATGTTGTTGTGATGATTCATTTATTTCTTAAATAATTATTTGGATAAACAAAGTGTCTTACATATATACCTATCTAAATCAATTATCTCCACAAGTCAGCTACTTATCATATTAAATAGTATCAAACAATATGTACTTAGTCGGCCCAATGCTGATACTCGGGTCTAGTAATCCACTCAAGTGATATACTGACACTTGAGCGACACAGAGAACTGGAAACTTTGGCACTTAGTTGACACTAGGTTCTTGGTCCACATTGATCACTTAGAGATGGTATACAACTCAGGTAACACTGGTGACTCGAGTGATACTGTTTGGAACTAACTACTCGGTTGACACTGCAAATACTTAGCTCGAGTAACACCTTAAGCTGATGGCTTGGTCAACACTATAACCATATGAATGACTAAGTGTTTTGGAACTAATTGACAACATGTCTTGCCATAAGGTCTACAATCTCCCCCTTTGTAATTAGTGACAAAAACACTAATCATACCGAAAACTCTGATCAAACTGCTAAGTCAAAACTCCCCCTTACCATGTGCTTGGGTACTTGCTCAGTTTTGACTACTGCTCTACAACTCAGTTACAACTAACTCTATTTTTTTATTTTCCAAAACTATTTTTTTATTTTCCAAAACTATTTTTATTTACCCTTGACCTTGGGGTTAGGTGAAGGAATGATTTTATTACCTTTTCCATCCTCATCCTTGTACTCAGTGTTCAGTTGAAGGAGGTCATTAACTTTTAATGCACCAACTATAGAATCAGTACTAACTGTATAAATATTTGCAACGTCCTTCTATGACTTGGTTTGGCTTGGCCCAGTAGTAGATAGAGCTTGATTCTTGGTTCCTATTGAACTTGATGTAGACTCTATGACTTCTTCCTTTCTCGGAGATAAGATACTCTGAATAGATGATTGGGGCAGGGATGCCATCACTTCTACTACTATCTATTCTGCATTAGATTCTTCAATGGTCTATACCTCAGGTAGTTCTTCATCTTTAAGTTGTACATAAGGATTTTTACTATGTTCCTCTATCTTATCATCTCCCTTTTCATTAAAAATTGACTTCCACAACTTTGTTGCGGTCTGCACAACATCCTCTATTTTCTTGCTCAAAATTTGAAAATTCCTAAACCTTGGAGTGTGATTACTCTCATACTTAGACATAGTATCTTTTACCTCTTTATTAGTCATAGTAGGCATGGCTTGCTTCAAGGTTTGTTTTCCGATGTCCTTTTCAATTTGGACTGCATTGTTCCAATGAATGGCGATTTCCTTGAGAAGGTCTTCATCCATATGGCTTTTAAATTCAGATGGATCATACTTCCATCTTTCCATCTTCTCTACTAATTCATCCTCAATCATCTTCTGCTCATCCTCTATTCTAGAAGAATATTTATGTGATCTAAAATTTGGCATACCACTACCTTCTTTCAAATCTTCAACCTTCTTCTCAAAGGTAAGTGGTGGCTTCTCGAAAGTAACTGTATCTTCTTCATCATCTTCTTTAGGTAATATCAGTTTTCTTCTAGATCTTCTAGGTTTGTTTGTAGTGAAGGTAGGGGTAGAGACTATTAGGAATAGTCCCAAGAGATAACTGAGGGGGGGGGGGCTTGAATCAGTTATCTACAAGATTCAATTATTTATCCAATTAAGTATAGAATAACATTAAGCATAAACACAACATGATAACATAGATTATAACACCACAATTTTGGTTATAGGAAAACCCAAAATAGGTAAAAACTCTGGTGGGAATTAGCACCCACAAAGAACTGCACTAGTGTATAATGATCCCTATTAGAATATCCTACAACCCTATTAGGAGTCTTTTAAAAATAACTCCGTTAGAGGTGAGGATACACTGTCTGTGAGCACACCGCTCAAATGATGAAGGCTGCAACCTTCTGCACAAAAATAATACACTATATCTAATATTTAACTATGAATTAGACCTGCTGTCTTGATCAATTCTAGTGAATTGTATACACTCTTTGCTTCTTCACATAGATCTTCACCTGATGAATGATATAGCTTTACTGGCCCAATACATCAAACATTCTACTCTGCTTCTTTCTCCACTTTTCCACACATGATGATCACAAATGATCTTCTATAAGTATCCTCCTCCAAAGATATGATCAAGTCAACTTGTAGGAAACTCTTCAATAACTTCTCCATCAACCAAACTAAGTAGGAAACACAAATAGAACCGCACAACTCAAGATGAGTAGACGCGTCGCTTCACATAGTCGGCTCCACCAAATAAACTCAAACTTCACTCTCTAGATGAAACATGTTAAGCGCTCTTAAAAAAATATTTTGAACTCATAACTAAACAAAAATCCAAACACACATATCCAAATGATAGGTGCAACTAAAGAAAAAATATAAATACTTTCGACTCTTAATAAACAATCTCCTAAAACTGTAACTAGCAAATAGATTATCATAACTCAACTTCAACCGTATAACTAAATTTGCGTCTATGAACATAGCATAATGAATATGTTTACACCATAAAAATAAATGTGCAAGGCTCTAACATATCCATACTAAGAATTACATACAGGACACTACTGCATACTATATGTTTTCATCAACGACAAATATACAGTCAACCACTGGCTCAAAGGAAAATCTCCAACAATCTCCCCCTTTGAGATTGATGGAAACACATGATATGAAAAACATCATCAATCCAAAAGTATTATTTATTTTTACAATCTTCTCAATATCCTCAACAAAAACTCCCCTTAACTCTTGCATCACCTTATACTGCATTTGATTTTTCATGACTGTATACTCCCCCAGACTATATACTCCCCCTTTGACATCAATGGCAAAGGGTGCCAAAAACAAATAAGCATAGGTACTACTCCCAAGGTAGAGTATTCAACCATTCATTAGTCACGAAGGACTAATGCACTTGCTGCAAATTCTAATCAGACTCAGGGAAGGGAATTACTCCCAGCTTCTCCCTGAGATACTCAAAATTATCTTTCGATAAAGGCTTTGTGAATATGTCTGCTAACTATTCTTTAGTGCTCACATAATCCTATTTTACTTCTTTATCTACAACTTTCTCTCTTATAAAATGATATTTTATTTCAATTTGTTTTTTCTTTGCATGCATCACAGGGTTCTTTGACATATTGATAGTGCTAGAGTTGTCACAATGAACAACAATAGGATAATCAATTTGAATTCCAAAGTATTTTATCATCTGCTTGATCCAAACAATTGTAGAACAATTTAAGGTTTCTGCTACATACTCTACTTCTATTGTTGACTGAGAAATAAAATTTTGCTTCTTGCTTGTCCAAGTAACTAATCTGTTTCCAAGAAATACTACTCCTCCTGAGGTACTCTTTCTGTCATCAACACAACCTGCCCAATCTGCATCTTTATACACATGAAGTTCTACATTCTCTGAGTTAGGATACCATAAACCATAGTTTATAGTCCCTTTTAACTATCTGAATATTCTTTTTATTGCCATTAAGTGATTTTGTTTAGGTTCAACTGCAAATCTTCCAACAATGGAAACTACATTAGAAATATCTAGTTTAGATTGAGTAAGATATATGAGTTTTCCAATCATAGACTTGTATAGTGTCTTGTCAACTGCTATAGAATCATCATCTTTAGAAAGCCTGCTTCCTATTATCATGGGGGTGCTTACTGGTTTGCAATCTTCCATCTTAAATTTCTTCAATATTTCTTTCACATATTTAGACTGATTAATGAATATGCCCCTATCTGTCTATTGTACATTTAATCCCAAAAAGTATTTGATAGGTCCAATCATGCTCATTTCAAACTCACCCTGCATCTCTTTAGAAAAATTTGCACTAAGCTTGTCTTTACCACCAAAAATAATGTCATCAACAAAAATAGCAACAAGTAATAATCCTTCAAGTGTCTCTCTTATGAATAAGTTACAATCTGTTGCTCCTTTCTTGAATCCGATCTTCGTCAAGTAACCATCTAGTATTTCATACCATGCTCTAGGGGCTTGCTTAAGTCCATAGAGGGATTTCTTTAGTCTACATACCATGTCAGGTTTTTCTGATAAACTAAATCCTTCAGGCTATTCTATGTAGACTTCTTCCCTCAAGTCATCGTTCAAGAATGTTGACTTAACATCCATCTAATATAATTTAAAGTTCTTGAATGTTGCATAAGCTAAATTTTTTTTTATAGCTTCCAGTCTTCTCATAGGGGAAAATGTATTAGAGTAATCAATACCTTCTCTCTACGCATATCCTTTACATACCAGTCTTGCTTTGTTTCTTACCTCTGTACTATCTTCATTCATCTTGTTTCTGAATATCCACTTGGTTCCAATCACATTTTTGTCACAAGGTCTAGGGACCAATTCCCATGTGTCATTCTTAATTAACTAATCTAACTCTTCTTTTATTACTTTCTGCCAATTTGAATCATTACATGCATTTTCAACACTTAAAGGTTCAATTTGTGAAAGTAAACATACGTCTTCATCAACTGTTAAACCTTTTTCTCTAGATCTTGTCATAACTTTACTACTTTGACCTCCAATAATATATGCTTTTGAATGGTATTTAGATGTGAATTTTGGAACTTTAGGTGTGACATTCTCATCTGTCATATGTGATTCCTCTTCACTTGGTTCAGGGTCATTGCATGATACATCAATGCTGTCAAACATTTCTTCAATAAATGTTTCTTTACTGATAGGTCTTGGTTCATCTTCAATCATAGGTGCATAATCATAGTATCTCTCTTGAATCATAAACTTCTCATCAATATTCACATGTGTACTTTCAATGATTTTCTTCAATCTCAAGTTAAAACATCTATAAGCTTTTCTTTTGGTAGAGTAACCAAGAAAAATACATTCATCGCTTCTAGCATCAAACTTGCCAACACCATCATCTCTCTTGATGTAACACTTTCTTCCAAAGATTCTGAAGTATTTTATTGTAGGTACATTCCCAAACCAAAGTTCATAAGGTGTCTTGTCTGTGCCTGGCCTTAATTGAATTTTGTTGATAGTATAGACTGCAGTATTGACTACTTCTCTCCAATAGGTGTGTACCACTTTTCCTTCAATCATGATGGTGTGTGCTGTGTCAAGTATGATCATATTTCTTCTTTATGCAATTCCATTATGCTGAGGGGTTCTAGGTGCACTTAGCTGTCTTTTGATCCCATGTTCTTCGCAATACTCATAAAATTTGTCAGAGGTGAATTATCCCCCTTTATCTAATCTTAGACATTTTATCTTTAATCCAGACTCATTTTCAACTTTAGCTTTGAATATTTTGAGCTTCTCAAATGCTTCAGATTTATCTTTTAAGAACGCAACCCACATCATTCTAGAATAATCATCAACAAACAAAATAAAGTACCATTCACCATATTACGATCTTGTTTGAGTAGGTCCACATAAGTCTGTATGCACTAGATCCATTTTGTTTTCTATTGAGTTCTATTTACTTCTGAATGAGTTCCTTACATGCTTTCCCATCACACATTCCCTGCACATAGTATTTATTGTTCTTGCAATACTAGGAAGGTCTCTTACTACCTTTACATTGCTTATCTTTACTATATTGTCAAAATTGATATGACATAATATTTTGTGCCATAACCAACTATCATCTACTTTTGCAAAAAAACAACTCACTTCAGAATTGAGCTGAAAAACATTACCTTTAGTCTTTGAACCTGATGCAATCATAACTCCTTCTTTGTTATTAATGATGCACTTGTTGTTTTTGAATTCCAACTGATATCCTTTGGCAAGCAACTGTCCAACACTCAGTAGGTTATGATGTAAACCATCAACATATAGAACATCATCAGTGTTGTTCTTTCCATCTAAAGTGCTAGCTCCTCTACCTATGATAGGCTTAGGAGTGTTGTCTCCAAATCTAACCATACCACCTTTGTACGTATCCAGATGTACAAATATATCTTTGTCTCCTATCACGTGATGTGAACATCTTCTATAAATGATCCAGTCTATTCTGATGTCTGCTTGGGAAATTAATGCCAACTCTTGTGCTTTCTTTTCATCTTCAATGTCCATTTCATCAAACATTTTTTCCATATCTTCAATTTCAATGAATCCAATTTCATCTTCTCCTGAATCTTCATCTGTCACTCCATCTTCAGCATAGTAGCATTCCTTTATATATTTAGGGTTGAAATTAGTTTTGTACTTCTTGACTCTTGTAGGGAACTTAGATGCAAAATGACCAACCTTGTTGCATGAAAAGCATTTGAATGGTAACTATCCTTCATATTTTCCTTTTCCTTTTATTTCTTTCTTAGCGATCATAGCAATGAATTCTTCTAGTTCTTTATCCTCATCTTCATTATCAAAATTACCAGAAGTGTTCAAAGATTTCTTACCATGGACTGAGGCTTTGAAGGCTATTTCACTTTTAGGTTCTATCTTCAATTTTGATATCTCAAATGCTAAAATTTTGCTAATCAAGGTCACTCTCTTGAAGTCTTTCAAAAATTGCATAGTCTCATCTAAGATGTTTATCTTGCTCTCATAATTTGCTGTCAATGTAGTCATCAATTTATCCATTATGTCTTCCTCTAAAATTTCTCCACCATTGTTTCTGATTCCTACAATTGCTTCATTAATCCTCTGATTGTATGCTCTGATGTTTTCTTCAGGTAGCATCTCTAAATTGTTATATCTCTTCTTCCATGTCTTTCTACGTGCATTCTTTGCTTGGATATCTCCTTCAAACATGTCTTCTAGATAATTCTATATTGTATAGGCTCTATCTACTTTCTTAATCTTAGAAAACTCACTGTCAGATAAGGCACTTATAAGGGCTTCTTTGGAAATTTCATTTTGGGTGAATACTTCCTTTTGTTTAACAGTAGAATCTTCTTCTGCAAGGTCTTTTAAAGAAAGAACATCAACATTTTGAGTAGCTGCTTCATAAATCTCAAAACCAACACATTGCAAATGTGTTATCATTTTGTTATACCAGTCAAGATAATTCTCTCCATCAAACTTAGGAATCTCTTTTCTAAAGTACACCATCTGATCAACCTTAAGTTGTTAAACTTTCTCTCCAAGGCACTTGTCTCTGACACCAATTTTTTGGAATAGTCCCAAGAGATAACTGAGAAGGGGGGGTGAATCAGTTATCTACAAGATTCAATTCTTTATCCAATTAAGTATAGAATAACATTAAGCATAAACACAACAAGATAACACATATTATAACACCACAATTTTGGTTATGGGGAAACCCAAAATAGGTAAAAACCATGGTGGGAATTAGCACCCACAAAGAATTGCACTAGTGTATAATGATCCATGTTAGAAGATCCTACAACCCTGTTAGGAGTTTATCTTTACAATGCATTCAGTACAGTGACCTGGTCAAAGGTCAGACGCTATTAGGAGTCTTTTACAAATAACCCTATTAGAGGTGAGGACACACTGTCCATGAGCACACTGCTCAAATGATGAAGGTTGAAACCTTCTGCACAACAAATATACACTATATCTGATATTGAACTGTGAATTAGACCTGCTCTCTTGATCAGTTCCAATGAATTGTATACACTCTCTGCTTCTTCACATAGATCTTCAACTGATGAAAGATATAGATTTACTGGCCCAATACATCAAACATTCTGCTCTGCTTCTTTCTCCACTTTTCCACACATGGCAATCATAAATGATCTACTATAAGTATCCTCCTCCAAAGATATGATCAATGGTGCAGGAGCACACCTAGGTTAACCTCCATTTTTGTGATGTTTGGCTTGTACTTGAAATTGGAGAAGTCAAGATAGTATGTTTACTTTGGACCTTATTAGGTTATAGCATTGTGGACTAGGTGAGTTAGTCATTAGGACTAAGGTCACCAAAATAGTCATTGTTAGTAGCTTTTTAAATTTCTTAGGTGTAGAAGCTTAGTGATGGATTTGAGCTTTAAATATGTCCTAAAACACTTAAATATTGTCATAGAGATGCTTAGGGTCCATTAATGAGTTTGGTTCCTCAAAATGAAGAGGTTAGAGGTCCTAAAACTTAGGAAGTTGGCATAATGGCAAATATGCCAAAAGTTGTTACAATGTTGTCATGACAACATTTGCAATAATTGCAAATGTTGCATGAAACATTTGGTTACTTTGGATCCCCCTAGAAAATAGGAGTGGGATGTCAACCAAAAGTCCCTAAAAACATGGAAGAAAGCATCTAATGTATGGAGAGGCTCAAATCTCATCAGCAATGATGATTTTAAGAAATATTGCTTTTTTTGAATATAGCTCTGCAACTCTGATTTTGGGAAGGACCTGAGCATTTCTTTGTGACAGTGCCATCTAATGGATTAAAAGCTTCAAAATAATGAGTTTTTTGTGTTCATAGGATAGTTACAAGTATCTTTCATTCAGTAAGTTAGTTGTTTTGAGTTAGTCTAAGGTCTTAGATAAATTGTTTGGTGTTTAGTGTGTTCATTGGTCCTATCCTGACCAGTCAGTCATTTCATGGCTCCCCCATGAAAAATAACCATGGGATCTTCCTAAGGGTGGTTGGATATGTTAGGGGAGTCATTATACTATACATATGTAGGAGTAGGAGACTGGTGGAGTTGATTTTCTATTTTTACTACTAAGCCCTAGGCAAGCTGACAGTGCTTGATTAGAGGTTTAGGATTGAAGAATTGAAGATTTCTTGCAGGGTAGAGAATTATTGTATGGGCCAAGTATAGTTCTAGATAGGGTATGGTAATATCTTGACATGATATGAGGATTGAGTTCATACCAATCCATTAGACCATATTTTGAGCAAGTTTTGAGCTGTGTTGTAGACAGTCCTAGAAATTAGGCCTATTAGCCCTATTGGTCCTAGATTGTAGGAACCCTATGTATGGATGACTTAGGGGATTAAAAATTTCAAAATATCTTGTAAAATGATAAAGGGTATCTGAATGTGGGATTGGATTTTCATCTTTGGGAAAGTTTTGAAAGAATTGGGAAAAGGTCTCTGCGAAAGGCTACAAGGAAATTAGGCCTAATTAGGCCTCTTGAAGACTAAAACTTGGTCTTGAATAAAAAGGGTTATGAGATCCTTCAAAATGGATCCAAATGGGAGAAATTGCAATGTTTCCATGATGGTGAACACCCCTACAATGAATTTCATGAATGGAGAGAAGTTGGCACTTAGATTCTACTAAGTGTAGGAGAAGAAGTGAAGTACCCAAATGGGTGTTAGTCTTTCAAAGGTGAAGTACAAAGGTGAGACTCTTAGAGGAGAGTTGGATTAGGACTTAGTTAATAATATAAGCCTAATAAGGACCTAGAGGAGATTAGGATCCTTGAAGAAGACAAAGAAGGTCTTCTTAGCAAAGTGTGCAAGCAAGCCTAAGGAACACTTACACCATATTGGTATCAGAGCTTGATTAAAGATCAAGCTTGTGGTGGATGTTTTAGCCTACTAAATCAGTTGGAGAGAATACACTAGTGGGATAAGTAGAAGACAAAACCATGGTGACTAACGTTGAGTTAGCAAAAAAAGTAGAAGAATAAGAAGAAGACAACAAGTTGCTAAGAGGAAGATTGTCTCAAATGGAGAAACTCTTGGGTGAAGTCTAAGACAAAGCTGATAAGATGAAAGATAAGATAGATCAAAAAGAAGAAGAAGAAGTAAGGGAGAAGGGAGTGGATTTAGAAGAGGAAGCTCCAACCCTTGACCCTGTTATTGCTGAAGAACCCTTCTTAAGGCACTAAAGGCTTTAAGTGGCAAAGCTTTGGAGGGTGTACCACTCTTTAGGGGACAAATGGATCCAGATTTAGTTATGGATTGGATTGATAGTACAGAGAACCATTTTGAATGTGATGGTATAACAGAGGCCCAAAAAGTGAATGTGGCCAAATCAAGGTTGAGAGGATCAGCCCTCACATGGTGGAAGTTTGTTCAAACTGAAAGGGAGAAAGAAGGAAGGATTCCTATAGTCACATGGAGGGGCATGGTGACTAAGTTCAAGTAAACTTACTTGCCTGATGACTATGAGGTTCAACTGCATAGAAGAAGACAAAATCTCAGACAGAAAGATTTGGATCTCCAAGCATATACCAAAGAGTTCCAAAAGTTGTGCTTAAGATCACAAGTGGTGGAGGATGAAAGCATCAAGCTAGCTAGATATTTGAATGGACTCAAGTGGTCTATTCAAGAAGACATGAGTCTTGTGAAATTCAAAACCATTCACCAATGTTATCAAATGGCCTTGAAAATAGAGGAGAAAGGCAAAATAAAATAAGAGCAAACCTCCAAAGGAAGACGTAGAGGAAGGGATAGTAGAGGACAAAGATGTGGCTATGGTGGAAGGAGTTCATAATCAAGGACACAAGGAGAAGTCAAGTACACTGAGTAGAAAGAGGGAAGTTCTAGTAGAGGTGGTAGAGGAAGGAATTCAAATTTTAGAGGAAGAAGTGGTGGACAAGGAAGAGGCAATTACTTTGCCAATATGAAATGTTATCATTGCAACCAAATGGGATACCCTACCTATAGGTTTCCAGAGAAGGGTAGCACTTCTCAAGGAGGTAACAAGAGAACTAATTTAGTTCATGAAGAGACAAATGTAGTAGAGACACACTTTGAGGTACCATTAAATTCAGAAGAAGGTGAGAACCTTGTGATGAGGAGAACATCGATCAAGGAGTCGGTTAAAGAAGAGACAAGCCAAAGAAGGTCCCTATTTAGAATCAAATGTAAGGTGATGGGAAAAGTATGTAGATTCATCATTGACTTAGGGTCTATTGACAACATTGTGTCAAAGGAAGTAGTCAACAAGTTAGGCATGTCAAGGATACCCCACACCCATCCTTACAAGGTCACATGGCTCAATAAGGGACAACATGTCTTAGTCAGTGAGCAAGCTTGGGTGGAATTCTCTATAGGGAGATATAAAGACAAGGTTATATGTGATGTGTTTCCTATGGATGCATGTCACTTTATCCTAGGTAGGCCATGGCAATTTGACCGCCAAGCCATCCATGATGGAGTGAAGAAATCCTATACAATCAAGAAGGACAGAATAACTTTCAAAATACAATCATTGTTAAAGAATGATAAAGTGAAGACAATGGGTCCTAATGTACTCATGGTTGGAGAAAAAGAGTTCTTAGAAGCCATGGAAGAAGGAGAAGGAGTTGGCTATGCATTGGTGCTAAGGCCAAGAGAGAAGAATGAAGGAAAAGGAGATAAGAAGCCAGAGCTACCTAAAGAGATACAAAACATGTTGCAGACTTATGAAGGTATAGTGAGTGATGGACAACCATTAGTATTACCCCCTACAAGAGCCATAATTCATAGGATAGGCTTCATACCTAGAGCTACCCTACCTAATAAAGTAGCCTGCAAGATGACCCCTCAACAAAATGAGGAGATACCTAGACAAATAGAAGAACTCCTTAACCAAGGCCTTATCAAGAAAAGAATTAGCCCTTGTGCCATACCCACTATCCTAGCACCTAAGAAGGGAGGAACATAGAGGCTTTGTACTAAGTCAAGAGCCATAAATAGGATAACCATTAGGTATAGGTTTCCCATTCCTAGGATTGAAGACCTTGTTAGGGTTTTTTCTTGCAGGGCCTATAAAAATGCTTGAATACTTGATTAACTCTATGACTCCCAATGCCTTGAAATTCTGACTCAAGAAAGAGAAAACACTAATTGATGAGGTATTTTGATAAGACCGGGCATACCTATTATCACCTCCTTCTTTTTTGAGATCCACTAACTCAGGCAGGTTTTACCTATGATTGATTACTGACTTGACAGTGTCTTTAGAGTGGATTTTACTTATGTGTTGAATGCTCTGCTTTTATATATATAAATAGACAATAATGCAGATAACTATGATTACTCTGAGGAAAATTTTAACAATCCAAATCATTATCTTGATGATAACAGACAACAACATAATAAGGAATTTCATCCTATTTTCCTTTTATAATTCTTATTTAGGAGGAATAACCTACTTGACTTTCTCTCTAAGAAGTCAACAAACTCAAATTGTAAACTCTATTAATACAATTGATTTTAAATATATTCTCTTTGTGTAAATATTATTGATTTTGAATATTTGGATGATGATGGATCACTTGACAGATTCTAGACTAGTGTCTATCCTTGGGATACAAAGTCAAAAGATATAAATCCACAAAAATAAACAAATAAGAATACTGTAGCATGCCTTACAACCTACATACAACTCAGGTAAAGTGCCTTACAAATTACCCTGTCACTCCCACAATGTTGTATCAAATCCTTAATCACTATTATACTCTCTAAAACTACTCATAAAATTTAATTCTTCCATTAGAAGAAACTAGCAAATAATTAGATAGCTACCTTATAGCCAATATGTTTAACATGCCTTACAAATTAAACATAAAAGAGTACACACAATAAGAAAAGAGACAAAAACAATGTAGAATAAAGTTGCACTATATTTTTATTCATATATTTCTGCTTCAGTACATATACATGCTAAGAGCTCAAAAAAACACATACTAAAATCTATAAGCCCGTCTTGCAATTATATTTCATCTCTCCCAAAAAAATATTACATTTGATCTATTTATAGGTCCAAACCATCTTAGAATCCTTAAGAAAAAGATGCAACAAGCTTCAGATGGTTTAAGAAACCTAACCCTAAAAAAGCAGAAAAAACAAAAGAGAAGAGTGACCCAAGCGGTGAAAAGACAAAAGTAGAGGATTAAATTTGATATGCTCCTTATCTTTATGTGATGCTCAACACCTTTGGTTTGTGTACTCCTAGGATAGTTTCTGATATTCTTTGATGATGACTAACCTGTTTGTTCTCCAAGAAACTTTGTGTCAGAACCTAAAACATTCCTTTGTTCCTCAAAAAGTCAATTATGGCAGCATTCTTCTTTCCTGTCTTTATATGGACTTTGGCACCTTTGTCTAATTATGTTCAGGATAGCATCAAACATTTGCATTGAGACCAAGTGACCACCATTATAGGCTAACCTACACTTGTCTTTTATGATTGCTAACCTTCCTGTGCTCTTAGATCAGGTGCCAAGTGTCCCCTTTTTCACTCTTCATCCAAGACATCAACATTCGCTGCATCAACTTTCTTTTTCTTTGGCTTCATCTTCAGGTCCCATGTTGCCACATCATCTTCTATAGGCCAATTAAAGCTCTGAATGCTTTTTAGTTGTGCCTTTTTCCTCTCCCATCTGACATCAGTTATTCCTTTAACATCCATTATGAATTTATTGATGTCAATCTCTGCATTAAAAGCTTCATCTAAAATCTTATTATAGCTTTCCATATCTAAATTTGAATCTAAAATAAATGCCTCTTTATTAGGTAGCATGTTGTCAAATTCACTTTTCCAAATCTCCAAGGCCTTGATATGATCATCTTCTCCTTTGATTGGAGGAATAAACTGGTTAAAACTTGATCCCAAGAGGCTGATCTTTGCCTCAATCTGATTCAGCTTTCCTTTAAAGAAAGGTAAAGCCACATTTATTTTCCCAATCTCATCCCCCACCTTTGTCACAATCTCCAGTAGATCTGACCTATGTGGTTGTAAATAAACCAACTTTTCAAATAGTTGTACCCTGCTTGACCAAGTTGTTAAATAAAGATTCAAAATGGAGATGTACCCTGTCACTTCAGCATGTAAAGGAGATAATTTTTTGTATGCATTTAAGATTATATCAGTTTTATCTTTTAGGACATCAATCCTATGCTAAAGTATATTCAATAATGCATTTATGGAAATCTCGTTATCTATTTTGGCCATATCCTCTGTCTTTGCTCCTTCTTCTATCTCAATTTTTTCCTCTGTATGTGGAGGCTACTCTGAGGGTACATATACAACTTCTGGATTTTCTAGCAATTGCTTGGTTAGTTCAGCAATTACCCTATCTTGTTCATGAATCTTGATTTGTCATAATTCTCTATCCTTTGCCAAAGCACTAGCCTCCTCTATCAGGATACCAAATTTCTTAGACAATTGCTTTGTCTTATCTTCATTCAAGTGTGCCTAGTGTGTCATTATTTGGGAAATATCCAGATCACCTATATTTTGAAATGTCCATACCATTTGGTTCCCTACCATATTCTCATGAATATTTAACAATTGAGGCTTCTGGTCCCTAGGACATAAACTCCACATGGAAAATGTTTGGGAATTTGGACTATATCCAAAACCTTTGATCATATCACCAATATGGATTTTAGTTTTCAACTTTAAGTCCAGTTGCTTTCTTATTTGGTCTATTATAAATGTTGAGGCTAGATCCCAGCCTTCAGTAAGAAACATTCCATTGTCCAAAACTAATTTCCTAGATTCTTCAGTAGTAATATCCTCAGTTTCAGGATCATATGTTTGTAAAGCCAAAAGGGCCTCATTTGTCACTGCTTCCTCACCAGCTAATTCCAACTACTTTTTGACCTCTTTCTATTTAAGACATCTAAGGAAATCTTTAAATTCATCAGTTTTTATGAAATTGTCATCTTTTAAAAAATGCCACTGATAGATCAATCTCTCATCTATACATATTCTCAGAGGCAACTCTATGTCCTCTTCCACTTCTTGCTGCAGATTTTTACCTTTTCTTATTTCCTTCCTCAAATTATGATCATAGGCCCTTCTACCAGGAATAAGGGATTTTAATCTATCTTTTTTCCTTTCTTTTCTCTCATAAGTTTAAGCATGAAAAAATTGACCAAGATCATTCTTCTGCCTCTTTAGGGCAGGCTCATCTGTGCTCTTGAGCTCTATTTCCTTGGTCAAATCAATGGTGATCATTTCACCTA
Organism: Thuja plicata; assembly: GCA_018584345.1. Classification (NCBI taxonomy): domain Eukaryota; kingdom Viridiplantae; phylum Streptophyta; class Pinopsida; order Cupressales; family Cupressaceae; genus Thuja; species Thuja plicata. Next base: position 1,239,119 of record MU224645.1, read on the forward strand.
CTGTTATTGCTTGTTCACTGCCTTGTGGGGGCTGATCCATTAGAGGTGGGCCTAGATTTGATTGTCCTCCATCACTATCCTCCTCATACTCTAAATCAGAGTGTTCAGGCTCTTCTTCCCTTTTTCCTTTTACATCCAGGTGATTCTCCAATTGTTCACACAAGGTGTGATGATTTTCCAACATAGCCTTAATTCTATCAAAATAAGGCAATAAGGAAAAAACCCCCAAATGTCACTCCTCTTCTCTTCAATTGTTTTTCCAAACCAAATAGTTCCTGGATTTTATCTCTTTTCAGCTTTATTTCTTCTTCATCAATTATATTTCTTGTAGCATCTTCTTCCACACATTCACCATGCAGATAAGTGTTAGAAATGGTAGGAGTAAGGAGTTTCTTAGCTCCTGCAATAAAACCTTCTATATCAATATACCTGTATAGGGAAACGCCCATCTTGTAATCATTCATCCAATTGGTCACTAAGTCAAGGGCCTTCTTGCCAATTGTAAATTGATATATTTTGAATTTTCTAGGGGTAAATGTCCCCTTCCTATGAGGTGAAAGGTGTTCTTTATCAGTTACTATGAGCTTTCATATGAATTCCATTGCATCAATTCTAGTTGGTACATGATATGGTAAGATATGAGGAGGATGAGAACATCCATAGACTCTAATCATTGTAAAATTACTCTCTAAATAGAAATCACCCCAGTTATGGTCTCCCTCCCATTTGTCTAC
>MU224645.1:1322714-1350356 GCA_018584345.1 Thuja plicata
AGATTCATTGCAAATTCAATTCTAGCTTAAAGACAATTTCTTTCATAGATTACAAGCTTTCAATTCTAGACAAAGAGTATTTACTTTCCTTTGCTAGTTTAATTGCATCTTCACTTCCATAGAATAGCTGCAAATCTTTCTTAGCTTAGTGCAATTCAGTTCTTAGTTTAATTGCATTTATTTTCATAGACTAGTTGCAGATTTCTCATAGAATAATGGCATTTCTCATTTTCTTGCACTCTTAAATCCTCCATGTTAGCAATGGTCAGGTTGTTGGCTTTCATTCTGAGGGTAAAGTTCAACATCCACATCTAATTAGTAGGCAATAGGTCACTTCAATTGTATTCACAGAGCAAACAATTCATGTTTGTCTTTGTGAATTAGGCGATTGTGTAAGGACTATGTTGTGTTTGTGTTGAATTCAAAGGTCCACATTCAGCATACAACACCAGCAAGGAACAAAGTAGGGTCATACATCGATCATCCTCCTCGATCTTGGCACCAGATGATGCCAACTGTGCAATCAATAAATTGAATGTATTGAGATGATTGGTTACGGATCCACCTTCCTCCATTCTTAAAGAATACAACTTCTTTCTCAAGAACAACTTATTCACCAGAGATTTGGCCTGATACACAGACCCAAGCCATGTCCACAAATAATTTGTAGTAGTCTCATCAAGAAAATTTAGAAGAACGACATCTGCTAGATAGAGTCTGATGAGACCCTTAGCCTTCTCATCCTTGATCTCCCAATCCACTTGAGATATCACTGCAGGTCTCACAGCAAGTGAAGTAGCCTCCCATAGATCACAGTCTTCAAGCATGTCTTCCATCTTGATTTTTCACAACTCAAAATTAGTGCCATTAAATTTCTCCACCTCCATTCTACTATATGTGGAACTTTCCATCTCAATCTGCAAATAAGATTCAGAATGCTCTACACAAAAAACTCCCACTCAACTTGAGATTAGCTCAAAAAACCCTACCCAACAACTAGGATCAAAATTTGATCAAGCTCTAATACCACTTGTAAGGAAACTCAGGTGTGGAAACAACTTCCTACACTAATCTCTAAAGGAAAGTATTGTGCAAATTCTTTTAAATCCTTACAATTTTAGATTTGTTAACTACTTTAACAAAGATATTGCAACCATATACCATGCATACAGAAAATAGAGAATGACACAATGATTTACCATGGGGAAAACCTTTCGGTAAAAAACCCCAGCACTCCAAAACTTGCACAATGTATTATCTTCAACACAACAATTACAACACACTTGCAATGCAAGTTATTTCAGGAGACAATCAACACACACAGACAAATCCAGTAGCACCAGATTATACCAAAAATACACTCTTTTCATATCCTTTCCTATAACCCTAAAAAATGCTTATATCATTGTGCTTTCCTTTTTAGGGCAACTCCCAAAGATAGCCATATTAGGGTTTTACCATTCTCCAAGAAAATAGGAACCCTAAAAATTTTTTTGGGGCTATGCCCCGAACCCCACAATTGGGATTGTTAGAATATCTAATCTTTACTTGTATTTTAATTAGGAGATTCATTTGGAATCCCTACATGTATTTTGTCCTCTAGTGGGAGGACAACTCTTTTTATGTAATTCATTTAATAAGGAAATTAGATATTCTTCCTTAAGAGGATTCCTACACATGGCACACACTTAATGTGAATATGGCACTGATAAGATATGGGAGTTACATGCAAACTCCTACACTCATCTCTACTTAAGAGATGCTTCTCTCTCACTTCTTAAGTTTGGTTCCCACAAGTTGGTTCTCATGGGATTTCTTCTCTCTTCTTCTCTCATTCCCATTATTTCTATCACAATATTGTAATGAGCTTCTTGCTCAAGCTCTCTTTCTTTCATGGCTTCTTGCCTCATTCATATTACTCACAAAGGGGTTTTTTCTTATTTTTTCCCCTTCTAAAATTCTTGTGTTCCTGTCTTGGTCTTGAGCATTTTGGTGATCTTGGTGATTGTTCTTGGATAATCGCTTCATTTATGGTAAGCCTTTTTCATTTTAGCACTCTCTCTTGGATTCTTTCCAAAATCTAGTTTACTTTATTTATATCTTCTAACATGGTATCAGAGCTGGTTTAATCCTTGTTTGAGTGTGCATGCAGGAATAGTTGAAATATATCTCGGTTGAGGAGAAGAAATATGATTTTTTATTGATCTAACTAATGTTTGCAGGGATTTCATTCATTGTTTTTTGCAAATCTAACATTTTTTTAAATCTAAGTTTTTCTGGATGGCTTGTTGCCAGATCTAAGTGTTTTCATCTCTTTTTTCAATTTTTTTTTAAGATCTAACTCACCCTCTGTCGGGCAACCACAAGAGATTTCTTTCATGATTTTCTATTCATTTTAACAATCATACTTGCAGGTTTCTCATCATCATTTTTTAATACTAATATATAATCTCTCTATTATATCTTAATCTCTCTATTAATTTCTCTTTTCCTAAGGTTTCTTAGATCATAACGCCTTCTTTTTGCGTTCAATATTATGGATAGATAACAGAGAAAATTAAAAATCCACGATCTGGGTTTTGTGTAGAATCCTCCAAATTAATTGTCATGAGAATAGTTTTCCAATATTTGCCTACATTTGAGAGAAACGCAAGGTTCTTTACTAATGTTTTTTGCAGATTTGCAAGCGTACCTTAGTCATTATTCATATCTCAATTTTTATCATTATTTTCATTCATGTTTTTGCTTGCAGATTTTTTTTATCTCTATTTGTGTTAATCCAGTGTTGATTTGTAGGATTAGGCGTTTCTTATATCTCTTTTGATGCACGATATCTTTGTCTATTGCTCATATTTTTCAAATCTTTGTTTGTGTTACACTGTTCTCTCCTAACCTTCAAATTTTATTGTTACTAACATTCAGATTTTGTTTTTTACCAGTTCATATATTTCTGCATTTTTTTCCAGCCTTGCTTATCATCATACTTATAATTCTCCCTTCATTTGCCTTTGAAGATATATTTATTTTTTTAGTTTTATGCCTTACGCAACTTGCTTGCTACCTCACGCAGCCTTAGTTTGCTGCCATATCATCCTTTGGCCATGTAGGTTTTGGATTGGTATGGAGGCAAATAAAATATCATGGCAACACTAATATCATTGAATTTAATGTATTGTTAATATAATTATATCTGTATTTACTATTTTCATATTTTAGTTTCAATATCCAAGTATACTACATTGTTTTATCCACTCACTATGCTAATTTGTATCATGTATTTCCATGTAAGTTATTACTTTTCAATGCTCTGGATATGAAAAGTACAGTCTACTTTGAAACATTAACTTAGCATACCGATTTATTTGACTTATCTCTTGTTAATGAATTCATATGTACAGATGTTTTGGTTCATCATAGATTATTTCTAATACTAAGATTTTTGTGCTACTCTTGTTTGGTTTTGAATACTTTTGTCATAGTTATGTTAACCTGATGTTTCTAGTTTGCAGTTCCTGATGCCATACAACTAGGCATCGTTTCTTTGCGCAACTTTTTCTTTTTTTAAATCTCCTCCTTTTTAGTGTAGCCAGCCTCTTCCTTGGCAGCGTTGCCTCTTCCCACATTTTTTCTATCATTGGCACTTGGCATATGGTGTAATCTGCTGTATTACTTGTCCTTTCTCTCACACCAACTCTCTTTTGCATGTCATTTTTTTTATAATTGTTGATAATCATATCTTTGCAGTACCATTTTTTTTATAAAAAAAAGGTTGCAGGCTAATTATTGCTCTAACATTTTTTATTGCAGGTCTCTTGCAGTCTTCATAATTAGATCCTTCTATTTATTTATATCTATGCAAAAAAAAATTATCATATATAAAATCTTTAAACTTTACAATCAATTTTTTTTAAAAAAATTTTGATAGTCCACATTAAAACTTTTAATACTTCCTTCAAGCATTGTGCAACAATATTCCATTGTTAGCCCAGCTTCAACCAGTAGAAGGAGCATCATTCTAACATTTTTTTAACCTTTGCGTAGCTTTGGTTATATATTGGTTCTTTTTTAAATCCTTTTAGTGCTCATAATTCATCGCAGCCTTGTCTGTTTATCATTTCTGCAGGGACCTCATTTTAGTGTTCAACATTCATCATTGCCTTCACTGAGATTGTTTTTATTTCTGCAGTCAAACATTTCTTACTGATAGCACAGCAATTCTGGATTAATATTCTGAAATAGATTTGATTAATATTCTTTTTTAAATATAGTGTTCTACCTAAGGCCTTTTTTCCAGTTTCATTATTCTGAGTTTCTACAACTTCTTTGCATTTAATCATTTCTGACTTATCTAATTTTAGTTTAGTTTGAACATATCTTTGACCATTTAATCTTATTATTTAAATTTTAAGGTATCTTTTTTTAAATTTGGTCTTATCCTGATAATGCACTGCATTCTTCATTGCTTAGATCGTGGGTCATGTGGGTGATGGAGTCATGACCCATTCACTTGCAGTGGGATGACTCATTAGTGGACTGTCTATATCCATTTGATTGATGCAATGTTGATGCAGGTTTTCATTAGTTGACCTTTTCTGTGGTCATTTTTGTATTAGTATATTTCTTTCATGAGAGCATTGATTATTCTTTCTTACCTAATTTTTTAATTTTGAAACTTTGAGCATTTATTCTATCTTGATATCATGTTAGCTCCATTGCATTTTGGTAAACAAACTACATTTATCTTTATCTCTAACTTTGTTTTCTCTATGAGAATTTCCTTTAAATTATACTTTGATGTTACAAATTTCAAAATATATACTAACTTGAATATGAGATTGAATTCTACTTGTTGATAGTTGCCTTGTTTTCTTGTTCTATGTTTCAGGTGATCCATCAAGGCACATTAAAGACATCAATTCAATTCCACATATTGCATATACTTCCACTTGAACACATTTAAAGGACCCATCTACTTCTCTTGGCTCTACCAAAGCTACTTGTTCATCATGTTTCCAGAAGACCATTTGAAAACTTGGAGACAATATAGTTTCTTTATTATATTGAAGATCAAGTTGCAATTTTTTGTAAAAATTGGGTTTCATACCCCTTGTTGTAATCACCCCAAGTAAAGATTAAAGGGGGATGTTAGAATATCTAATCTTTACTTGTATTTTAATTAGGAGATTCATTTGGAATCCCTACATGTATTTTGTCCTCTAGTGGGAGGACAACTCTTTTTATGTAATTCCTTTAATAAGGAAATTAGATATTCCTCCTTAATAGGATTCCTACACATGGCACACACTTAATGTGAATGTGGCATTGATAGGATATGGGATTTACATGCAAACTCCTACACTCATCTCTACTTAAGAGATGCTTCTCTCTCACTTCTTAAGTTTGGTTCCCATAAGTTGGTTCTCATGGGATTTCTTCTCTCTTCTTCTCTCATTCCCATTCTTTCTATCACAATATTGTAATGAGCTTCTTGCTCAAGCTCTCTTTCTTTCATGGCTTCTTTCCTCATTCATATTACTCACAAAAAGGTTTTTTCTTGTTTTTTCCCCTTCCAAAATTCTTGTGTTCCTGTCTTGGTCTTGAGCATTTTGGTGATCACGGTGATTGTTCTTGGATCATCGCTTCATTTATGGTAAAAAAATTTCATTTTAGCACTCTATCTTGGATTCTTTCCTAAATCTAGTTTACTTTATTTATATCTTCTAACAGGGATCAAGGATTGGAAGAGTGTATAGTACTCAACTTTATCAGTTGCCACATGTCATTGCATGTCTTCACCTGTCATTGAAATCTCCTAGAAATAGCTCTTACATGTCATAGGAATCTGTCATAACCATTTCAGCCATGATCTCCTTACACATAATTCAAGATGCTGACACATCAAGTGGAGTGACACATCAACATGCCAACTGGACATGTACACTCACACTTAATTACATTATTTGCAAGAAATATATTTTACAAAACAAATAATAAGAATAGGAATTATCCAAGGTTGAGACACCTTATTCCTAACATTTCAAGTTGAATGTGATCCAATTGGAAGTGCAATAGGAGCTCTGTTGACTCAAGAAGGTAAACATGTTGCTTTCTTTAGTGAAAATTTGAATGATGCTAAAACGAAATATTATGTCTTTGATCAAGAATTCTATGATATTGTTCAAGCTCTGAATAAATGAAGACATTATTTGATGTCAGGTGAATTTGTGATATATATTGATCATAAGACTTTACAGTATTTGGGTAGTCAGAATAAGTTGAATCAGAGACATATGAAATGGGTAGAGTATTTTTAGAGTTTCACATTTGTGATAAAGCATAAGAGTGGAGTTTCTAACCGAGTTGTTGATGCATTAAGTAGAAGAACATCTTTGTTGACTAAAATGAGAATTGAGGTTCTTGGTTTTTATGATATGAAGAACTTGTATGAAAATTACCCTAATTTTTTTGAGTAGTGGAGAATGTGCAGAGCACCTATTCCAAATCAACCAAGTAAGTATGAATACTATTTCATTCAAGAAGATATGTTGTTCAAAGGTATTCAATTGTGTATACCGAGAGGATCAAGGAGAACTAATCTGATCAAGGAAAAACATAATAGTGGTTTGGCTGGACATTTTGGTATTGATAAAATAGTGAGTTTACTTAAGGAAAGGTATTTTGGCCTCGGTTGTATGAGGATGTTCATAAATTTGTGAAAAGTTTTGGATTTTGTCAAGTTGCAAAAGGAGTAAGTCATAATACTAGTTTGTATTCACCGATTTTTGTTCCTAAGAAACCTTGGAGTCATATCAACATGGATTTTGTTCTTGGCTGACCGAGGCCAGTAAGAGGTAATGATTCCATATTTGTTGTTGTGGATAGATTTTCTAAGAAGAAACATTTCATCCCATGTAGAAAAACATCAGATGCAGTGCATATAGTAGAAATTTTCTTTAAGGAGCTTGTCAAATTGCATGGATTATCGAAGAGTATCATCTCTGACCGAGACAGTAAGTTTGTTAGCTATTTTGGAAAACACTTTGGAATAAATTGGACACTGAGTTGAAGTAAAGTTATACATTTCATCCATAGACTAATGGAGAAACAAAGGTTTTAAACTAAAGTTTGGGTAACTTATTGAGATGGTTAGTTGGGGACACACCAAGTAATTGGGATTTGATATTGGCACAATCAAAGTTTGCATATAATAGTTTAGTGAATAGAAGTACTAGAAAGACACCTTTTTAGACTATTCATGGCACACAACTGAGAGCTATATCATACTTAAGAGATATTTCTAGAGAAGAGAAGAGAAGTGATGAAGGTGAGAAGTTTGTTGAGTTTATGAAAACATTGCATGAGGAATTGAAACATAAGTTGGAGCAAAGTAATCAGAAATATAAGGATAGTGCAAATAGATCAAGAAGACATAATACTTTTGAAGCTGGTGATGCAGTTATGGTTCATTTGAAGAAAGGTAGATTTCCTATTGGAACATATGGTAAACTGAAGATGAAGAAATTTGGTCCTTGTAAGATATTGAGACGATTTGACAGTGGAAATGCTTATGAAGTAGAATTACCTGATGACATGGATATATCACCTATATTCAATATTTCAGACTTGTATGAATATCATAAACCTGATGAAGAAGTGATAGTACCGAGTGATTATCCTAAGAAAAAGATAGAGGAAAATAAGCACATTTTGAAATAGAGAATTGGTAGGAGTACAAGAGGAAAAGATTACATAGAATATCTGGTAAAGTGGAAGAAAAGACCGAGTGAGGACTCATCTTGGATTTTTCAATCTAAGTTGGATTCAATTTAGGTTGTACCTGACCCATGATTTGGAGAATCATTTATTTTAACCCCAGGTGTCTTATGTAGGAGCATCTTGGGTTCTTGGCAATCCTGTATCAACCCAAAAAATATGTTTGTTTTGGTTCCGTAGCTTGTTGGAGACTACTCGGTAAAGTGCTTGGTAACTAATTTGCTTGGTCGGTTGAAGGTTTTTTGCTTCACCACCCAGGCTTGGTTACTTGTTTTGGCTAGCTTCACTCACAAGGTCTTGGTGGTTTTTCTTGGCTACTCGGTGGTTTTTACCAACTGGTCTCTACGCTCGGTATTCTTTCTCACCGAGTTGGTTTTTAGACATTGGATCTTTTGGCCGACGTATGCATTTAATTTCCATAGCATAATTAATGTTGGGGTCTCTCTTTGGGATGTGTGTGGATCTAAATATAGTTCTTTTTTGTTTCCTATGTTGGATCTTTAGGATCTGAGTGCCAACCTCTTTGGTGGACTCTTGTATATATTTAGTTTTTTTTTATCTTAGATTAGGCAACAATTTTTGGGCAATGAATTCTGATAGCAGATTTGGATCACAGGTCTGTAACCTTGCATGTATGAAGATTATTCTATAATAATCTGAATGTATATGATTTAAATTGGGAAGGCCTTACAACCTAACATGTATGATGTTTGATGAAACAATAATAATAATATTCTTCTTTCTTTCTCTCCCTTTCTATTTTGTTGCTTCCGAGTTGTTCTGAAAGTTGGTTTAATTAGCTGGGAGTGCCTTGGGCCCTGGTTTTCCTTACCCTCCTTTCATCAAGATAAACTTAGGAGGTAGATAAAAGGCTAAGTGTGTGAATTAAATTTCATGCAAGAAAGAAAACTTGTGTCCCGACAACAAGGCCTGGTGAGGTACCCAATCACAACCAAATATCTACAAAGCAGAGAAAAAGGAGAAAACCAAGTTGGAAAAAACTCTCCAAAACAAGATGGGCAAAAAAGTACAAATGAAATTTATCAAGAGACTCTCTCAAGACCATATGTACAACCAACCCCCCCCCCCAATGAGAAGAGGATCGAGACTCCAAATCCCCCCAGAATGATATAACCCATGTGTTAATGATCAGACCAATGTGGCTCCAATGTAAAAGAATAAAAGGAAATGGACAAAGAAGAGGAAACCTTTGAATGTGAGGTGAAACTGGAAGGCTTGGAAGATTCTCAAAGGAGAATGCACGAGAATTCTATAATGGAATATCCAATGAAGGTGGGATAAAATATGTGTTAAATTTGTTATCAAAGAGAAGATGCATGTCCTCTAATATGTCCTTAATGACTGCACTGGGTAGCTCAATGTATGGAGATATAATGCCAGGCAAAGTTGAAGAGGAATCCTACTGAACATATGCAAACTCAATAGGAGGTGTAGGTGTATAAGTCAAAAAATTGGTCTTAGGAATAGCACATAAGTTCAAGTGACCTAACTTCACCTCAATAGGTTCTCATGAAGAAAGAGATTGATTCTCTGATAGTGGACATGGTGGACCAAAATGAGAGAAATAGTACAAGAAGGGAGAATGGTCAACTATCTCTATTGCAACAATATTTCTTGTCTCACATTATCTAATGTGCATTGAATATTGTGTGAACTCAATTGTCTTCCATGTACCACTGTGAGTAATCTAATAGATAGAGAGAAGGTTAGAGGAAAAAGATGGAGCACATAGTACATCATTGAAATAATTGTCATCAATGGCTATAGAACCTTTCCCACTTACATTCATAGAAATTTTATTCCCCATCAAAATGTGTGGGGTAGGAGAAGCCTCAAAAGAAGAGAATAAATCCTGAGAAGATTTTATATGGTATGAAGCACCTAAATCCAACAGCCATCTAGAAGAGTGTAGACTAGAGGTTGCACATAATGCATGCCCCTTTCCTCTATCATGTCCATCTATCTGGAATGATGATGAAGACTTGTGAGAAGTAGAAGAAGGAATATCAATGTTTCTCTTCATAAGAAGATTTGTAAAATCTAAAACTTTTTTTGCATATCCATCAATCTTCTTCTCATAGCAATAAGACTTGTCACTAGTTTTATTTTTTACAATAAACACAATTAGGTCTTTCTTTCTTTAATTTTTTTCCCTTAGGAGAAGGTGGGCCAAAGGGGTGCTAAGAAATGGAATCCTTCCTAGGCTCTATGGTTTATGAATTATTTTTCTGCTCCTGCTTCCTTGGAGATGTCTAAGCTACCAATGCTTGGTTCTTTGATCCTGTAAGAGAATCCAACTGTGTGAGCTTGGATTGCTCACGTATCAACCGATCATAGAATACCTAGAAGGTAGGCATGGAAAATCATGGACTCAAAGCATCCATAGTGGAGTAGAATACAGAATAAATTTTTTGGGATTAATGGCAAGTAGTACTGAGAGGGGAGGGGTGAATCAGGACCTCTAAATCTTTTAACACTTTTCACCTTTCATCATTAGTAATCAATCTTTATTATATTACCGACCATATCTGATGTTCTTTCTTATGCATGTAGTATTAATTCATAAAATTTATTGTATGCAACATTCATAGAAACATTCATGAAAGTAATAGACACATAACACAAGATATGATATCATAGAAAACTCCTGTTAGGAAGTAAAAACTGCGGTGGGGATGACACCCACAAAACTTCACTATCTACAGAATGGAAGGGAGTCAGTTAAGCCTTACAATTTGATCACTTCTGATGATCTACCCTATTAGGAGTATTAATGTGGAGACCTATTAGGATCTACTCTGTTAAGAGCTTTAGCAACACTGATGTAGTGTGCACTCGGTTAAGAGATTTACAATAGGACAATTAAGTCCACCTTCCTTGAAAGGATTTCTTAAGTGTACCCCACTTGTTAGAATGTGTACAATATGTTTGACCTGACTGTATGCAATCTATAATTTCTGATTACAGATCCATTAAAGCTTATGGTATATGAATATCACCTATAGTGATTGATTAATACCTTTTCATGCTTGTCGGTAGCTTTTGTTCTGTTCTTGACAACTGATTTGATCTTTGTCTGTGCTTCTGCATGAATTCTCTTATTTGATCCTTAGATGCTCTCAATGGCTAAAATCATCATTGAACAACATGTTCATAATTTATTGAGCATCTATTTATACAAGTATTTGACCTATTTTAGAATCACGCATTACAATGTTAACTCTAGATCCAAGGTATACAACTTTACCTTGATTCTTTAGGTTGCATATTTAAATCATTTAAATTGATAAAAATAATAATAAATACATTGTTTTTCCCTCACGTAATGGATTTTAAAAAAATCAAGAAGCTAAATATAAAAATTCAGTGATTTATCTGACGTGGAAAGTCAAATCCACTTTTTGCGGGATGTAACTGATTGTCGGTTCTTGATCATTGGTGTGAACTGAAAGTCTGTCGGTGTTCCTTCTTGGAACTGATTGTCGGTTCCCTTCATCTATTGGGTTCAACTCTTGACTGTATCATCAGGTTTAAGCTATATGATAACACTTTCAATGCTAATACTTCAACGCTAACACTTAATCGCTAACACTTATGTGCTAACAGTTATGTGCTAACACTTAACGCTAACACTTATATGCTAACACTTATCTGCTAACACTTATCAGCTAACACACTTCATGTTAACATTTCTATGTTAACACTTCTATGCTAACATTTTTGTGCTCACAATTATGTGCTAACACTCATGTGCTAACACTTATCTGCTAAAACTGTCAATGCTAACATTTGTGTGCTAACCGATATGCTAACACTATGAATGCTAACATGTATATGCTAACACTGTCAATGCTAATACTTGTATGCTAACACGTATATGATAAAAATTCAATGCTAATACTTGTATGCTAACACTTCAATGCTATTACTTGTATGCTAACATGTATATGCTAACACTTATCTGCTAACACTCTTAATGCTAACACTTCTATGCTAACCAATTTGCTAACACTTCTTTGGCAACACTTATGTGCTAACACTTATCTATGCTAACACTTCTATGCTAAATATGCTAACACTGTCAATGCTAATACTTATACACTAACACATATATGCTAACATTTCAATGCTAATACTTCAATGCTAATACTTGTATGCTAACACTTGTATATGATAACACTTCAACGCTAACACTTAATTTGTAACACTTATCTGCTAACACTCTTAATGCTAACACTTCTATGCTAACTGATTTGCTAGCACTTCTATGCTAAAACGTATATGCTAACACTTATATGCTAACACTTGTATGCTAACATTTCAATGCTAGCACTTCTATGCTAACAATTCAACGCTAACACTTGTATGCTAAAACACTCTCAATGCTAACACTTATGTGCTAACAGTTCTAAGCTAACACTTATCTGAAGGTTGGATATGCTAACCTATTGCATGATATCCTTAGTCATGACATTTATAATTGCACCTATGTCAATCAAGGCATTATACAAGTGTTAGCATATAGGTATTAGCATATAAGTGTTAGCATATAAGAGTTAGCATTGACAGTGTTATCATTGATAGTGTTAACCGACAAGTGTTAGCACTTGTCGGTTAACCGACAAGTGCTAACACTATCCTCAATGCATTCCATGATGAACCATGTGGGGTTAATTTTGAAGCAAAGATGAAATCCCTCAAGGTGTTGAAAATAGGGCACTACTCACCAACATTACACAAAGATGCAACAAACTACACCAGGAAATGTGATCGGTGTCAGAGAATGGTCCAACATACCAAGTCAGATGAAATGTCTTTGTGCCCACGGGTGGTATTCACACCTTTTGATAAATGAGGGACAGATTTTTTGGGGTTAATTTATCCCTCATCAAATGATAATTCTTACATTTTTTTATACACAGACTATGTTAACAAATGACTAGAGGTATGAGCCATGAAGCATGCTAGAAACAACCGAGTTGTCGAGTTCTTGTATGAAGAAATCTTCACCAGGTATGGAGTTCCCAGGGAATTGGTCATAGACCAAGGAGCACAATTCACCTCTAAATTGATTACTACCTTGATGAATGAATATAACATCAGACATAGGAATTCTAGTCCATATCACCCTTAGGTGAATGGACAGGATAAGATCACTAATAGGGAAATAGAGGCTATCCTCACTAAAACCATCTAGTTCCACAAGAAAAACTGGAGTAGTTCAATCCCTGAAGTTGTATAGGCTTACATAGTTCTACATGGAAGACTACAACAAGGTTCACCCTTTTGAGTTGTTATATGGAAAGTCAGCCATGATGCCCATAGAGTTTTAGCATAAAACTCTTTGTACAACCTTGGAGCTTAACATTGACCTTCCTACAGCACAATTGGACATACTTTTACAACTTAATGCACTTGATGAGATGAGGAAAGACACCCTTCAGAACACTAAGGTAGTTCAAATACAATGGAAAAAGTGGCATGAATCTCACATAAAAACCAAGAAGTTTTCTCCTGGTGACTGGGACCTTTTATATGATTCTCACTTCCAAGACATCCAAGGTAAGTTGACTACCCGTTGGCTAGGGCCTTATGAAATTGAGATTGTCTTTGATAATGGTGTTGTGAAACTAACAACAATAGATCCAGTCCACTTCAAGTTACTGATAAATGGACATAGACTTTGTCTATAACATAAACCATCCACTAAGGTTGAGTTCCTATAGCAATTCATATCTTCACAATAAATGTCACTTCCTGCAGTCGAAGGCGAAACCCTTCAGCTCTTCTCTTGTTTTTAAACTTGACATCACATGCAACCCATAATAAATGTTTCCTCTTCTTCATGAAACCCCTTTTCTTCATAATAATTTTTTCCATTCTATCCCATGCCACGTGTCTTTCATCCCATTCATAACTCCACTTCACCCTCTTACTCAATCTTTCTCTTTCCACACGTCAACAAAATATTTATGAACTAGTACATTTAGTTGGAACCACTCCTCCAAGTACGTGCATGTAGTTATTTTCCACTTAGTTTATTTATCACTTCATGATGTCAATTTTCTATATTTGTATATACCATTTATTACCCAATCCCCATCCAAGATTTGGCATGTGCGGACACATGAAAAACCTTTTAGTAGAGGGCATAGTTATTTAATATTATTCATCACCTTTGCATGTTGTCTAAAAGTGTTAAACTATGTTAATTACCCAAAGGATTTCCTTATCATTATTATCCCATAGCCTTAGTTGGTTTAAGAGTTCCAAGGTTTTGTTTTCACTTGCTCAACTATGGAATCCACTTGTCCAAGTCTACTTGAGATCCTAATCCACTCCTAGAATGCCCTAAAGTCTTAATTCTTCAAGCCTAATACTATAAGTCTTCACCAGTGACTTCTCAAAAGAAAAATAACTATTGGGACACCTTCCTTGTGTCCTAAGAACCAAGAAACACCCTTTGGTTCAGCCCTCCAACTGTTGTACAGTACTTGTCTAGGACTGTCCTAGAATTCCTTGCGGTACTATCTGTGTGCTAAAAAGTAGTCACACTTCTATGAGGAATTATATTCCAGATTGCTCAAGAATGAGGTCTCAAATGGTGACAGTTATGCCCTGCATACCCATCCCTACATTTTTTATGAAAAATGTTGGGTCCCCTCTTTTCGCTTTAGCTCTTGCCTTGTTTTCTTTTTTTTCTTTGTTTTCTTCTCCGGGCTTTGCCTCCTGTGAGTTTTTCTTCCTTTCTATTTTGTATTTCGTGCCTCTAGGACCTAGTCCCAAAGTTTTTGGTTCTTTCCAGAGCCAGATTCCAAACTCTAGGATTCTCCACCACAATGTCTTCTTCTCACGAGAAGGTATGGTTGCATGGAATCCCCGGGCCCAGAGTCTGAAGGTTTTCTTAGTCCAGAGTTTACGGGGAAGAGTGCAACTTGTTTTATTAACCCCAAGAGTATAAATGGAAATACCTGTCACTTTCACAGTTACCGCGATTAAAACACTTAGAGAATTCTGAGCGATTCTTAGGTGATTAAATTGTGATTAAGTTGTGAGTTGTTCTATGCTTAGTGGTTGATTACCAGTTGATTTGAGGTGTCTGTTCATGATCATTTTAGGGTAGGACTTGATGCAAGAGTGCTCCTGGTGTGCCTCTCCCCTGCTTTTCTTTAGATTTCTAGGTAGGCTCTTGGCTCATTCTCTATTTTCTTGTTGTTTCTTGTGTTTTCCTTGTTGTTTACTTTTTTTTTTGGTTTTTGTTTTGTCCATTTTGGCTGGTACACCTATTGTGTTTTGTTTTTGGTTTGCCTCCCATTGGTGGGTTGGCTCTGCCAGAGGGTTGTCCGCCCTCTCTGCAGTTGCAAATTAATGTATACATTGTATATTTTCTTAGGGTAGCTCATGTACTTATGTAAATGTTGTATAAATTTGTAAAAAGCTTGTAAATGCTATGTTTTTTTTAATATATATGTGTTTTGGCTTTCGGCCCTCTATGAATTTTTGTATATATCTTATGTATATCCCTCTATACTAACAAGTTCATCATGCTCTGTCGAGTGTTTTCACTCACTATGCTGAGCTCGTTGAGACAGAGTCGCCATAGTTTGAACTTGACACCTCATTGGTTTGAGTCATGGCGGCTTTCTCTCTCCTCAGTATCATCACCTTAATGGCGGGATTAATTCCCCATGAGTGGGAATTCAAACCATGTCCCATCTGGCATTCAATTTACCCCATTTCATCCCACTTGTCACCATTAATGCCTTGATGTTGCCTTCACATGACCATGTGTCAACCCACATCAGCCAAGTACAGTTCCCCTCTTGTCACATCGGCATGGCAACGACTAGTTTATCCGGACTTTGGGTCCCAAGCAATCCCTTGTCCTGCATTTCCCCTTATCATTTGGTTCAATCCCCCAAGTCCTATTCATATCTATTTCAAGTATTCTGGCATTTTTTTATGTATGCTAACATTTGTTGGATAGATTCAGGGTGGTGACGAATTCCCTGGGGTTCCTAATATCCTTTTATATATATACCATGTTCTAACGGTTCTCCGGTCTTGCAAGTTGCAGATAAGCTAATCAAGATGTCTAAAGTAATCAACCCTCCTAATAGCATAGAGCTACCTACCACTTCCACCCGGGTGGCCACAAAAACCAAGGCCAAAAAATTGTTAGCAAGCTACCCTTGACCTCCAAATATCCAAAGGAGGGTGTTCTCGTGGGATCCAAGGTGGATTCCAAAGTTCAGGAAATAACAAACACATAGCCTGGACTATGGGTTGAAATGCAAGGCTTGATCCAAGCCGTCTATAGGTTGAAGGCCAACAGAGATAATTTCGCCACTCAACTAGCCGCCTCCAGCATCATTAAGGCAGCAAAATTTCCTTGTTCGGTGCAATCACCAGAGTTAATACTCCAACTAGAAACTTTGTATAACGCACCCACTCAAACCGTTCTACTTCCAGATCCTTGACCATTACAGTATCCAGCAACAATTGTCACCCTAGATGCAACAACTTTTGCCTCAGGACTGGGGATCCCACAGTTCAAATGGTCCATTATCCAGAATCGGGTCCAGACGTTGAAGGAGTTTGAGGATGTTGCCCTCATCTCCTAGCATTATCTTAATAGCCACTAGCTAAAGTCCCCAAAGAGGGATTGTAGGAGGATGAAGATGGAAATTCCATGTGGGGAGTTCAAAGAGCCCATTCAGGCGGGCATTGTATTCTTGTGCAGGATCTTCAGATTGCCCCATGCCTGGGATTTCTTGGCATGGATATACTACTTTCTTTACTGCATCACCACTCGTATTCAGAGCTTCAACTAGGCGGCTATCATAGCCAATCATGTGGACATGTAGGTGAAGGGCATCATCTAGAATTCCAAGTTTTACATGACATCATACATGCTATGGGCACTTGCCCAACAAAGACTAGCTTTTACAGGATTGGGAATAGTTGGTGAACTTGGAAACGGGCCAGGTCAAGTAACACCATGGGATCATTATCCCCAAATATAGTGGGAAATCAGCTTCCCAAACTTCTATTAGGTAAATGATGCTTTCCTTTACCAAAACATCCTAACACTTACTCAAGATTTTGGGTACCGATTGTCGCAGGTGGCGATGAATTTGGTCAGCACCTATGGCCGCTATTTTATTAAGTTCCAGCACCATACCTACATTCGGGTGACTAGATTCTTAGGGAAGCCCCATCTTCTTCCCCGGTATTGTGGGGACAGAATTATTCTTTTAGAGTTCTGTCGGCAAATGATGGATCTGCACACCTCCTTTATATTGAAGAAGGTCATCAATGTCCCATTCCCATTTTCATGCAGAAATTATACATGTAGCCTCACCGCAGCAAGGGAGGCATATAATGAATTGAAATTCCTGGACTAGTGGAATTCCACCATGCCACAAAAAAATATGATCCTCTAGTCAAGATTGCCACAGCACTTCCCCGGGCATCCCCACCACATGAAGAAGATATTGAATATTTTTGGGAGGACTACCAAGATAGTTTTGATCTCTGGGCCCGACAGCATTCACAAATAAGTAAAGGGCTCATGAAGACACTCGACCTTCACACTTTTTTGAAGGGCTTTTCAGATGATGAGCCACTGGAAGACCCAACATACAAGGGAAAAGGACTGGACAAATTAGATCTCCCTCTGGTGGACTGGGCCAGCACTAAGGACCTAACAATTGAAGGGGTATGTCATCCTATTATGGAAGCAAGCCACCAATATTTTGCCTGGGTGTGTCCCAATAGCACCCAAAAGAAACCAATGGTTAGAAAGGCCACTCCTTCCACCGATGTTGGACCTTCTTCATCTTCTGCCACTGCCAGATCGAGCATGAGAAAAGGAAAAGAAAAAGAGGGCACCCCAACCAAGGTGCCTCCCCAAGTTCCCACCCTTTTAATGGCACAACTACAACAACAAATGGAGTCAAAAAGGCTGGCCAGCCAGTAGATAAGTATACAGATATCCTCTGGCCTCCTTGAACTCCAATGGCATCTACTTTCTCAACAAGATCCCCATCGTTGGCTGCGATGATGAGCAGACAGACTTTTTCTGAGGCACAGTTTACTAGCATTTTAGAGACCGGGGCTCCACTAATGAGAAAGAAGAAGAAGAAGGTGACCACTACACCAAGCAGAGCCACCAATCCTGGTATACTGGATGTGCCCCTAGTGGATGTCAATTTGGACTCTCCTAAACTTGAAGATATTTATGACTCCTCACTCCGCACGATGACTTTGATGACACTTTCTCAGTGGAGGAGCTCATGGACCTCCAACAGGGTATAAGTCGTGCAGTGGAGGAAATTATTGCTCAGGATAAGGAAGAGGCCCCCATAGAAAAGGATATCCTAGAAGAAGAGGATGCATCAGAATAAGAGGCCTAGGAGGAAGCACAAAAGGGGGCTGAGAAGGAAAAGACACCGGTCCAGGGGACCGAAGACACACCAAGGAAACCCATAGATGAGTAGCTGATGATCAGGAAACTTGGACCTTTGGGATCAACCGTGCCCCGTTCATCATGCTCCAAGCGTCTTTGGTTACTTTGGGTGATCAAGTGCCCCAAAACACATTTGGTGAGGTATTAATGGTGGCTGCATTGTTAAACTTTGGCCAGAGACCTCACCCACCTCCAGAGGATGTTCCAATGGAGGAAAATGTTCCAATAGAAGAGGCCCATGAGGCTGAAGGACAACAGCAACAGATTGATCAAGAAGTCCCAGATAATGAAAATTCAAGATCAGCTGATGTCGGGAGGGACAAGGAAGTCCTTGAAGACACAAGAAATTTTGGGACCGGAAAAAAGGTTCCAGATATCACAACAGAGGATGCCAGCATGGCGGAAAATACTGAAGGTTCCAGAGAACAGGAAAAGGAACAAGAACAAGTGAAGGAGAAAGAGCCTGAAGATAATGTACATTCTAGGAACACACCACTAGATTCTGAAGGGAATCCCAATGCATAGGTCCTAACTAAAAAACTATCCCAGCCACCCCAGTGGCTGGTAGAATTCAAGAAAAGAAAGGCCCCAGTGGTAGCATCAAACGCTCCACTCTCATTGGCTAAAATGATGGCCAAAAAAGCAGAAGCCCAAAAGCCCAAGAAAGCATGGACAATCCATACTCTCTAGACTGGTCCAAAAGGAAGCATAGTTACAACTATCACAACACCCCCTCTAGGTGTAGATGCATCAGCTGTAAGGCCCGAAGACTATAACATAATAGAAGTAGCACTAGAAAAGAGAGACAAGCAAGGTGAACTGGACTTGCTAAGAGAGGCCACAAAAGTAGTAGAGCCCAGATACATCAAATAGGGCTAGAAGTTGAAGGAGGAAAGAGAGACTAATGCCAATCTCCTTTTACTTTTGGCAAAACTTACACAGCCTTTGGCTGAGGTCCACCCTAGATACCCTTCCTCTGGGTTGCCGCTTGCGCAGGGCAATGTGGATTCTCTACAGATCATGAAGAAGAAGGCACAACTTGTAGATGGGTGGGTCATCGAGCAAGTAGCTACCATGAGAAAATTTCTAGCGGCATCCCTCCCAGACCTTTATCGGGTCAAAACTCTTCTCAGCCAGGCAAATCGCTCCACTCTTATATGGAAGCCAGATTTAGCAAAGTATGAAAAGTGGAAGCCGGGATGGAATATATTTGCAACATAGGAGAAGAAGTCACCACAGAGGTGGGGATTTTGGGAGATGAATCATATGATTCCCTCCAGGCCCAGTACTCCAAACTTTTTCTAAGGATTGAGGTATGCAAGGAACTGGTAAAGGCCTTGAAAGAGAAAATGATAGTGGCCCAATACCTCTTGGGCTTGTTTCAAGCATTCGTGGCTAGATTATCGTAGGTTAATCCCTTCACCACTGAACCCTGTACCCCAGAGGAATACATCCTCAGCAAGTTTGATGAATGGATGGAGTCCATGTATTCACCTGCCAGAGAGTCCCTATAGTCCTGGTATGCTAGATGTGCCCCTGGTGGATGTCAGTTTGGACTCTCCCAAACTTGAAGATATTTCTGACTCCTCGCCCCACACGATGACTTTGATGACACCTTCTCGGTGGAGGAGCTCATGGACCTCCAACAGGGTATAAGTCATGCGGTGGAAGAAATTGCTGATCAGGATAAGGAAGAGGCCCCCATAGAAAAGGAGATCTTGGAAGAAGAGGATGCATCAGAACAAGAGGCCCAGGAGGAAGCACAAAAGGGGGTCGAGTAGGAAAAGACACCGGTCCAGGGGACCGAAGACACACCAAGGAAACCCACAGTTGAGCATCTAATGATTGGGAAACCCAGACCTTCAGGATCAATCGTGCCCCATTCATCATGCTCTAGATGTCTTTAGTTACTCTAGGTGATCAAGTGCCCCAGAGCACATTTGGTGAGGTAGTAACAGCAGCCACATTGTTAAACTTTGGCCAAAGACCTCACCCACCTTCAGAGAATGTTCCAATGGATGAAAATGTTCCAACAGAAGAGGCCCATGAGGCTAAAGGACAAAAGCAATAGATTGATCAAGAAGTCCTAGACAATGAAAATGCAAGATCAGCTGACGTTGAGAGGGACGAGGAAGTCCCTGAAGATACAAGAAATGTTGGGACCAAAGAAAAGGTTCCAGATATCACAACAGAGGATGCCAGCATGGCAGAAAATATTGAAGGTTCCAGAGAAAAGGAAAAGGAACAAGAACAAGAGAAGGATAAAGATCCTGAAGATAATGTACATTCTAGGAACACACTACTAGATTCTAAAGGGAATCCTGATGCATAGGTCCTAACTACAAAACTGTCCTAACTGCCCTAGTGGCTGGTAGAATCAAAGAAAAGAAAGGCCCCAGTGGTAGCATCAATTGCTCCACTCTCGTTGGCTGAAATGATGGCCAGAAATGTAGAAGCCCAGAAGCCTAAGAAAGCATGGACAATCCATACTCTCTGGACTGGTCCAATAGGTAGCACAGTTGTAACTATCACAACACCCCCTCTAGGTGTAGATGCAGCAGCCATAAGGCCCAAAGACTATAACATAATAGAAGTGGCCCTGGGAAAGAGAGACAAGCAAGGTGAACTAGACTTGCTAAGAGATGCCACCAAAGCAGTAGATCCCAGATACATCAAATAGGGCCAGAAGTTGAAGGAGGAAAGAGAGACTAATGCCAATCTCCTTGCACTTCTGGAAGAACTTATACAGCCTTTGGCCAAGGTCCACCCTAGATACCCTTCCTCCATGTTTCCACTTGCGCAGGGCAACATGGATTCTCTATAGATCATTAAGAAGAAGGCACGAGCTGTAGATGGGTGGGTTGTCAAGCAAGTAGCTCCCATGAGACAATTTCTAGTGGCATCCCTCCTAGACCTTTATCAAGTCGACACTCTTCTTAGCCAGGTAAAATAGCTCCGCTCTTATATGGGAGCAGGATTTAGCAAAGTATGAAAAGTGGAAGGCTGGGCTAGAAGAAATTTGCAATATATGAGAAGAAGCTGCCACAAAGACAGGGATTTTGGGAGATGAATCATATGATTCCCTCTAGGCCTAGTACTCCAGACTTGTCCTCAAGATTGAGGTATGCAAGGAACTCCTAAAGGCCTTGAAAGATAAAGTGACAGCGACCCAATACCCCTTGGGCTTGTTTCAAGCATTCGTGGCTGGAGTATCGCAAGTCGATCCCTTCACCACTAGAACTTGTACCCTGGAGGACTACATCCTCAACAAGTTTGATGAACGGATGGAGTCCCTATATCTACCTGCCAGAGATTTTGACCAGGGAAGGTTATCTAGATTATCCAAGACAATGATCTGGTTGCATGACGCCATCAAGATGGTGGATGAATTCTAGAATGGGGCTCGAGATATTGAGGAAGCATTGGATTTTGTTCATAGTCGGTGGGACAGTATCAGAGACATAGATGAAGAAAGCATAAGCCAAGTGTTGGAGACTTGGGAAAAACCATGAGGAACAATAAAGTTCTCCAAAGTCTAGAGAATCTCACCAACCATGTATCATTTGTATTCTTTATCCTTCGAGGTGCAAGCTTCCGCATCTCAGAGTTCTGGATCCCACAATTTTTTATTCTTTAAGTGACCCATGTCCTGGCCCCCAAGGCTGACCATTCACTATCAGATGATTAATAAAGATGTCAAAAAGTACGTAACCACAACAAGGCACATTGGCTCAAAAAGAGGGTTCTGATAGATGGTCTTCCCAAGGCACCGCTCTAATGTTACACCTAGCGCATCGGAGATAGTGAGCCACTCTCCCATTTATGAGGCATGTAGCCTCAATCCCCAGGGGATTGGATTTCTTCTTTTCTCCTCTCGGCTCTCTTCTCGAGGCTGATTCTTCCACTCCTCTCTTCTTGTCTTATTATTCTGATATGTCATACCTTTTTTCTCTTGAGGTCTTTTGTAGCATGGCGCAAGTAGTACCGGCCGTCGAAAGTAGTATTATATTGTTAAGTTTAAAAAAAGTTAGGTTAGTTTTAGGTCAAACTTGTGTATAAATAATAAGTCTGACCTCATTCCAAGGGTCAATGAAATTGATGATTTTGCAGTCCATAGCTAATAGCATTTGGTTTTTCTCAGTTCTTATTTGCAAAGCTCAATGCTCCTTAGTTTTAAAAGCTTTCAATAGTTAAATGCTCCCCTAGAGCCACCATTGTTGTACGCACCAGTGCTCGCTAGAAACTTGTTAATAAAGAAGGAAGGATTCTATCAATGACGTTGTTAGCATTCTAATCTCTGAGTTAATGGTATTTTATGTTGCATGTTCTTTATGTCCCTTGCTTTGATATTTTAAGTGGATTAACGACCTTCTTTTCCTCGCTATTGATTAAATATGAACCGATGGTTCTGTACTTCTTCTGTATTTAGTGTAGGATGTTAGAGCATGGTTGATGTTTTGAATATTTGGCATAACTGTAGGTAGATGGAATATTTCTAACCCTGTAGTATCTTTTGAAGTTTATTTGGTGAAGTTAATGAATGCTTGTAGGAAATCCTCAGAGAAGATGAGCCAAGACAACCAGCTATCCCCCCAAACAAAATAGTCACATTCCCAACTAAGCTCCCACACTGTCAAGACCCAAATCTCATGTGCTTAAAGGCCTAGGGAATCTCATTTCCCTGGAAAACCTTTACAAGCAAAGTTGGCAGGTACCCCAGTACCTGGTGATAACTTACATCTATTGGCGGACCCGGTCACAAAGTCCTGTCAACAAAAACTGGCGCTAGAAGGAGGGCATGAGCTCATCCCCTTCTAAGGATTTAGATTTCACACCGCCCAAGGGTTCCCCAAGCCATAGTTTTAGGAGTCAAGCCTTCATGAGGATTGGATCATATTCACCAACAAGATTTGAAAGAGTCCTTAGATCAACTCCCAATCCTGGGAGGTTCGTCAAACTCAAGCCTCCTACTCGAAAGAAATGGACCCCGAAAGCCAAGTTAGCTACCATTATCTAGAGATCTAGCACATCCTAGAATACCCAAGTCCCCCAGACAACCCCAAGAATTAACGCTCAACCTAGGAAAAATCCAACACCCCCGATGGCTACATATTTTGGAAATACAAAGTCCCTGATGGGAAGTTTTTTGAGTGTAGCCAATGATCTACCTTTGCACCCAAAGAAGATTTGTCCCCGATATGAGCACTTAGGCTCATGAATTGTAGAAGAAAAATTGCAGGCATTCAAAGATGCCATGAACTAACATCAGATCCAACATTAGGATGTGGTGACCCAGATGTTCCCTTTGTCCCTTGGACACAATGAGCTAAACTGGTACCTTAACCTTCCCACCAACTCTATCAATAGCTTGCAGTACATGGAGGATGCCTTCTTGGCTTCCTTCTGCATACACGTGGACCCAGCATGGTCCCATAGCCAGTTCATTTCCATTAGGAAGAAACCAAATGAGCCCCTTGCAGCATTCAACCACCAGTTCCAACGTGCCTTGAAGCGGTGCACGGGTCCCTTCATCCCATCTGCAGATGTAACCATCCATACCTATCTCAATGCAATGGACCCCTTCATTGCCACTCTCCTCTTGAGAACTACCACCCCTGGTGATCAGGATACTTTGGTGAATGTTTACAACCTGGCCTTGGATTTGTCCCATGGTCTTAACAAATCTCTAAGCGGGATTGGGCAGAGCATATCATTTAACATGATACCTAAGAAAACTTATTATACTGGGGATATAACCCCAATCAAGCAATAGGTGCCCCTGTGATGGCCATAAATCCTGCATCACTGCCGATAGACCAGCAGGCCTGGTACATGTATCCATCACAAGTTTAGACAACACCAGGTCTGGAATCCTTTCCCTGGAATCAACCATAGCAAATGCAACAACCACAAACACAACCGTCTAGAGTGCCTTTCTTTCAGTCATCCATGGCTGGAGGATTGCTTCCCTCAACTCTGGAAAATGCTTCCTCCTTCCTGGGAAACCAACAATAACAACCATCACATTGTGACGCAAATACCCAATTGACTGCTGAGGTTGAATCCCTTTGGCGAATGTTGTCTACACTGACTGTGGATATGGGTCAACTAAAGGCAGGGTCCTTTGTACCCCACAACACCAATTCCCAGAGAGGGAATATTTTCTCTGGCCAACGAAATAGCAATGTCAGAGGATGAAATTACAACAATGGGCCTTGGCCCAATTAGCCGTAGTGGAACAACAATGTGAATACCGGAGGTCCTCCTCTGAACCAAAACACTAATCAGGGTAGCGCTAGACCTTCTCATTTCATGCCAGTTGTAGACTTCCAACCTATGACCAACTAGTGTAGATTGCATGACATAGACTCTCACAATGAGGTAAAGTGTGCCACGCTAGAGAAAGTCATCATGATCTCCCAGCTGGACAGACAACAAGCTTCTAATCCTACTCCCTAGAGCCTCCTATACAAGAGCCCACTCACGGTGCATTTTTCTATGAGACTGTCTTCTTTGGAATAGGCAGAGAAGATGAAGAAGAACCCAAACTACAAGGGTTCTTTGATGAATCTATTCTGACCTTTGAGGCCAATACCTTCACCAATCCAAAGACTCCCTACAACACTCATAGTCAGGCAGGTAAAGGACCAGTTTACACGCCCACACTTCCCAAAGACACTCCTCCCCAGGACAACACAACTGATCAATTTGTCCCTCCAAAAGGCCCTGGCTCTAACCAAGCTAAGGACCCAGCCGAGGGAAGCCACCAATTCCTGGGAGAAAGGTTTGAAATCACAAAGGCGTTAGAACAAACCACCACCTCCATGACCTTGATGGAGGTTTTGTTGAATTGTCCTGAGCAGAAGAAATCTCTCCTAAAGCTCTTAGGAAACCCGAAAGCCGTCAGTCGCCCACCCAAGACTATTTCTTTTGAGGATGCCAAAGCAGCTATCTTATGGGGTAAAACTAAGGATCCTCCCTTCCTACTAGGATTGAACATACAAGGGAAGAATATACATAATTACCTAGTAGATTCCAGGGCTTCGGGCAACATCATGCCTTTATCCATATGCCAGAAGCTCAAATTCTGACCTACCCCGTCTAATAGCGCAGTAATCCAAATGGATAAAACAACTGTAAAAATGGTGGGTGAACTAAAGAACATCTAGATTCAACTCATCCAGGACCCTAGGAGAGCCAACATAATCGACATCCAAGTGGTGGACATCCTAGAGACATATGGGATATTACTAAGCTAGAATTGGTCCAAGTCCCTGAATGAATATTTCTCGACCAAATTTTCCCACTTATGGCTCACTTGGGAGGGAGAATCCAACTAGATCCAGGTTGAAAGTGAACCTTAGATCAAATAATCCCTCACCAAAGTTGGGAGGGTCAATGAAGTCCTTTTCTCTGAGGCTTCCCCCAGGGTGTACCAACCCCTTTAAATCTTAACATTCAATTTCACCCCTCGGTAGGACACCATAGTCTCTGAGAGAACCCAGGACCTAGAAGAAAAATTGGGGGTTAAGGATAACTCTCAAGGTGCCGCAGTGACCACCGTAACACTTTTGTCTGCCACTTGGTGCTAGGGGCATTACCAGAAACATTCAGAGCTAGAGTGTGAACCTTTCCTCGCTACTGCTACCCAACACATCAATGCCCTCCATGAGGAAGAACACATAGTTGATTCTTCAAGACCCAGTACTTCTGCTGGCAACACCTCTTCGGTGCCATTTGTCCAGGGATTCCAACCAGAAATCTCTTTGGAGACAAACCTCACCCAGGTACCATCAGCGCTAGAGGAAACTCCTCGCAACCCTCCAAAAACAATCCAAAGACCACTTTGTCTTCCCATCCCTAGACAATAAACGATGACTTGTGGACCCTTAAGTTCAACGTGTCCCGATCCAAACAAGGCTGTGGGGCTAGAGTGGAATTGATTAACCCATAGGGGAAATCCTTCCTTGTGTCCTACAGGCTGCAGTTCAACTACATGAATAACATCACAGAGTATGAGGCTTTGATCCTTGGACTCCTATTTGCACTAAGGAAAGGAATCACTCACCTCTGGGCCCTAGGTGATTCAGAGTTGATTGTAAAATAGGTCCGGAGTTAATGCACCTACCACGATAAAAGGTTGACCACATACCGCAACCAGGCATGGAGCCTTATTGAGGATTTTGATGCCTTCGACATCGATCTCATTCCCCAAAGATAGGATTATGTCTTGGATGCCCTCGTCATTTTTTCCAGCACCCTTGAGCCAATGGCTAGCTCGTGACTCTGAAGATTCTCTGTTGAGATGATCCCCACCCCGTCCATCCCAGACAACATCACCCATTTTTAGGTCTTTGAGGATGATCAGCATATCCTAGCCTTTATGGCCAATGTTGGTATTTTTGAGGACCAGATAGTGGAGGAGAGAGATCACGATGATACTCGATAGGGTGATGAAGATGACGGGATCATGGACCTACCAACCAACACCATCCCAAAGGGGATGGTCACACTTGAACGAATCTTCAAATCAGACCCTCAGGGCTGGGAAAAGATATCATTCTCCTCTGAGGGAGGAAAATTTGAGAAAGTGAACATCAACCAGCCCGGTGAAGAGAAAATGATACACATTGTGATGAAGGGGAGTCCCCTTAATACCACAAGTACACGACAGAAACAAAGAGAAACAATAGAAATTTGCAAGAACAAAAAAATTGGCTTCTTATTGGCTCCACAAATGTGAAATTACAAACTTCGGAATTACAATATCAAAAGCCACATGGGCATCCCTTACAATAATCTATAGGACAAAGCCTCAAATAACCACCTAGAACTTCCCTAGAAAACACCACTGGCCTTCCTTAAATAGGCAATTTTCCACCACTCGAGAAGGTTCCAGAAATCTAGCCACTAAGGCCGACTACCCTTAGCATTTAATTATTTTTCACTTTTATTACAAAAGGGTTGGCTTTAAATATTTACAAAACATGAGATTAGGTAGCCCAACTTCCGGAAGCCATAACTTTTGAACTATAGCTCCGATTGGCTATTATAACCACTTTCCAGAAAGGGGAGATCACGATCTACAGTGCCTAATTTGCAAAGTGCCAATAAGCCGGGGGTTCAACCTTGATCCAGAGCCTCTAAGGTCCTGAAAATTGAGCTCAAAGGTTTTGCACCCTAAAATCTCAACAGTAAATCCTTAATAACTTCGCCAATATAGATGATCTGGCAATGAAATTCAACTGGCATTCTTATATGACTAAGATGAACCTTCACCTGGAAAATTAGAACATTTTGAGTTCAAACGACCAACTTACTAAAAATAGTAAGTTTCCAAAAATAGCAGCTTTATACAAAATAGCCCTTATTGAATA
>MU224645.1:1355233-1365717 GCA_018584345.1 Thuja plicata
AAGGGTCGGCTTTAAATATTTACAAAACATGAGATTAGGTAGCCCAACTTTTGGAAGCCATAACTTTTGAACCGTAGCTCCGATTGGCTATTATAACCACTTTTTGGAAAGGGGAGATCGCGATCTATAGTGGCTAACTAGCAAATCGCAAGTCAACTAGGGGTTTGACATTGATTTGGAGCCTCTAAGGTCCTAAAAATTGAGCTCAAAGGTTTTGCACCCTAAAATCTCAATAGTAAATCCTTAATAACTTCGCCAATACAGATGATCTGGCAATGAAATTCAACTGGCATTCTTATATGACTAAGATGAACCTTCACCTGGAAAATTAGAACATTATGAGTTCAAACGACCAACTTACTAAAAATAGTAAGTTTCCAAAAATAGCATCTTTGTACAAAATAGCCCTTATTAAATAGAAAAACACATATTTTTGGGTGATGCAAGATTTCCCTTACACCCAGGATGCTCCTGCATCACATTGGCACCTCCTGCTCCCCTGAGGAGAAGGAGAAGATTCTCATGATTCTTTGAGAATACATTGACATAATCACCTGGGGGTATGAAGACTTAAAAACCTATGATACATCCATTATGACTCATACTATCCCACTGAAACCTAACGCTAAGCCTTTCTGGAAAAAGCAATGACCGTTCAATCCACTGATCAAGCCTCTAATTTATCAGGAGGCTCAAAAACTACTGCCAGTCTGGATAATCTTTCCAATCCAGCATACTACATGCGTTGTCAACCTAGTCCTTGTCAGGAACTAAAGCGGCAAGATCTGCCTTTGCGTAGATTTCCAAAATTTGAACAAAGCCTCCAAGAAAGATAATCACCCTCTCCCCTCACTGGATGAGGTATTGCAAATTGTGAATGGATCACAAATGATATCCTTCTTGGATGGGTACACCGAGTATAACCAAGTCATGGTTAAATATGAGGATAGAGACAAAATCGAATTTACCACCAAGTGGGAAACATTTGCCCACCATAGAATGCCCTTTGGTCTCATCAATGCAGGGGCCACATTTCAAAAGGCTATGGACATTGTGTTCGAGGGCCTCATGAACCAGTGTATAATCATCCACATGGATGATTTGACCGTCTTTTCCCAGGACAGGCGTGATCATTCTGCCTGCCTCACCTAGATTTGTGAGAGATGTCACCGGTATGGAATATCCCTCAACCCTAAGAAATACATATTTGGGGTCACTGAAGGGAATTTGCTCGGGCATATTGTCTCTAAGAAGGGTATATCCATTGACCCTGAGAGAGTTGAAGCACTGCTAAACCTACAAATGCCTGGCAACAAGAAGGAAATGAGATCTTTCTTTGGGAAGATCAACTTTGTCCGGTGATTAATCACTGGATTCGCTGAGATTGTAAAACCACTCAATGAAATGATGAAGAAAGATACAAAAATTGAGTGGAGCCCTGAAGCAAAGCAGGCATTTTCCCAGATCAAGCAAACGATAATGAAGGCCCCATTCCTGGCTAGTCCAAACTATTCCCTCCCCTTCTACATTTATTCCTTTGCTTTGCCGCATTCTACCATGGTAGTTTTGACCCAGAAGGTCGAAGGGGAAGAATGACCAATAGCTTTCATGAGCTCCCCCTTAAAGAACACCGAAGTCTGGTACTCCCCTTTGGAGAAATAGGCCTTTGCTCTTGTTTTCACCGTGAAGAAATTCTAGCATTATATTCTCCAGAACAAAGTGCATGCTATCATCCCAGACCAGGTAGTAAAATCTCTACTAATGCAGAGTGAGTTGGGTGAGAGAAAGGGGAAATGGATTGCCATCCTCTAGGAATATGATTTAGAAATGCAACCCATGAATATAGTCTAAGGCCAGGGATTATGTAGAGTGATGGAAGAAGAGACTCCAAACATCAAATGTCAGACATATACAGTGGAGTCCATCACTCAGGATCCATGGTACACAAACCTGGTCTACTTATTGTTGAATAATAGATGACTAGAGGGATTTCCTTCAAACAAATGTCGCATCCTACAATTGAAAAGCGCACACTTCATGATTAATAATGCCACACTTTTTCGTAGGAACTATGAGGGAGTGTACCTCCAATGCATTGATAGGGTTCAAGCTGCAAAGATAATCGAAGAATTTCAAGGGAAGTTTGGAACCGGGCATGGCTCAGCTGATGCCAATGCCCATCAAATCCTTTGGGCTAGATACTATTGGCCCTATATCTTTAAAGATGTCTACACTCATGTTAGGAAGTGTCATACTTGCCAAACCATTGTACATCGTGAGCGAACCCCGGCTGTGCCTTTGCAGCCAGTCTTCGAAGCTAGACAATTTTCCCAATGGGCAATTGACTTTATCAGGGAAATCAACCCCAACTCATCCACCAACCACCGGTACATTCTCACTATTACCGATTACTGCACCCGATGGTCTGAAGCAATACCTTGTAAAAACAACACGGCAGACGTAGTCATAAAATTCCTAGAAGAAAACATCATCACGTGATTCAAAATGCCCTTTGCTATAGTATGTGACAATGGTCTAGTGTTTTCTTTGGAATAATTACTTGAATGGACCTATGATAGGAAGATCACTCTAAAGTTTTCCAGAAACTATTACCCCCAAGGGAATGGTGTGGCTGAATCAACTAACAAAAATTTTCTTGAAGTGATCAAACAACTATTAGAGAAAAATCCTCGGGACTGTCACCAAAAGCTAAGGTTCGCCCTTTGGGCGGATTGTATTTGAATTAAGGCCACCCTGGGGACATCCCCATTCCATCTGGTTTACGGCCATAACCCATTGTTCCCCATTAACTTGCAGATCCTGGTTTTACAATTTATGTAGGAATTTAGCAACCGGGACAATGTTGTAGAGGTTCAGCTCCTAAATCTAATGCGAATGGAAGAACAAAGAGACACAACCCTTGAACATTTTGTGTGTCACCAAGTAGTAGTAAAATAATGGTTTGATCGAAGAGCCTAGTATAAAGCCTTTCAGATTTTGGACTTGGTCCTCTTGTGGGATAAGGCTTGAGAAAAGAAAGGAAAGCAAACTAAATTCCAACGGCTCTGGCTCGGACCATACTTGATATCGGAGATCTGTAGGGAAAATACCTATCACCTCAGTACCATGACCAAAGAAGTCATTCCATTTCCCGTCAATGGACAGTTTCTCAAGAACTATTTTGAATGAGGTGAGTTTCTCCAAAATTGTACTATATGTAAACTTCTCACTTGTAAATATCCCTTCTCAATGCTCTATTTGGGGTACCTTTCCTTGTAAATAGTTTTGTTGGCTTTCCTCCGGGACCACCCCCTTTTTTTTCTTTTTGTGTTTTTGTTTTTGGCTTCATTCTTTATTTTTTAGGTCTCCAGTGTTTTTCTTGCCCTTTTTGTAGACCGGTATGCTTCGCATAACATCTAGTCTCTGGACTGGTATCTTTTGCATTTTTGGTGAGCTCAGAATCTATTGTTAGCATGGTGGAATTGGTCTGCGCTCTGGAGTTATTTTGAGAGTTTGGTAACAGGATATGAGTAATCTACATCTGATTCATCCCCAGAAGTCTGGAAGTCAGTCAAATCAAAATCAAAAGGAACAAGTAATCAGACACGCCAAGGGTAGAACAGTCGCACTAGTTTGTTGGCCCAAGTCTGAAAAACATTTAAATTCTTTCTGAGTCCAGAGTTCTCTTCCCCATTCAGAAATTTTGATTGGGTGGAAAAGTGAAAGAAGTACCGCCATTAAAATTAGCTAAGCTTAAGGTTAATGGTGAAAGAAGTACCACATTCCCATCTAAGAAAAGAAAGAAATAAAAGAAAAGAAAGAGGGGGTAATTCTGGTATCCAGAGGAAATGAGCAGGTTTGATGACTTTGGTTTGATGTATTTAGTGCCTCTTCTCTACTTCTCCCAGAGGTAATCGACTTTATTTTCTTTCAAAGCACACACTACATGACTAACAAAAGACGAAGGATTGAATCATGTATTGTCCATATTTTCTCAGACACTTCGCACTTTGCAAGTAGGATGCTCCAAGCAATGATTGATTCTGGTTTTGCTAACCAGAGATTCTACAGTTCTCAAATGTGCTAAGGCATTCATCCCAGATAGTCACCATTTTTTATGCCCTGCATACCCATCCCTACATTTTGTGTGCAAAATGTTGGGTCCCCTCTTTTCGCTTTAGCTCTTGCCTTGTTTTCTTTGTTTTCTTCTTTGGGATTTCCGTCCTGTGAGGTTTTCTTCCTTTCTATTTTGTCTTTCGTGCCTCCGAGACCCATTCTCGAAGTTTTTTGTTCTTTCCAGAGCCAGATTTTGGACTCTAAGATTCTCCGCCACGATGTCTTCTTCTTGCGAGAAGGTATGGTTGCATGGAATCCCCAAGCCCAGAGTTTGGAGGTTTTCCTAGTCCAGAGTTTGTAGGGAAGAGTGTAACTTGATTTTTTTACCCCAAGAGTATAAATGGAAATTACCTATCACTTTCATAGTTATCATGATTAAAAAACTTAGAGCATTCAGAGCAATTCTTAGGCAATTAAACTATGATTAAGCTGCGAGTTGTTCTGTGCTCAGTGGTCAATTTTTAGTTGATTTGAGGTGTCTATTCATGATCGTTTGAGGGTAGGAATTGTTGCAAGAGTGCTCCTGGTGTCCCTCTCCCCTACTATTCTTTAGATTTCTAGGTAGGCTCTCAGCTTGTTCTCTAGTTTCTTGTTGTTTCCTGTGTTTTCCTTGTTGTTTCCTTTTGTTTTTGGTTTTTGTTTCATCCATTTTGGCTGGTTCTCCTGTTGTGTTTTATTTTTGGCTTGCCTCCTATTGGTGGGTTGGCTCTACTAGAGGGTTGTCCGCCCTCTGTGCAATTGCAAATTAATGTATGCATTGTATATTGTCTTAGGGTAGTTCATGTACTTATGTAAATGTTGTATAAATCTGTAAAAATCTTATAAATATTGTGTTTTTTAATGTATATGTGTTCTGGCTTTCGGCCCTCTATGAATTTATGTATATATCTTATGTATATCCCTCTAAACTAACAAGTTCATCATTCTCTATCATGTGTTTTCACTCACCATCTCAAGCTCATCAAGACGGAGTCACCATAGTTCAAACTTGGCACCTCACTGGTTTGAGTCATGGTGGCTTTCTCTCTCCTCGGTCTCATCACCTTAATGGCAAGATTAATTCCCCATGAGTGGGAATTCAACTATGTCCCATCTGGAATTCAATTTACCTTGTGTTATCCCACTTTTCACCATTAATGCCTTGATTTTGCCTATCACGTGACCACATGCCAACCCACGTCAGCCAAGTATAGTTCCCCTCTGGTCACATTGACATGGCATTGGCTAGTTTATCCAGACTCTGGGTCCCAAGAAATCCCTTGTCTTGCATTTCCCCTTGTCATTTGGTTCAATCCCCTGAATTCCTATTCACGTCTATTTCAAGTATTCAGGGATTTTTGATGTATATTAACATTTTTTGGATAGATGCAGGGTGGTGAAAATTTCCCCAGGGTTCCTAATATCCTTTTATATATATACCATGTTCTAATGGTTCTCCGGTCTTTTAGGTTGCGGATAAGCTAATCAAGATGTCTGAAGTAATCACCCCTCTTGATAGCCCAAAGCTACCTACCACTTCCACCGGGGCGACCACAAAAACCAAGGCCAAAAATTTGTTAGCAAAGCTGCCCTTGACCTCCAAATATACAAAGGAGGGTGTTCTCATGGGATCCAAGGTGGATTCCAAATATTAGGAAATAATAGACACGGAGCCCGGACTGTGGGCTGAAATGCAAGGCTTGATCCAAGCTGTCTATAGGTTGAAGGCCACCGGGGATAATTTGGCCACTCAGCTAGCTGCCTCCGGCATCATTAAGGTGACAAACTTTCCTTGTTTGGTGCAATCACTAGAGTTAATACTCCAACTGGAAACTTTGTATAATGCACCCACTCAGATCATTCTTCTTCTAGATCCATGGAAATTATAGTATCCAGCAACAATTGTCACCCTGGATGCAATAACTTTCACCTCAGGGTTGGGGATCCCACAGTTCAAAGGGTCCATTATAAGGAATCAGGTCCAGACATTGTAGGAGTTAGAGGATGCTGCCCTCATCTCCTGGTAATATCTTAATAGCCACTGGCTAAAGTCCCCAAAGAGGGATTATAGGAGGATGAAGATGGAAATTCCCCGCGGGGAGTTCAAAGAGCCCATTCAGGTGGGCATTGTATTCTTGTGCAGGATCTTTGGATTGCCCCATGCCCAAGATTTCTTGGCATGGATGTACTACTTTCTTTACTGCATCACCACTCATAGTCAGACCTTCAACTGGGCGGCTATCATAGCCAATCACGTGGACATGTAGCTGAAGGGCGTCATCCATAATTCCAAGTTTTACATGACATCATACGTGCTATGGGCACTTTCCCAACAGAGACCGACTTTTCCAGGATTTGGAACAGCTGGTGAACTTGGAAACAGGCCAGTTCAAGTAACACCATGGGATCATTATCCCTAAATATAGTGGGAACTCAGCTTCCCAAACTTCTACCAGGTAAATGATGCTTTCATTTACCACAACATCCTAACACTTACTCAGGATTCTGGGTACCAATTGTCATAGGCGGCGATGAATTTGGTCAGCACCTATGGCCGCTATTTTATTCAGTTCCGGCACCATACCTACATTTGGGTGACTGTCTTCTCAGGGAAGCCCCATCTTCTTCCCTTGTATTGCGGGGATAGAATTATTCTTTTAGAGTTCTCTCGGAAGATGATGGATCTACATGCCTTCTTTACATTGAAGAAGGTCATCAATGTCCCATTCCCATTTTCATGTGGAAATTATACATGTAGCCTCGCCATAGCAAGGGAGGCAGATAATGAATTGAAAATTTTGGGACTGGTGGAATTCCACCACACCAAGAAAAACTACGATCCTCTAGGAAAGATTGCCGCAGCGCTTCCCCGGGTATCCCCACCGCATGAAGAAGATATTGAAGATTTTTGGGCGGACTACCAAGATAGTTTTGATCTCTGGGCCCAATAGCATTCATGGATGAGCAAAGGGCTCATGAAGACACTCGACCTTTAGAATTTTCCGAAGGGATTTTCAGATGATGGGCTGCTGGAAAACCCAGCATACAAGTGTAACATATAAAATAGAAGTCACCAAAATGTAACATACAACAATGTGTAACATAAGAAATATAACATTTGAAATAAGTTGGGGAAAGATAAGATATTCCTCTTCTATCACAAGATGCACAAAGGAAAGATCCAAATTGATCAACCCAAAAATGATCAATGCACAAATGAAACAATCATTTGGAAATGAGAGAAAAGAGGAAAGTCTTAAATTCCCCTTTTTTATGGAAAGGAATGAATGTGTGATAGATTTAGAATGATTAAGGATTTGAATTGAAATGGATAGGAGAAATGCACTAAACTTGAAATATTGTAGATCAAAGAATATTGTTTTCTAAGGTCTGTACTCTATTTCTGGAAAAACTAAAGTATGATCCAGAAAGGAAACGCAGAGATGAACAAAACCCTAAAATCATTTCTGATCCGACACCGTCTTATGAAAAAGGTCGACCTTGACCCACAAATTTCAACCCTAACCCAATAATGTCAACCCTGACCTAGGTTAGGGGTGAGGTCAGCCTTGACCTAGGTCAGGGGTGAGGTCAACCCTGACCTAATAATGTCGACTTTGACCTACACAGGTCTGACAGAAAATCTGTTCGCGGATCCAAAAAGTTTGTTGAAAAGGGTATCCAGATCTGAGTCCAAATCCACAGTCACAAACCTGTACCTGCAAGAAAAAGAGCTTTTTTTTGGGGGGGGGAGGGGTTTGCCTTTCTCAAACCCTATTTTTGGAATTAACCTCAAATATATAATTGAAATTGCAGAAGTAAACAAAGCAAATGCATAAATTCACCTTGCTTGTAAAAGTCCTTGCGGAGGATTCGAATCCTTGAATCCACAAGTATGCATACACCAAAATGTGGAATGTAGAATGTAGGATGTCTTGAATCTCTTTCTTTTAGATCTCCAACACCAAGTCTTGAATGGGTTCTTGAATTTGGAAGAGGCTTGGAAGAAGGTGGATGGAGAGATCACCAAAAGGACACTATGTAGCTTGAATCCTTCAATGGCCTCCAATGGATCTCCTTCATGACAATGGATGCTTGAATGGATGAATGCTTGCTTGAAATATTTCTCCTTAGCTTTCTTGAACTTCACTTGATAATGCTTGATCTCAATTAGGAATGCTTGATGCTTGATAAGAAGACTTTTTCACACTTGGAAGACTTAGAGAAAATGAGAGGAGAAGGCTCCCTTTTATATGAAATTAGGGCACAATCTTCTAAGGAGGCCGACATAGGATAATTAAATCTCCATTAAATCCTTTACCCCTAGGAGAGGACCTATATTAAATATAATTTAGGAATTGACACTTCAGAACCTGAAATAGCTGACCCAAAAGCGGGAAATAACTTTTGCAAAGACCAACATCTGAAAACTGGAAGACCCTGAAGTTTGAACCCTGGGTCAAGGTCAAGGTTGACCTTGACCTAGGTCAGCTTTGAGGTCAACCTTGACCTAGTTCATGGTCAAGGTCACCATAGACCCAAAAGGTTGACCCTGACCCTGAGGTCAAAGGTCTCAGATCTGCAGTCCAGGATGCAAAAATTAGGTTGGAAAGAAGTGGAAAGAGGGACAGAATAGGGGGAAAGCTAGGTCTAGATCAGGAACACATTCAAGGTGTTTGATATGACCCCAAACCACTTACTCAAAAGGCTAAACTAGTCTACCATGGAAGTGCTTCCATTTTCTGACTATATATTTAGCCCCCACTTTAGCAAGAGTATGGACTCAACACAAACTCTTGGTAAAGGAGAACATGGAGAAAGGACAATCTTATTGGAATCAAAAGGGAAAAATAAATCCTCAAGCCCGCAAGGGACTTAAGTCTTTATCAACCCTAATATCACAATAAGAGAGACACCACTTTAAAGAGAAAGAGAGAGAGAGGAGTGGTTAGCTCGCCCAGTAAGATGTGTGTATCTCACTATGAACTACAAAAAGGATAGGATGGCCCATCAAGAAAGCACTTGATAGTCACCCCATAAAGTTGTGCACCTTCTGGCGGCTTTGTGCATGTATGTAGTGTGTCTTCTGATGGCTTTTATGAAGTACCCATGGATCCATTTTCTTATATCACCATGGAATACATTTGTAAAATGCGTATCTCTTCAAGATTTAGCAACTTATGTGTGTTACCTTTTCAGGATTTAGCATATTGAATTGTAATTGATTGTGTATCTCTTCATGATTTAGCAACTTATGTGTGTTACCCTCAGAGGATTTAGCATGCTACAAAACAAAATGTTAGAACAAAAATACATAATATAAAATGAGGGAGGCCGTGTATATGCCCCCCTCCTTAATATGGAAAAGTACATACTATTTTGACATGTTAAGGAAAGAAAAGAACAAGGATAAAGCCTTCTTCAACATCAAGACAATATCCATAGACAACACCCAGTCCAAGCCAAGAAGGTCACAGCTCCTATGAGACCATGGAAGGGATGAATGCAAAGAGATAGCATGCAAGAAGTAAAAAAGTAACCCTTGTGAGGGATAGAACAGTATTCAGTTTCCAAGGTGAGATTTATCAACCATGGAAACCCAATGTCAAATAAAAAAAATAGGTTATAATCAAGCAATTATATCCTTAATGCAAACCAAAATTTTCATGTCTGATGAATGTCACATAATAGATAGATACTTCTTAACCAAGGGAAAAGTGAATCCTGGAAAGATAAAAAAGAAGGAGATGGCATCCTTGCCCCCCAAGTGTGAGAAAAAGGATGAAAGGGGACCTATTATATCGCTCACAATACTATGCAAGACAATGAGCCCCCAAATTTTAGGCTAACATCATTTTCATAATGTGGAGTTCCATAATAAGAACATAAATATTATTTAGAGAAAATAGGATTGAAATACAACTCATTGCCAGATGATATGTAAATAATTTTACTATCAATGAGCTGCCTAATCTTATAATGTAAAGCATGACATTCATTAGTAGAGTGATCATGAAATCTATGATATAAACAAAAAGGTAGAGTCTTCAAGTGTGGACTACATTTATTTTTGCATTTAGGTCTAGTAATCATCTGAGCACGAAGGAGTTTAGGCAAAAGAACTTCTTGGTCAAATTCCTTCATAGGCTCATCGTGTTTTGAAGTGTTATTTGAGATGTTGTTATTGATGTGTTATTGAGGATTAAATCCCAATCCATAAGAATTATCATGCCCCCCATTGTGTAAGGGCATTTTAATTCCTTGTTTATGCTTACCATATCCTTGACCATGGAATCCTTGTTTAACTAGTAAATGATAACCAGGACCATAATGAGAAGCCATATCAGAAGGAGTCAATGGAACTTCAGTAGTCATTATGTCATTACTAG
>MU224645.1:1367920-1387853 GCA_018584345.1 Thuja plicata
CATTTGGAAATGAGAGAAAAGAGGAAAGTCTTAAATTCCCCTTTTTTATGGAAAGGAATGAATGTGTGATAGATTTAGAATGATTAAGGATTTGAATTGAAATGGATAGGAGAAATGCACTAAACTTAAAATATTGTAGATCAAATAATGTTGTTTTCTAAGGTCTATACTTTGTTTTTGGAAAAACTGAAGTATGATCCAAAAAGGAAACGTAGAGATGAACAAAACCCAGAAATCATTTTCCGATCTGACACCGTCTTATGAAAAAGGTCGACCTTGACCCAATAATGTCAATCCTGACCTAGGTCAAGGGTGAGGTTGACCTTGACCTAGGTCAGGGGTGAGGTTGACCCTGACCCAATAATGTTGACCTTGACCTGCATAGGTCTAACAGAAAATCTATTCACGAATCCTGAAAGTTTGCCGAAAAGGGTATCCAGATCTAAGTCTAAATCCGCAATCCTGAACCTGTACCTACAAGAAAAAGAGGTTTGTTTGTTGGGGGGAGGGGTTTGCCTTGGTCAAACCCCAGTTTTGGAATTAACCTCAAATATACAACTGAAATTGCAAAAGTAAACAAAGAAAATGCATAAATTCACCTTGCTTGTAAAAGTCATTGCGAAGGATTTGAATCCTTGAATCCACAAGTATGCATACACCAAAATTTGGAATGTAGAATGTAGGATGTCTTCAATCTCTTTCTTTTAGATCTCCAACACCAATTCTTGAATGGGTTCTTGAATTTGGAAGAGGCTTGGAGGAAGGTGGGTGGAGAGATCACCAAAAGGGCACTATGTAGCTTGAATCCTTCAATGGCCTCCAATGGATCTCCTTCATGAAAATGGATGCTTTAATGGATGAATGTTTGCTTGAAATATTGCTCCTTAGCTTTCTTGAACTTCACTTGATAATCCTTGATCTCAATTAGGAATGCTTGATGCTTGATTAGAAGACTTTTTCGCACTTGGAAGACTTAAAAAAAATGAGAGGAGAAGGCTCCCTTTTATATGAAATTAGGGCACAATCCTCTAAGGAGGCCAACATAGGATAATTAAATCCCCATTAAATCCTTTACCCCTAGGATAGGACCTATATTAAATATAATTTAGGAATCGATGCTTCGGAACCCGAAACAGCCAACCCGGAAGCGGGAAATAACTTTTGCAAAGACTGACATTTGGAAACTAGAAGACCCTAAAGTTTGAACCCTGGGTCAAGGTTGAGGTCGACCTTGACCTAGGTCAGGGTCAAGGTCAACCTTGACCTAGGCTAGGGTTGAGGTTGACCTTAACCTAGGTTAGGGTTGAGGTCGACCCTGACCCTGAGGTCAAAGATCTCAGATCTGTAGTCCAGGATGCAAAAATTAGGTTGGAAAGAAGTGGAAAGAGGGAAAGAACAGGGGGAAATATAGGTCTAGATCAGGAACCCATTTAAGGTGATTTATATGACTCCAAAACCCTTACTCGGAAGGCTAAACCAGTCTACCATGGAAGTGCTTCCATTTTCTAACTATACAACAAGGGACAAGGACTGGACAAATTAGATCTCCCTCTGGTGGACTCGGCCACCTCTGAGGACCTGAAAATTGAAGGTTTATGTCATCCTATTATGGAAGAAAGCCACTAATATTTTTCCTGGGTGTGTTCCAAGAGCACCTAAAAGAAACCAATGGTCAGAAAGGCCACTCCTTCCGTTGGTGCTAGATCTTCTTCATCTTTCACCACCATTGGACCGAGCACGAGCAAAGTAAAAGAAAAAGAGGGCACCCCAACCAAGGTGGCTCCCCAAGTTTAGACCCTTTTAATGGAAGTACTAAAACAACAAATGGAGTCGGCAAGGTTGGCCAACTAGCTGATAAGTACACAGATATCCTCCAGCCTCCTTGTAACTTCAATAGCGTCTACTCGCCCGGCGGGATCCCCATCGTTGGCTGTGATGATGAGAAGACAGACTTTTGTTGAGGCAGAGTCTACCAGCATTTTATAAATTGGGGCTCCACTGACAAGAAAGAAGAATAATAAGGTGACCCCTACACCAAGCACAGCCGCAAGTCCAAGTATGCCGAATGTGCCCCTGGTGGATGTCAGTTCAGACTCTCCCAAACTTGAAGATATTTCTGACTCCTTGCCCCCGCACGATGACTTTGATGACACTTTCTTGGTGGAGGAGCTCACAGACCTCCAATAGGGTATAAGTCATGTGGTGGAGGAAATTGCTTCTCGGGATAAGGAAGAGACCCACATAGATAAGGAGATCCCGAAAGAAGAGGATGCATCAGAACAAGAGGCCTGGGAGGAAGCACAAAAGGGGGCCAAGCAGGGAAAGACACTGGTCTAGGGGACCGAAGACACACCAAGGAAACCCATAGATGAGAAGTCGATGATTAAGAAACCCAGACCTTCGGGATCAACTGTGCCCCCGTTCATCATGCTCCAGATGCCTTTGGTTACTTTGGGTGATCAAGTGCCCCGGAGCACATTTGGTGAGGTAGTAACGGCGGCTGCATTGTTAAACTTTGGCCAGAGACCTCACCCACCTCTAGAGGATGTTCCAATGGAGGAAAATGTTCCAATAGAAGAGGCCCATGAGGCTGAAGGAAAATAGCAGCATATTGATCAAGAAGTCCTAGACAATGAAAATGGAAGATCAGTTGATGCTGGGAGGGACAAGGAAGTCCCTGAAGATACAAGAAATGTTGGGACCAAAGAAAAGGTTCTAAATATCACAACACAGGATGCCAGCATGGAGGAAAATATTGAAGGTTCTGGAGAACAGGAAAAGGAAGAAGAACAAGAGAAGGAGAAAGAGCCTGAAGATAATGTACATTCTAGGAACACACCACCAGATTCTGAAGGGACTCCTGATGCACAGGTCCTAAATACAAAACTGTCCCAACTACCCCAGTGGCTGGTAGAATCCAAGAAAAGAAAGGCCCCGGTGGTAGCATCAGGCGCTCCACTCTCGTTGGCCAAAATGATTGCCAAAAATGTAGAAGCCCAAAAGCCCAAGAAAGCACGAACAATCCATACTCTCTGGACTGGTCCAATAGGCAACATAGTTGTGACTATTGCAACACCCCCACCAGGTGTAGATGCAGTGGCCGTAAGGCCCAAAGACTATAACATAATAGAAGTGGCACTGGGAAAGAGAGACAAGCAAGGCAAACTAGACTTTCTAAGAGAGGCCACAAAAGAAGTAGAGGCCAGATACATCAAACAGGGCCAAAATTTGAAGGAGGAAAGAGAGAATAATGGGAATCTCCTCGCACTTCTGGCAAAACTTACATAGCCTTTGGCCAAGGTCCACCCCGGAACCCCTTCCTCTAGGTTGCCACTTGCGCATGGAAACATGGATTCTCTACGGATCATGAAGAAGAAGGCAGGACTTGTAGATGGGTGGGCTATCGAGAAAGTAGCTACCATGAGACAATTTCTAGTGGCATCCCTCCTAGACCTTTAACGG
This sequence comes from Thuja plicata, assembly GCA_018584345.1. Lineage (NCBI taxonomy): Eukaryota > Viridiplantae > Streptophyta > Pinopsida > Cupressales > Cupressaceae > Thuja > Thuja plicata. The sequence continues at coordinate 1,371,383 of MU224645.1, forward strand.
GTCGACACTCTTCTCAGCTAGGAAAATGGCTCCGCTCTTATATGGGAGCAAGATTTAGCAAAGTATGAAAAGTGGAAGGCCAGGCTGGATGAAATTCGCAACATAGGAGAAGAAGATGCCACAGAGGCAGGGATTTTGGGAGACAAATCATATGATTCCCTCTAGGCCTAGTACTCCAGACTTATCCTTGAGATTGAGGTATGCAAGGAATTGGTAAAGGCCTTGAAAGAGAAAGTGACAGTGGCCCAATAACCCTTAGGACTTTTTCAAGCATGCGTGGCTGGAGTATCGCAAGTCGATCACTTCACCACCGAAACTTGTACCCTGGAGGACTACATCCTTAGTAAGTTTGATGAATAGATGGAGTCTCTGTATCTGCTTGACAGAGATTTTGACCAGGGCAGGTTATCTAGATTATCCAAGACAATGATCTAGTCGCATGATGCCATCAAGATGGTGGATGAATTTTGGAACGAGCCCAGAGATGTTGACGAAGCATTGGAGGTTGTTCGCAGTTGGTGGGACAGTATTAGAGACATGGATGAAGAAAGCATAAGCCAAGTGTTGGAGACTTTGGAAAAACCATGAGGAACAATAAAGTTCTCTGGAGTCTGAAGAATCTCACAAACCATGTATTGGTTGTATTCTTTATCTTTTGAGGCGCAAGCTTTTGGATCTCAGAGTTCCAGATCCCACAATTTTGTATTTTTTAAGTGACCCATGTCCTGGCCCCCAAGTCTGATCGGTCACTATTAGATGATTAATAAAGATGTCAGAAAGCATGTAACCACAACAAGGCATGTCATCTCGACAAGAGGATTCTGACAAATGGTCTTCCCAAGGCACCACTCCAATGTTACACCTGGCACATCAAAGATAGTGAACCGCTCTCCCATTTATGAGGCATGTAGCCTCGATCCCCAGGGGATCAGATTTCTTCTTTTCTCCTCCCAGCTCTCCTCTTAAGGTCGATTCTTCCACTCCTTTCTTCTTGTCTTATTCTTCTGACATGTCAGACCTTTTTTGTCTCGAGGTCTTTTGTAGCATGGCACAAGTAGTACCAGCCACCGGAAGTAGTATTATATTGTTAAGTGTAAAATAAGTTAGGTTAGTTTTAGGTCAAACTTGTGTATAAATAATAAGCCTGACCTCATTACAAGGGTCGGTGAAATTGATGATTTTACAGTCCATAGCTAATAGCATTTTAGTTTTCTCGGTTCTTATTTGTAGAGCTCAATTCTCCTTAGTTTTAAAAGCTTTCAATAGTTAAATGCTCCCCTGGAGCCACCATTGTTGTACGCACTAGTGCTCGCTGGAAACTTTTTAATGAAGAAGGAAGGATTCTATCAATGACATTGTTAGCTTTCTGATCTTTGAGTTAATGGTATTTTATGTTGTATGTTCTTTATGTCCCTTGCTCTGATATTTTAAGTAGATTAACGACCTTCTTTTCCTCGCTGTTGATTAAATATGAATCGATGGTTTTGTATTTCTTCAGTATTTAGTGTAGTATGTTAGAACAGGTTTGATGTTTTGAATATTTGGCATAACTATAGGTAGATGGAATATTTATAACCCTATAGTATCTTTTGAAGTTTATTCGGTGAAGTTAATGAATGCTTGCAAGAAACCCCACTCACTTAAATCCTCAGAGAAGATGAGCCAAGACAACCAGCTATCCCCCCAAACAAAATAGTCACATTCCCAGCTAAGCTCCTACACTGTCGAGACCTGACTCTCACATGCTTGAAGGCCTAGGGAATCTCATTTCCTGGGACAACCTTTACAGGCAAAGTTGGCTGGAACCACGGTACCCGGTGACAACTTACATCTGTTGGCAGACCCAATCACAAAGTCCTGTCAACAGCGACTCATAGCTCCCTATTCATGGAGTGCAAGGGTTTGTAATGGAGGCCCTCAGTTTAGATCTAGTTTATGCCCATGCAAGTACACCAGGAAATGAGAGATTCAAAGAGGAAGAGCAAGAATGCTAGTCTCCATGATTATCAAATATGCATTGAAAATTAAAATGGAAACTATTCTATATGATAACAATGCATGAAAGGAAATATTCAAACTAATCTATGAAGGAAATATGCAAGATTAATCTATTGAAAGAAAATATGAATCTAAATTAACATGAATCTACTCTAAATGGATTGTCATGGATGCATGAGAGAAGAAGACAAGAAGAAGAGAAGTTGCATAGTTCAAGCTCAAATACTCAAACTCTCCTCCAAAGTTTCTCTCCAAACTGTTGGAAATGTCATGCAAGATTATGAACTGAGAGGGGAGGGGTGAATCAGTTCACTTAAATCTTTTCTACTATAGAACTGTCTCACTTTTGCATGCTTTACCGAATGAAAACTATAAATGAAAAGCAATTTAAAACATGTAAATCACTTCAAATACACACATAACAAATAAACCCATAAAACCATGATTTTTGGTCACGCAGAAATCCTTGGTTAGAGGAAAAAACTGCGATGGGGATGACACCCACAATCCTTCACTACTGTAGTAAAAAGGTTGCTCGGTTAGAGCTACAATGTTTAGATATTTCTGATAGCTTACCCTAGTAAGAGTATAAAGACTAATGCAATCTACCTTGTTAAAGGATTTCACAAATTCTTCTCTAAGAATTGTACCTTGTTAGAGGATTTACAAAATAAGATCTGTAAGAATCTACCCAGTGGTGGGATTTACAAAATAAAAAAAACAATGTATTCAACAATGCTTTGAACTTGTCTGAAATAATGCATCAATCTGTTATGCTTGATCAGACTCTTTATGCTCTGAATTCTTTACCTCTGAATTAGCTCGGTGATGTGATCATCAAACCTTCCTTCTACAAATTTTGTACTCGGTGCTGCCTCAAATACTCTGTTATTCCCCAATAACAGTAACAACATTCATCACTCCTCTTTTTATTTTTCTACTTTCTATATTCTCATAAGGATTCTTCACTTTTTAAATATCCTCTATTTTTCCCTCTTAATCTCCTTGATTAGGTTTTTTGCAAGTCAATCTCATTCGCTCGATCATCCTTATGATTTATTTCTGCTCGGTAAATCGCCTAACTGTTACCTTGGAAATTGTTCCCTTCTTGGAACTCACAACATTTGTTTTGCCGCTTAATCTCTGCCTTGCATCTTGTTCTTGATTATTCTGGTTCATAGATTTTGTAACCAACTAACTTTAGTGATCATAGGTTCTTCTGACATCGTCTGTCAATTCATTAAATGCATTCTTATCAAGATTTGACTTAGTTTACTTGTTTGGTTTCCTTACCTGCATTACTCGGTAAGTAAATACTTCAACTTCTCGGTAACTAACTACTCTCGATGCTCGGTGTAAGTTTTCAAACTCGGTACTCGGTAACTATGACCGAATAGCATTTCCACTCGGTGACTATTTTCGCTTGGTGCTTGATTCTACTTTCTTTACTGACTGCTCCTCCCTTCGCTTACATTACCGATTGACTTCTCATACTCGGTAGTACTATCCATTTCCTTTACTGACTAGAATTGGCTGCTTATGACTTTGACAAAACTTATGACAACAAAATGAATAAGGTAACAATCTCCCCTTTTGTCATTAGTTTGGCATTTTAACAAAAACTTCAAAGTCATCAATCAAAACTCTAAACTCAAAAATTATAACTCCCCCTTGGCTGATAGTCCCTATGCAATATATACACTTCAAAAATTATATTCCATACATTATCATCCTTTAATATATTATCTCACATATTATCCCTCTTTTTTGACAAAAGTGCCAAAATAATAATTACTTGTAAAAAATGTACTTATATTTATTTTGGGAATCAGACAGTGATGACTCCCATGTCTCCTTCAGTGTCTGCATAACTATAATATGCTCATTTATGTCCATTGCTAGACCTATGATTGTGTCGAGTGAACTTATCTCTGGCATAGTGACTAATTCCTTGTCTTTCTTCAAACGTTTTTGCATAGCCTCAATATGTGGAATCAAAATGGCTTGCAATTCCAACAACTCTATCCGGATTTTATGTTCCTCTTGCTTGAGTTTATGTTGGTGTCCCATGAGATTCTTGATCTTCTGATAATATACTTGGATTGAACTGGGTTCAATAGATACATCCTTTAGGAGTTTGGTTAACTCAGTCTCTACCGACTGTTCTTTATTCCTTATGTCCTCAGTAAATTTTGAAATTTGACAAAGCTTTTGAAATAATGAAATAATTGTAGTTAGATTCTTCTCTATAGCTATACATAGTTCAGAAAGAGTTACCTTGTCTTCTGCTATGTGTATCAATATTTTCTCTATTATTCTCTTTGTCAACTTTGGCTCATGAATTTTCAATAATGATTCGGTGGTATCCATGTTCGGTACCTTTATCTGTTGAGAAAGTTTGCCTACTTGTTGAATCAAACTATATTTTTCATCTATTGCAGCATCAGGTAGTAGTGATTGAAAGATGTCTTTGACATCTTCAAGAATGTCATCTTGCTTCCTCATTTCATCAATCAGCTTTTGTTGGGCTGCTTTTCTCTTCAATAGTATCCCATATGATGCCAATTGCTCAGCATTCATGTTTGCAAAATCAGGAGGGGGCAAAATTATTTCTTCTGTTAAGTCAATTTCCTCCTTAGTTTTCTTCTTATTCTTTCTACTTGATGGTGAGATAGATGCCTTAAGTGCATTGGTGGGAGACTTGTTTATGTCTATTGTGCTGTTGGATTTCTCCTCCGACTCATGAGTACCTTCTGGATTTTCTTTTTCTTTATTCTCTTCTTGTGTATCTGTATTCTCCTTCCCTTTCTCACTTTCGTTCTCTTTCTCTGACTCTTTCTTTTTCTCTGACTCTTCTTTGGAGTCTTGTTGCTTCTCTCCTTCGGTTTCGGTTGGGGGAACCAATTCATTTCCTTTTCTTTGTTCATTTCCTTCCTTGGTGGTCTTTGTACTTATCTTAGGATAAGCATGAATTTGTTGTATTACTGGATCTAATTCTTTGGTTGGTGGAGTTTCATCTATGTCCATGCACTCAGTATTTTGATCTATTGTATCCATAGCATTTTCTTCCTTTGTTGTATCTTGTGTAGGATCCTCTTATTCTGATGCATCTTCAACATTTATTCCATCAGTATCTTTGGTTAGGTCAATGGGATTCGTTTGACCTTTACTACCTTTTGATGATTGTCCTTCGGTAGTGCCCTTGGTTGGGTCATCTTCTCGAGACTTGGTAGCGTCTAGCTTGAATTTTTTTCTCCACATTTCATCTGTTTCTTTCTCAACTTCTAAAATCTTACTGATCATTATTCTTAGTGCTCTATTTTTCACAAAAAATATCCTTGAATAGTTCTATAGAGATTCATCAATTTCTTGCACTGATAATTCAGGCATTGTCACAACTAATGATCTTTCTCTTATTTGTTTTTTAGTAGTCAATGCATATTTCCACCTTGCATCTACCTTATTGTATAACTCATCAGGAAGCTAGCTTGAAACTTCCATTGGTGTTATTCTAAATTTATTTAGTGTGAAAATAACAGCATCTTCAATTCTTGCCTGATCATTTTCACTCAACTGCTCATATCTCAATTGTTTTACTCCACAAAAACCTCCATGTTTCATTAATGAATCAATGGATTCATCAGGAGTTGGTTTCGATGTCTTTTGTGGTACTTTGGGTGCTTCAGTCTCCTCTGTTTCTGTTTCACTTTCAATTTGTAGCTTCAATTATCTTCTTGGCTTTACAACACTTTTCTTACTCCTCACATATGTTTTCCCTCTAGGTTTGGGTGTCTCAGTTTGTTCCTTTTCTTTTTCCTTTATCGAGGCCCTTGTGCTCTTGCCACTTGATGAGGGATTAGCTTCTGGTTGTTTCCTCTTCTTCTCAATTGAAGGTGATACCTCTGCTTCTTCTTCATCCTCTCCAACTTCAAGTTTCTATGACAATTCCCCAATCATTCTCCTTGTTTTCCTTATGGCCTTAGGTATCACTATACCATGCTTGATCTTTTCTTTAACTTCTTCATAGGTTCCATATCTGTCAAATTTATTGTCAATGGGGTCTTTCAACAATGTCTCAATTTGCTGTGTAGCTATGTCAATATCAACTTCATATCACATTGGTTGAAGCCAACTAGTCCTAGGCTCAATAGCCTTAATGATACACAGGTCGGTATCTACTTCAAAACAAATATTATCATGATATCTTTCCACTAGCTGGGGTGGAATCTAGAATCTTTTATGCATCTTTTCTTAAAACTTAACAAAGTAATCATTCATGATCAAATTAAAATTGTTTCCCAATCCTAAAATATATTCATTGATTTGATAAATGATTGGCCTATCTGTGCTCCATGTTACTTCACTGACTGATGGGAAAAAGTTCTCAAAATAGAAGAATATACATACCAATAGTGGACCAAACTTCAAAGTGTTCATCTTGGCTCTCCTGATTCTATTCATGGTGTCTTCAATTTGCCTCAACAAAATCTCACAAACATCTAATTTCATTCCTTTCTTCACAATCTTATAAGCCAAGTCGACCTCTCCACAGGGTACACTATCTACCCTAGATGATTAGAAGACTCAATAGGCAATGATGTTACATGCAAATTTAAGTTTTGCATCTTCTACCATTGAAATTCTCATCGCTCTACCATCCTATTGAGCTTTGGTTAGCTCACTCAACTTTTCTCTGTCAATCTGCTTGATTGCCTTTGGTCTGTCTCCGATTGGTAGGCCAGTAATGATGTGTAGTGCATCCTTGGTGATCTTTACTGGTTCCTCTAGCCACATAAACTAATCATGTACTTGGCTAAGCACAAATCTGATCCATTCAGGTTTGAAGACTCTCGGTAGATGAAGGGTATACACCAAACCCTTGCTCTCCAGATGTGTGTGTCAATATCTCAACTTGCCATTGTCACACAGTTTGTTGAACGAAGTGTCCAACTCATTAACACAAATATCTTCAATTTTGCAATGGATGAAGGATCGAACATCATCTATCAATATAACCCTAGGTGGAATGGAAGACAATGCTCCTGTCATATCAATTTCTGCAGCTTTGGTGGGTGGCATCTTGTGTTTAGGATATACGAGATCAACATTCTTTGCCACGACTGGTACTTGCTTCTTTGGTGCCATTAGATCAAGAATAGTGATGGAAATAATCCTTTTCTCTTTGAAATCTTAACTCAATTGAAAGCAAACAATGATGAATACAACTGTAGATGATTTAGCTCATTTCAGAAATTACCTCAGAAATTGCTTGAATGCACAAAGACTCGATCGCTCTGCAACTCGTTCTTGATAACTCAAATGTGTAAGGTGCAAAATGACTTGCAAAACTTCATATTTATAGCTTTTTCTCAATTAGGATTTCCAACGAATAAGTTAGGTTGTCATAAATGCATTCATCAACTTCGTGAAATTCAAATTTCACCAACTAACTAAATACTCTGACTTGCATGTGAATCACATAAAAAAACTTTCATAAAATAGCCAAGTGCATCTAAGCATGCTAATATGGATCTCTGCTCTCTTAATTTATGAACTGATTAAAGATTTGAATTCAGTGAGCAGTTCCTACATACCTTTTACTGACTAAGTGCAGCTCGGGGCACTCATCTTGGTAGATGAGGTGATTTCAACATTTCTGAATGAGGTTCCATGATCTTGCTCTTTTCTCTTCCAGGTTTTGTTCATTTGTTCCCTTATCTCATCAACAGTAGTCTTTTCATTACTTTCTTTCTTGTTTGATATATTTACTTGATACCTGCAATCTTTAGCTAGGTGTCCTATTTTATGACAGTGAAAACATGCCATACCAGAACTTCTCCATGATTTCTTGTTGTTCCTTCCAAACATTAATAAGAAATTTTCAGCAATGTTTCCATACCTTCCACATGATGCATAGGAGATGTTGGTATTGTAGTCCCATGGTATTGATGCTTCTATTTGGTTGGATTGTGATCTTTCTTCATTAAATCTATTTGTTCGGTAAGTGAGTCATTCTTTTCCATTAGTTCTCTGATGGCTGTCTCAGTTTCATCATTCAAACTACCTTCTAAAGCTATTTCAAGTGTGTCAACCTATTCTTGAGTAATCTTTAGTTCATCATATAGTTTTCTTCTCATTTTCAGTGATTTCTCCAATTTCCTTCTTAACTCGGTAATCAATTCTTGTGCACTTTCTAGCTCATACTCAAGACTGTCGATCCTCTTAGCTTGCCTATAACTTTCCATGACTAAGATCTTTTACTCTTAGGTGGTCAAACCATTAACTCAAGAGACAAAATTGGAAATGTCATGCAAGATTATGAACTGAGAGGGGAGGGGTGAATCAGTTCACTTAAAACTTTTCTACTATAGAAATGTCTCACTTCTGCATGCTTTACCGAATGAAAACTCTAAATGAAAAGCAATTTAAAACATGTAAATCACTTCAAGTACACACATAACAAATAAACCCATAACACCATGATTTTTGGTCACGCAGAAATCCTTGGCTAGAGGAAAAAACTGCGGTGGGGATGACACCCACAATCCTTCACTACTGCAGTAAAAAGGTTGCTTGGTTAGAGCTACAATGTTTAGCTACTTCTGATAGCTTACCCTGTTAAGAGTATAAAGACTTATGCAGTCTACCTTGTTAAAGGATTTCACAAATTCTTCTCTAAGAATCATACCTTGTTAGAGGATTTACAAAATAATATCTGTAAGGATCTACCCAGTGGTGGGATTTACAAAATAAAAAAAACAATGTATTCAACAATGCTTTGAACTTGTCTAAAATAATGCATCAATTTGTTATACTTGATCAGACTCTTTATGCTCTGAATTCTTTACCTCTGAATTAGCTCGGTGATGTGATCATCAAACCTTCCTTTTGCAAATTCTGTACTCAGTGCTACCTCAAATACTATGTTATTCCCCAATAACAGTAACAGCATTCATCACTCCTCTTTTTCTTTTCTACTTTCTATATTCTCATAAGGATTCTTCACTTTTTAAATATCCTCTATTTTTGCCTCTTAATCTCGTTGATTAGGTTTTTCACAAGTCAATCTTAGTCGCTCGATCATCCTTATGATTTGTTGCCGCTCGGTAAACCGCCTGACTGTTACCTTGGAAATTCTTCCCTTCTTGGAACTCACAACATCTATTTTGTTGCTTAATCTCTACCTTGCATCTTGTTCTTGATTATTCTGGTTCATAGATTTTGTAACCAACTGACTTTAGTGATCATAGATTCTTCTGACATCGTCTATCAATTCATTAAATGTGTTCTTATCAAGATTTGACTCAGTTTACTTGTTCGGTTGCCTTGCCTACATTACTCAGTAAGTAAATACTTCAACTGCTCGATAACTGACTACTCTCGGTGCTCGGTGTAAGCTTTCGAACTTGGTACTCGATAACTGTGACCAAATAGCATTTCCACTCAGTGACTATTTTCACTTGGTGCTTGTTTCTACTTTATTTACCGACTGCTCCTCCCTTCCCTTACATTACTAACTGACTTCTCATACTCGGTAGTACTATCTATTTCCTTTACCGACTAGACTTGGCTACTTATGACTTTGACAAAACTTATGACAACAAAATGAATAAGGTAACACAAACCTGCAGCATAACAATAACATAAAAATTCTATATTTGATCCTTAAATGAGGAGAAGGCTCCTTATAAAGGAAAGTGTGGAGAGGAATGCATCCTCAAGAGCAATGTGGGATAAATCCCTAAAAAGGCAAGTGAGAGGAAAAAGCCCACCACTTAGAAATATGTGTGGAGAAAAAGGAGTTTTATTTATTTTTTATTTGATTTATTTCCTTTTTCATCAAAAAGAGGGCTTTAAGTGGGGATTTTATTTATTTAATTAGAAGAGGGATTTTTTCTTTTAATTAAATAAGATTATTTAATTAAAAAAGGATATTTTAATTAAATAAGATAAGATTATTTAATTAAAAGAGATATTTTCTTTTAATTAAATAAGATTATTTTATTTAATAAAAAGGGATTTTTTTTTAATTAAATAAGATCATTTTATTTAATTAAAAGGGGTGTTTTATTTTAATTAAATAAGATTATTGATGAAATGATCAAACCTTAGGAAATATTGAAATAATTGAATTAATTACGATTTGATCAAGGTAATTGATTTGAATTGAAAATGCTGCAAGGCATTGATTCAGGAATTTGATAAATTGATTCTGTCATTTGATAAATTGAAGAATGGGGTCCCATAGTCTAGGAAACCATTTTAGGGTGCATACATTTGCCCCTCTTTGACTAATGTGTGATCTTTATGGGAACACATGTAGTCAAAGAATATAGTTGAAGTGTGATATAGATTTGGGATCAAAAAACAACCCAGATGTGTGATCAGCGGACAGGAACACATCAAGACAAAGATAAGCTATTTGAAAAAGACAAGTTCAACACCCCTGTAAATAGGTAATTGACATGTCCAAGATAAGAATCTCAAGCAAGGTTTCCCCAAGCTGAGAAATTGATAGGATTGATAAAGCTGAATCAAGGATTGAAGTTTGATAGGTATTGTCCCCTTGTGATCGAAATCAAAATGAGATAGAGGAGAAACAACAAATTGATAAATTTGATCAAATCCAGCTAAAGATAAGGTTCTTGATGTAAGATGAAAGATATAAGGATCATAGAACCAAGGTAGATCATCAAGCATGAAAGATTATGCCCCAAGGTTGAATTAGAAGAAAATAAGTAGGGTGAAAGCGAATGGAAGATAGAAGTTTGGAAGAGGTGGAAAGAAATGGAGAGAAGAAATAGAATTTTCCTTAAGAAATAGAATGCCCCAAAATCAATCAACTGTTTAAGATAGAAAATTTTGATTGAAATTACAAAATAAGATAAGGAAATGAAGATCAAAACATGACCACATTTGACTAAAAGTCCACAAGAAAGATGAAGGAAAACCCTCGCAAACTCATAATGCAGCCTAAAAATCCAAACTAACATGAGGTATAAAAATGCAAGCTACATGAAAATGCAAAGGTGTACTTGCAATAGAGCAACCATAACATAGGAGTTTGTCTTCATCATTCATTAGAGAATGTTAAGGAACTTATTTTCATCATTGGGCCATTATTAACGGACATCAGAAAATCACACAATCATCACTAGTCACAAGTGCAACTATGAAGATATGAATGTGATTTATATCAGAGTGGAATGTGGAAAGATTCTAACATAAGCATCAAATACATAAAGGTCAAGATGACTTCGATGTTAGCTTACCCAATTTAATGTAGCAAAACCATGCTCGCATCAAGGCATAGATGCCAAGATGACTAGAAGAACGGTTGTGCAAAAATAGTCAAGGATGAAGCCTCAAATATCCTAAGTGTTTCAAAGGAACAACAAGAGACACTCAAGAGTTTCAAGACCACACCCACAAGTAGAAATAAAATAAAAGCATGTCTGATGCCCCAAGTCCTCTAGCTATGCATCTCGGAGAGACTTATTATACAAGGAAACTCAACGAAAATCAATAACAGTCAGCACACAAAGAAAATATCATGACATAGCTCAAACATTAAGTGTTGCGTTTAAAGATTTAAGTGTGTTAACTGATACTGAGTTTCGAGGATAAGAATTGAATGCTTGCAAGTAGGTAAGATCACATGACAAAACTGGGTAAGACCAAACTGATAAGTGTTGAAAAACACTCGATGTCAGGGGTTGTGTTGAAAAACATAGTTGGGGTGGTGTTGAAAAACACCGTTTGTGAGGCATCCTAAAGACTAACACATCCAAGAGACCAAAGCTAACAAAGTTATGCCCCCTAGACAAAGACAAAGACCAATTCCAAACCAAGGCAATAAAGACAAGGGATGATGGAGAAAGGATAAGTGTCAAGGACATGCACTAAGAAATAGGGGTGCAAAGGCCTCAAGTAGTGCCTGTTTCCAAGTTTTCACCACTTGGATTTTATTACAATTTTTTTCTACCAAGGTGCCTGTTTCCAGGTTTTCACCAAGGCACTTTTTCTTCTTTTTTTTTGAATTTTTTAATTTTTTAATTTTAAATTTTTTTTTGTTATTTCAGAATATATAAATTTTTTTGGAGATACATCAAAGCGCCTATTGCTAGGTTTTCACTAAGATGATCATTTTTTCAGGACATTTTCTGATTTTTAGAATTTTTGACAATATATCATTTTTTGGGATTTTTTCAGGATCAATAATAATGTACAAAGGATGCCCCCAGACAGAATGGGCATCATGGATAGAACTTCTTCAGGTGTAAGATATTGATAGGACTAGGAAGCTATTCTTCCTTTGTTGTAGACAATAAATAAGCACCTGACCCAAAATTTGTTGTGATGATGTAAGGTCCAAGCCAATTAGGTTCAAATTTACCCTTTTGATCTCTATGCTATTGATTCTTAGGATTTTCATGTAGAAAAAGATCTCCCACTTGGAATTCTCTAGGGCGAACCTTTTTGTTGAAAGCTTTGGACATGCGCTTTTGATAAACCCTCATATGGTCAAATGATGCTTGACATTTTTCATCTAGAAGTCCTAATTCTTGGAGTCTCATGGCACGGTAGTCTTCATCTGTAACTAGACCTTTGAGGGAAACTCTAAGTGAAGGAATCTCAACCTCCAAAGGTAACACTGCTTCACTTACATATGGAAGGGAAAAAGGAGTGACCCCAGTAGGAGTACGAATACTCATTCTATAAGCCCATAAAGCCAGATTTATCTGTAAGTGCCAATCTCTACCATTCTTACAGACTGTTCTATGTAGGATTTTAAGAATGGTTCTGTTTGATGCCTCTGCTTGACCATTTCCTTGCGGGAAGTAGATGGAGGACCAATGTTGTTTAATCTTGAATTTCTTGTAGAGTTGTTTAAGGTCCTTATTTTTGAACTAGCCTCTGTTGTCATTGATAATCTTGAAAGTCACTCCATATCGACATATGATATAGTTCAGAATGAATAGAGAGACTGTCTAGCCTGAGGAAACAAAAAGTGGGATAACTTCTACCCATTTAGTGAAGTAATCAGTAGCAGTGATAATAAACTTATGTCCACCTGATGAGTTGGGATGAATCTTCCCAACAAGATCAAATGCCCAGCACTGAAATGGCCAATGAGATATAGAAGGAATGAGCTCCCTGCATAGAGCATGTATCAGGTTACCATGTTTTTGACACTTTTCACATGACTTTGCAAAAGCTACTGCATCAATCTGCATTGTAGGCCAATAGTACCCCACCCTAAGAAACCTTCAAGCCATGGCAAGACCATTGGAATGTCCCCCACAGATGCCCTCATGGATGTCAACTAATGCTTGGTCAGATTCTTCCTTTTCTAAGCATCTAAGAAGTGTTCCATCTAGACCCCTCCTATACAAATCACCAGAGATAAGGGAATGGCAAGAGGCATTTCAGGTAAGGTTTTTGCATTCAAATCAGTTAAAGGTTTCAATTATAATGCCATTATGAAGGTATGAGTAAATGGCAGCATAACAGGATGACTCACAACTAACAAGGGTACAAATGGCATGGCTTTCTTGGGAGTCCTAGATAGGGTGATGTAGCTCTTCCACCAGGAATTCAAATCTGGATTCATGTTTCTCTAACTGAAGGAGTGAAGCAAGTGTAGCCATAGCATCAGCTTCTTTGTTCTCAGCTTTAGGGATTTGCTAAAATGTGACGAATGTGAAGTATTGTTTCAAGGAATCAACCATTTGCTTGTAAGGTACCATTTTCTCATTTTTTGTTTGATATTCATCATTAACTTGGTTGATTATCAGCTATGAATCCCCATAGATGTGTAACTCTGTGATTCTCCATTCTATGGCCATCTTAAGTCCATTTGTTAAAGCTTCATACTCAACAATGTTGTTTGTACATGGGAACAATAATTTATAAGACTTAGGGATTGTGTACCCATGAGGAGAAATAAACAACACACCAGCTCCTGAACTGTTTTGCATAAAGGATCCATTAAAGAACATCTTCCATGTTCTTCCAGTCATATACATGAGGTGCTCATCTGGGAAGTCAACTTGAATAGGTGCATTATCTTGTATTGGGAAGTCAGCCAATTGATCTGCTATGGCTTGTCCTTTGATTTCTTTATGCTCAATGTACTCTATGTTAAATTCTGAAAGTATCATCATCCATTTAGCAAGTCTACCTATGAGGGAAGCCTTACCTAGCAAATACTTGAGTGGATCAATTTTTTCTATGAGGTGTATAGTGTGCGCAAGCATGTAATGTTGCAACTTTTGGGAAGAAAACACAATTTCAAGGCAAGCTTTCTCAATGCTAGTGTAGCCAACATCATATGAAACAAGAGTGCGGCTAATATAGTATATTGCTCTTTCTTTCCCATTTTCATCAAGTTGAGCTAGTAATTCCCCCAAGGAGGATTTTGTCGCTGAAATGTATAGAATAATTTGTTTCCATGGGATAGGAGGCATTAAAATAGGAGGATTTGCCAAGTATTTATTGATTTGATCTATGCTCTTTTGACAATCCTCATTCCAAACACAATTGACTCCCTTGTGTAAGTTCTTGTTGAAGGGTTGAGCTCTATCTGCCAACTATGAAATTAATCTCCTTATGGATTGAAGACATCCTTGAAGACTCCTCATTTGGATAATGTTTCTAGGAGGTGGCATATCTATGATTTATTAGACTTTTTTAGGGTCTACATCTAATCCTCTTGCTGAAATGATGAATCCTAGCAGTTTTCCAGAGGTGACTCCAAATGCACACTTTTTAGGATTTAACCTTAGTTGAAATTGTTCCATGTGATCTAGAATGACTTCTAAATCATCTAAGTGTGTATCTCTCTTCTGAGACTTGGCCAAGGTGTCATCCACATAATCTTCCATGTTTTTATACATCATGTCATAAAAAATGGTTGTCATAGCTCATTGATAGGTGGCTCCTACATTTTTTAATCCAAAACGCATAACATTTCAACAATAGGTACCCCATGCACAAGTGAATGTAGTCTTTTATTGATCTTCAGGAGCTATCTTAATCTAATTGTACCCAGAAAAACCATCCATCAAGGAATAAATCTCATAACCTGCAGTCATATCCACTATCATGTCTATATTGGGAAGTGGAAAGTCATCCTTTGGGCATGCTCTATTGACATCTCTAAAATATGTGCAAAATCGAATGGATTTGTCATGTTTGGAAACTGGTACAATGTTTGATATCCATTAAGCATAGCCAATAACTCTTATGAATCCTGCACCAAGGAGTTTCTCTAATTCTGCTTTGACTAGGAGAGCTATGTGAGGATGCATCTTTCTCAATTTATGTTTAACTGGTTTGACACCCAGAGCTATGGAAAAGTGGTGCATGATAAGATTAGTGTCCAACCCTGGCATATCTGAATAAGTCCATGCAAAGTTGATCTTCTTTATCTGTAATAACTTAGTGTAAGCTTCTTTCTCTTGTGGCGACAAAGACTCAACCAAGTGTACTATCTACGGAGCCTCATCTGTACCCAAATTGACTGCTTGTGTTGGCTCAATAAGCACTGAAATTTTATCTTGAAAGTAGCTAGGGAGACAAATGTGTGCTAAAAAGTAGTCACACTTCTATGAGTCATTATATTCAAGATTTCTCAAGAATGAGGTCTCAAATGGTGACTCATAGCTCCCTATTCATGGAGTGCAAGTGTTTGTAATGGAGGCCCTCAGTTTAGATCTAGTTTATGCCCATGCAAGTACACCATGAAATGAGAGATTCAAAGAGGAAGAGAAAGAATGCTAGTCTCCATGATCATCAAATATGCATTGAAAATGAAAATGGAAACTATTCTATATCATAACAATGCATGAAAGCAAACTAATCTATATGATAACAATGCATGAAAGGAAATATACAAACTAATCTATGAAGGAAATATGCAAGATTAATCTATCGAAAGGAAATATGAATCTAAATTAACATGAATCTACTCTAAATGGATTTCCATGCATGCATGAGAGAAGAAGACGAGAAGAAGAGAAGCTACATAGTTCAAGCTCAAATGCTCAAACTCTCCTCCAAAGTTGCTCTCCAAACCTATAACATAAAAATTATATATATGATCCTTAAATGAGAAGGAGAGGGCTCTTTATAAAGGAAAGTGTGGAGAGGAATGCATCCCCAAGAGCAATGTGGGATAAATCCCTAAAAAGGAAAGTGAGAGGGAATAGCCCACCACTTAGGAATATGTGTGGAGAAAAAGGAATTTTATTTATTTTTTATTATCAGAGTTGATTCATTCATCAAGGGTCTATGTGAAGAAGAAGTGAAATATTATAATACACTACAACTGATCAAGATAGTAGGTCTACTCTACAGTTCATCATCAGATATAGTGCATATTTGTTATTCAGAAGGTTGTAGCCTTCACCATCAAGCAGTGAGCTTTTGGACAGTGAGTCCACCACCCCTAACAGGGTTATTTGTAAAA
>MU224645.1:1389810-1419494 GCA_018584345.1 Thuja plicata
ACAAGATCATACTACGGAGAAAGGTATTTCATTTTGTTTGTTGATGATTTTTCTAGGATGATGTGGGTTGCATTCTTAAAGGAGAAGTCTGAATCCTTTGAGAAGTTCAAAATATTCAAAGCTAAAGTTGAGAATGAATCCGGATTGAAACTAAAATGTCTGAGATCAAATAGAGGAGGAGAGTTCACCTCTGATCAGTTTTATGACTATTGTGAAGAAAATGGTATTAAAAGACATTTGAGTGCACCTAGAACCCCTTAGCAGAATGGGATAGCAGAAAGGAGGAACAGGATCATACTTGATACAGCGTGCACTATAATGATTGAAGGAAAAGTTGCGCACACCTATTGGAGAGATGCAGTGAACACAATAGTATACACTATCAAAAGAACCCAATTGAGGCTAGGCATGGATAAGACATCCTATGAACTTCGGTTTGGCAATGTACCTACATTAAAGTACTTTAGAATCTTTGGTAGCAAGTGCTACATCAAGAGAGATGATGGTGTTGGTAAGTTTGATGCTAGAAGTGATGAAGGTATTTTCCTTGGTTATTCTACTAAAAGCAAAGCATATAGATGTTTCAAATTGAGATTAAAGAAGATAATTGAAAGCACGCATGTTAAGATTGATGAAAAGTTTATGGTTCAAGAAAGATACTATGAATATGCACCTATGATTGAGGATGAATCTAGATCTAGTAGCAAAGATATTGTTATTGAAGAAATGTTTGATTGCATTGATGTCTCATGCAATGACCCTGAATCAAGCAGAGAAGAATCACAGATTACAAAAGAAGAAGACACACCTAAAGTTCCAAAATTTACATCTAGATACCACTCTAAAGATGACATCATTGGAGATCAAAGCAGCAGTGTTTTGACCAGATCTAAAGCAAAAGGTCTGGCAATGGATGAAGAGGTATTTTTACTTTCACAGATTGAACCCTTAAGTGTTGAAGATGCTTGTAATGATTTTGATTGGAAGAATGCAATGAAAGAAGAATTAGATCAGATAATCAGAAATGACAAATGGGAATTGGTCCCCAGACCCAACGATAAAAATGTGATTGGAACAAAGTGGGTATTCAAAAACAAGATGAATGAAGATGGTAGAGTAGTTAGGAACAAAGCAAGATTGGTATGCAAGGGATATGCGCAGAGAGAAGGAATAGACTAAACTGATATATTTGCCCCTATGAACAGACTGGAAGCCATAAAGTTGTTCTTCGCATATGCAACAGTCAAAGACTTTAAAGTATATCAAATGGATATAAAATCAGCTTTTTTGAATGGTGATTTAAATGAAGAAGTATACATTGAACAGCTTGAAGGATTTAGTCTTTGAGATGAATCAGACATGGTATGCAAATTGAAGAAGGCACTTTATGGTCTTAAACAAGCCCCAAGAGCTTGGTATGAGAGACTTGATGGTTATCTTACCAAGATTGGATTCAAGAAAGGAGCAGAAAATTATAACCTATTCACAAGAGAAACACCTGATGGATTATTGTTAGTTGCTATATTTGTTGATGACATTATCTTTGGAGGTAATGATAAACTCAGTAAAGCATTTGCAAAAGAAATGTAGAATGAATTTGAAATGAGTATGATTGGTCCGATAAAATACTTTTTGGTATTATATGTAAAGCAAACAAATAAAGGTATATTCATTAATCAATCTAAATATGTGAAGGAAATATTGAAGACTTTTCAGATGGATGATTGTAAGCCAGTATGCACTCCCATGATAATAGGAAGCAAGATTTCAAAAGATGATGACTACATAGTAGTTGATAAGACATTGTACAAATCTATCATTGGTAAACTCATTTAGCTAACTCAATCTAGATCTGACATATCTAATGCAGTTGGCATTGTTGGAAGATTTGCAGCTAAACCCAAGTAGAGTCACCTAATGGCAGTCAAAAGGATATTTAGATATCTAAAGGGAACTATAGACTATGGTTTATGGTATCCTAAATCAGAGAATGTAAAGCTTCATCTATATACAGATGTAGATTGGGAAGGTTGTATTGATGATAGAAAGAGCACTTCAAGAGGAGCAGTATTCCTTGGAGACAGGTTGGTTTTTTGGATAAGCAAGAAGTAGAACTATATTTCTCAGTCAACAGTAGAAGCTAAATATGTTGTAGTAGCACTGAATTGTTCAACTATGGTTTGGATCAAGCAGATGGTTAAAGACTTTGGCATTCAGGTTGATTATCCTATTGTTATTCATTGTGATAATACTAGCACTATCAACATGTCTAAGAACCCAGTCATGCACACAAAGAAAAAACACATAGAGATCAAGTACCATTTCTTAAGAGAGAAGGTTGCAGACAAAGAAGTGAAATTGGACTATATGAGCACAAAAGAACAGTTGGCAGATATTTTCACAAAGCCATTATCAAAGGATACTTTTGAGTATCTCAGGGAGAATTTGGGATTAATTCCCTCTCCTAAGTCTATTTAGAAGAAGCAGCAAAGGCATCAGTCATTAAGTGACTGATGAATGGTTGACTACTCTACTTCTAGAGTAGTACCTGTACCTAAAAAAAAAAATCTATGGCACCCTTTTCCATTGATGTCAAAGGGGGAGTATATAGTAAGGAGGAGTATGTACTAAGGGGGAGCATATACTCTGGGGGAGTATATACATATATACATAGAACAAAAAAAATATAGACAGAGGAACTGCAGTGGTTAAGAGAAATCTTTGATGAGGATATTGAGAAGATTTTAAAGGAAAGAGGACACCATGAATAGAGGATGTTTTTGATATCATATATTGCCATCAATGTCAAAGGGGGGATTTTTGGAGAATTGATTCTAAGAGTTGATTGTTTGTATGTTTTTCATTGATGACAACATATAATACACAGTAGTAATTCTGTATGAACTTATCTGAATGATGACATGAAGACTTGCATGGATAGATACATGTTTTTGACATGTTTATTATGTTATGTTCATACACGCAAACCTAGATATGATTTTTCAGTAAAGTTATGCAATTTTGTTATTAGCAGTTACAGTTCTCGAAGTATAATAGTTTAGGGCTGACGTATATAATGTGTTTCATGAGTTGTGCCTATGTTCAAGATATGTGTGTGTATATGCATGATTAATTATGAGTTTATGATATACATCCAAAGGCACCAAATGTTTTTCAAGATGATTGCAAAGTTATGGTTAATTTGGTGAGGCCAACTCACTGAAGCGTCGCGTCTGTTTAGCATTGACTTGTGCAGACTTAATATTGTTTGCATGCTTAGTTAAGCTGACTAAGATATTAATGAAGTGTTTCTAAGAGCTGAAATGAACTTCTAATTTGGAGAAGATACTTATAGTAGTTGAATTGTGATACGCTAAGTGTGAATGATACAAAAAGTGAAGAAAGATGTACAGAGAAGATTATCAGAGTTGGTTCATTCATCAAGGGTCTATGTGAAGAAGAAGTGAAAGATTATAATACATTAGAAATGATCAAGACAATAGGTCTACTCTATAGTGCATCATAAGATATAGTGCATATCTGTTATTCAGAAGGTTGTAGCCTTCACCATCAAGCAGTGAGCTTTTGGACAGTGAGTCCACCACCCCTAACAGGGTTATTTGTAAAAGACTCCTAACAGGGTCCGACCCTTAACCAAGTCACTATACTTATTACATTTTATTGTACAACTCCTAATAGGGTTGAAATATCTTCTAACAGGGATTACTACAAACAAGTATAGTTTATTATGGGTGCTAATTCCCACCGGGGTTTTTACCATTTGGTTTCCCCGTAATCAAATTGTGTGTTGAGTACTGTGTTATTTGATTATGCATTTACTTTGTTGTATACTAAAGTTAAAGAAGTAAAAAGGAATTAAGTAACTGATAACTAATTCACCCCCCCCTCCTCTCAGTTATCCTTTGGTACTATTCTAACACTTGCAACTCTCGAGTAACTTTTAGAAAATGCATGAGCAACTTTTTGACAACTTTGAAACATTTGCCAAAATCTTGTCTTTTTTCACTTGAAGAATTTTGGAATGAATCAAAACCTATAAACTTGACATGAAATTCCTAAAATGACATGGATCCAAATGATTTAACACTAGGGACTCTAAAAACATAAAAACATACTTAAAGCCACAAAACCTAATAAGGTGATCCAAATGGACTAAGGAATCTCTAAGCTCATAAGATTGCCTAAGAGATCCTTGACCACACACTCATGAATCTAAAACCAAAATAGGATGATCTTATAATATCAATCCCTTTATTACAAACATGAAACTTGCAAGATGGCAGTCAATCAGTGACAGTCATGGTTGCACTGCACCATACTCCCTAAGACAAAATTAACTCAAGTCCCTTGAGTTGGGAGATCTTTTAGATTGAAACCAGTCTTCTTGATATCCTCATATATCCACCAAGTAGCATCCTCTATTGAATGGTGTTTCCATTTGACTAGATATTCATAGAAGGTGGATCTCCTGGTTTGTTTGGCTATCCTCTTGTCTAGTATACAGTCAATCTCTTGTGTTGGGTTTTTGGTAGATCTTGTGGCTCCATGTCCTGTGGTAGATATTGAGTACCTGCAATGGGGACATCAGTGATAGTACCTTTATATGCATATAGGTCAGCTACATTGAAAATGGGGGATAAACCAATGGTTGAAGGTAATTCAATTCTCTATGCATTATTTCCACACTTCTTCAAGATCTTGAAAGGGCCTATCTTTTTCATCATTATCTTGGTGTACTTTTCCTTGGGTAGTCTTTCCTTCTTTAGGTGAACCATAACCCTATCTCCAACTTTGAATTGGACATCTCTCCTCTTGGTATCTGATGCTTGTTTATACTTCTCAGAGGTTTGTTGCAGTCTATCTTTCACTTGTTGATGAATTTTCTTCATTAACTCTACATAATCCTCAGCTTGGGCACTCCTCTGGCCAAAATCCTGAATGTTTCTTAGCTCCAAGACACCCCTAGGGTGTGATCCATAAACAATTTTGAAAGGATTGAGTCCTGAACTTCTATTGACAGAGTCATTATAGGATAACTCTTCTTGTGGAAGGATTGAATCTCATACCACTCCATACTCACTTTCCAGTCATCTTAGCAAGTTTCCTAGAGACCTATTAATGACCTCAGTCTGTCCATCTAATTGAGGGTGATAGGAAGATGACATGGCTAAGTTTGTTCCAAGTATTTTTCGTAGGGTACGCCAAAAATATCCCAAAAACTTGGGGTCTCTATCTAAAATAATGGTAAGTGGTAAACCATGGAGTCTCACAATCTCCTTGAAGAATAGCCCTACAATACTTGAGGCATCAATTGTAGTCTTACAAGGTAGGAAGTGTGCCATTTTGCAAAACCTGTCTACAACTACATAAACATTGTCATAGCCTTCCTTTGTCCTTGAAAGACCCAATACAAAATCCATGCTGATGGAGTCCCAAGGTTTGTTAGGGATGGGTAATGGTATGTATAATCCTGCACTTGAACTGGAGCCTTTGGATTTTTGACAAACTAGACAACACTCCACAAATCTCCTTATCTTAGTCTGCATTTTGGGCCAGAAGTAGAACCTTCTTACTAGCTCAAGTGTCTTGTCAAGACCAAAATGGCCTGATAGACATCCATAATGCTTCTCTTTTATGATGTTCTCCCTCATGGAACAATCGGGGATGCACAATTGACTCCCTTTAAACAACAATCCTTCTTGAATCATATATTATGTAAATTCAGTGTGATATCTATCTCCTAGTTCCAAACACACTCGGTAAATTTCTTTGAAGTCTACATCATTGGGATACATATCCTTGAGGACAGAGATACCTATACTTTCCAAGGCCACTTCTTGTATAGCCAGATTCCTTCTACTCAATGTATCAGCTACCTTGTTAGCTACTCCCTTTTTATGCTTTATGGTGAAAGTGAATGCTTGCAATTACTCCATCCACTTGAGGTGTCTATGGTTTAGTTTCTCCTGCCTATTAAGAAAACTCAAGGTATGATTGTCAGTAAATACAACAAATTATTTTGGAAATAAGTAATGCCTCCACTTTCTCAGTGATTGGACCATAGTATACATCTCCAAATCATATGTAGAGTACTTCTGCTTAGCTTCATTAAGATTTTCACTGAAGAATGCCACAGGTCTCCCTTCTTGACTGAGAACACCCCCAATATCTCTCTTACTAGCATCATATTCAATGGTTAACACATTATGAAAATTAGGGAGAGTTAAGATAGGTTTTTGAGAGACTCTTGTCTTCGAATATTCAAAGGAGTTGTCTGCAGCATCAGTCCTTACAAACTTGCATTTCCTTCCCCCTTTGATAGTGTCTATCATTGGTGCACTCACCCAAATGAAATTCTTCACAAATTTCTTATAGAAGCTAGCTATCCCATGGAAACTTTTGACCTCACTAAAAGATTTTGGATTGGCCCAATTCAATATGGCTTCAACCTTGGAAGGATCCATTTTCAAATTACCCTTGGAGATGAAAAATCCAAGAAATATCAGTTCCTCTTGCATAAATACACATTTTTCCAAATGTACCCTCAACTTGTCTTCATGTAGTATCTTCATTACCATATCTAGATGTATCAAATGCTCCTCTTTATCTTTGCTAAAGATCAATATGTCATCTAAATAAACAACTACAAAGTGATTTATGAAAGGCTTAAGGACCTCATTCATCAATCTCATAAAAGTACTACGAGCATTAGAGAGACAAAAGGGAATCACTACCCTTTCAAACAACCCCTCATTGGTTTTGAAATTTTTCTTCCACTCATCCCCTTTTGTGATCCTAATTTGATGATACCACTCTTTAGATCAATCTTTGAGTAATATTTTGCTCCTCCTAGGCAGTCCATGAGATCTTCTATCCTTGGCATAGAAAACCTATATCTAATGGTTATCCTATTGATGGCTCAAGAGTCAATACATAGCCTCCATGTATCCTCTTTCTTAGGTGCTAGGACTGCATGGACTGCACAAGGGCTTATGCTTTTCCTAATGAAGCCTTTTTCCATCAACTCTTGAATCTGTATTGTAACTTCTACATTTTGGTCGGGGTCAGCTTGTAAGTAGCCTTATTTGGAAAGGTAGAACTAGGTATGAGGTCTATATAGTGGCTAATATCCCTCTATGGTGGTAAAACATCAGTACTCTTTTCTGTAATTATCCCTTTGTATTTGTTCAACAAATCTGCTACTTCTTTGGGGCCAACACTTCTCTAAGGTTCTTGACCTTTTCGTGTCTTCTTAGGATCTATTTTGGGCTTTAATATGATGGAAAAACAAGGTGTGTCTCTTTCCTTGAGGACTTTCAAAAATTCCTTCTCTCCCACTAAGGTAACATTGTTTCTTAAGGCTTTTTCTTTCTCAGAATTAGGGAGAGGTGTCATAGTGTAACTGATCCCATTCTTAGTCAAAGTATACACATTTTTCTTACCCCCATGTTGGGTTTCAACATCATATTTCCAAGGTATTTTTAGGAGAAGATGGAATGCATCCATATTCACAACTTCACACAAGAATTTATCTTTGTATTCTCCTACTTGAAACTCTACCCAACATTGCTCATCTACTAAATTGTGTTGGTCTGTATTAAGCAATAATACTTTATAAGGGCTTCGGTGGGGTATTTTCTTCAAACCAATCTTGTCTATCATTGCATTAGAAACTAAATTCTCTATAGAACCAAAATTGACAATAAATTTGCAAATCTTACCAAGTACCTTGCAGTGAGTACTAAATAGACTCTTCCTTTGTGGGGGCTCCTTGGGAGTTGGCATCTTCAAGAGTGTCCTATTGAACATTATGTATTCTCCTTGCTCACATTCTATAGGGCTAGATGTGGTGGTGTGGTAGGAAGTCATGCTTTGACAATCCTCATCTTGGGTGAGTTGGACTCTTCTATCTCCTCATGATGTACTGGCCTTGTTTGGGAATCTAAAATATTGGTGACCAACCTAATTGCAGGAGAAACCCTTTCCAGTGAATGTGGAGTTACTTCTACCTCCTGACCTTCCTCTACTATTGCCTCTACCCGCTTTGAAATTGCCTCTATGATTCTGATCTTTTTCATACTCTTGGTGATTGGATTCTTCATGTGGTCTTGGAGATGATCTTCTTCCTTGAAACCTTCCTCTACCTTTGAAACCATTTCCCCTTCCTCTATTATTCTACTCTCCTCTCCTCTTTTGTTTCTCTTCAATCTTCATAGCCATATGATAGCACTGGTGTACATATTGGGGACAAAACAAACTTAGTTCATCATGAATACTATACTTGAGCCCATTCATGTATCTAGCAAGTTTTTGTTTCTCACTTTTAGGGGTCTTTGTCTTCGTAGAGATCTTGTGGAATTCATTAGTGTAAGATCCCACATCAAGATCCTTTTGCTTCAAATTTTGTAACTTCTTGTGCAGATTTACTTCATAATCTTCAGGAACAAATTGCTTCTTGATTTCTCTCAACATCTTCTTACATGTGGTTATAGGGTCTTTTTCTTTCTCCACCCTTTCCCTTTGTAGGAAGTTCCACCAACTTAGTGCAGGTCCTTTCATTTTGGACTTGGCAATCTTTGTTCTCTATGAGATAGGGATATCCTCACATTCAGAATAGTTTTCTAGGACCTCCTCCCAATCCATGCATTCCTCAGGGTCTGTCTTGCTCATAAACATTGGTAGGTCTAGTTTTTTATCTCTCCTACCCACTCTCTCCAAAGCTTCTAAGATCCTTTGATCTTATGGAACCCTTGGCTTTTCTACATCAATCTCCTCTTCTTATTCTTCTTGGTCTAATTCTGAATCATCACCATTAGTCCTACTTATCTGAGAACTCTTCAATTTCTCTATTTTTTCTTCTATCTTCTTGTTCTTGGCAGCCTGCTCCCTCACAATCTTGGCTATCTCCATGTTGGTGACCCTCATAGGGATCTCTCCATCAGTATCATCAATCTTCTCTACCATTCTCATTCCCAAGAGATTTTCTAGGCTCTGATATCACCTGATGTAGAGATGATAATCAAGAAGTGTGGTCTTTCTCCTTTGTCTCCAATGAGACACTCAATTCAACTTCTAACCTCCTAGGACCCTAGATCCCTTTATACACAGTGTCTTCTACCTATACAAGGTGGTAGAACTATTTCTCAACTCTTTCCAATTGAATACAATCAAATTCAATATCTTGTACTTTTGAGCTTTAGGGACACTGGCCCTATTTCAAGCCTCAAGACTAGAAGTCTTCACCAGTGACTTCTCCAAATAAAACTAACTATTGGGACACCTTCCTTGTGTCCTGAGAACCAATAATCACCCTTTGGTTCAACCCTCCAACTGTCATATAGTACTTGTCTAGGACTGTCCTAGAATTCCTTATAGTACTATCCAGGAGGTTTTTCTAACTTAACTTTTCCTCCTCATCACCTTCTAGAAAAATAAGGATATATCCAAATAACCTTTTGGAAGTTATATCACACCCCAAATCTCTAGACTCCAACTCCACTCTAGAAACACCTAACACTCACCAAGTTTGCAGACCTAATTGGTCTAATTAGGCTTGGATTTCAAGGCAAGTACTATAAATTGGGTGCATGGGATTGAAAAAGTGCTTCAAAGGTCTTCAAATAACTCCCTACAACTCAAATCCATTCCTATTTCACTCAATCAAACTCCTTAACAAACATAACACTTCCTTCTCCTTCATTCTAGGCTGAATACATTGAGATATTCAGCCTAGGGCTTGATGCATGAGGGATTTACCCTTTGAGACATCTCTTGATCTTTTAGAATCATTGAATACACCATCCTAACTTGCATTTTCTAGGATCTTAGAGAAATCCACTGGACAGAATGCAAGTTAGGACTCCATTTGCAAATTGTGCTCTAAATAAGCTCTTTCCTGGATTGCTTTTTGAAAACTAAAGCAAAACCTATCAAATAAAAACTAAACAACTTCTAACCAACTGTAAAGTAACACTAACACACAAGACCTTAAAAAAATTAACTTTGTTTCCAAGGTTCGCATTAGATACAGTCGTACAGCTCAGAAATTCTTAGAAAAACTCTTCATATTCCATTTCCCATGCATCAAAGTTTCAATACAGAACTTCTAACCAGGTAGGTTGGAAGTAAGCACTTAAAAAAACTTCAAATGTGAATTTATATTTATCAAAAACGTCCTGTGACTATTTGCCTTTCATCTTGCAACTCTCGAGCAACTTTTGGAAGTTTCATGAGAAAAATTTAGAAAAATCTTGTCTTTTTGCACTCAAAGACTTTTGGAATGAATCCAAACCTATCAACATGACATGAAATGCCTAAAATGATATGGATCCAAAGGATTTAACACTAGGGACTCTAAAAACATAAAAACATGCTTAAAGTCACAAAACCTAACAAAGTGATCCAAATGGACTAAGGCATCTCTAAGCTCATAAGATTGCCTAAGACATCCTTGACCACACACTCATGGATCTAAAACCAAAATAGGATGATCATCTAAGATCAATCCCTTTATTACAAACATGAAGCTGTAGGATGACAGTTAATCAGTGACAGGCATGGGTGCACTGCACCACAAGCCTTGCTTGCCTAGGGCATAACATTAAAAATAGCTACTTGACTCTTCATGACTTCTCCTAATGTATTTACATTTTAAATAGGCTCCCCTTAAACAATCATCCACCCTCAAGAGTTTCCCACTGTTGTATTTCATGGGGGAGCCATGAAAGCACAAACTACTCTAGACTGGACCAGCAAACTCCCTAAAACTTAACCAATTTACAAATGCTAACAAATAAACTTTACAGTACTTGCACAAAGAATGAAAAAGTCTTAAAACTAACTACTCAACACAATCCCAACATTAAACTTGTCAATTCAATCTGTGTAAACACTCTATAATTCAAAATGCTCGACTGTTGCTAAAACCAGAATTGCAGAGCTTCTATTGCTATTCCAAACTTGCTTAAATTATCAACCTCCTAGGGAAATGAGCCACACAATATCTTAAGATTCTTCTTCCATGTTTCTAGGCCTTATCCATTAATTTATCACTCCTACAATGAGGGGAATCCAATGTTGTCAAGTTGCATGCAACATTTGCAAAAAGTTGCAAATGTTGTCATGACAACTTTTGAGCTTCTTTGCATTTATGCTCCAATCTATCTTTTAGGGCCTCTAACTCATATAGTTTGATGAAACAACATCATTAAATCCTATTAAAGAATCTTTCTTACTATTCCAAGGTCTAGGACACATTTAGACCACATTTTCCCATTTAGGCCAAAACTAGGGACTAAACATTAAAAAGAAAACTAACTTAAAACTAGAATGAAATTAGAACTAACCACTAATTCACCTAGTCACACACAAAAACAAGAAATTCTAAGGTCTTAAGAAAAAACATACTTACTTGGCTAGATTTAGTTACAATCCAAAACTAACTAGGGCTTTCAGGATAGCCTAGGTGCTCCTGCACCATCCTCCCCAAATGAAAAGACTTCAATACACCCTTGGATTGAGTAAGTTGAGTTCAAGGCCCAACTTTTAGAGCTATGATTCCTTTATCCACACTGCATCTTCATCTATTTTTTCTTTCCACTTGACTAAGTTCTCTTGATACTCCTTCTTTCTTGTATTCTTGTAGACTCTGGAATCTAGAATGTGTTCTGCTTTCTTGATTGGTGCAGATGGAAAATTGAGTTCTTCTACCTCCTGTATGACTTCAGTCAAACTTTGATCTGCATCTAGGATGGACCTTTGTATAAAAATAGGTCTGCAACATTAAACACTAGAGATAGACCCATATCCTCTGTAAGTTCTAGCTTATAGGCATTTGCTCCATATTTTTCCTGTATGACACATGGGCCA
This sequence comes from Thuja plicata, assembly GCA_018584345.1. Taxonomy (NCBI): domain Eukaryota; kingdom Viridiplantae; phylum Streptophyta; class Pinopsida; order Cupressales; family Cupressaceae; genus Thuja; species Thuja plicata. The sequence goes on from MU224645.1 coordinate 1,401,700, forward strand.
ATTCTCCTCATATGAATCTTATGTGGTGTTCCTTTCTACAATCTTTCCATGTTGAGGTGTACCATTACTAGGTCCCCAACTTTGAATTGGACATCTCTTTTTATCTCATCCACTTTGTTCTTATTCTTCTATGTATTCTCAATGAGTGTCTTCCTTACTGATTCATGGACTTCTTGCATACAATGTGCAAATTCATCAGCATAACCACTTCCCTTCACTCCATCCTTTAGATCTTGAAGCTCATATATGCCTCTTGGATGAAGGCCATAAATTATTTCAAAAGGACTCTTACCAGTAGTCCTATTCACTGTTTCATTGTAGGCTTATTTTGCTTGCACAATGAGTTGGTCCCAAGTTTGACCATACTCCTTAGTTAGACACCTTAGGAGATTTCCAAGACTCCTATTGACCACCTCTATTTCACCATCTGACTGAGGATGGTATGTTGATCCAAAAGATAAGCTGGTTCCCAACTTCTTCCAGAGAGTCTTCCAAAAATGACTCATAAACTTGGTGTCTCTGTTAGAAACTATGCTCAATGGCAAACCATGTATTCTGACTACCTCCAGAAGAATAGGGAAGCTATCTAGCTTGCATCATTTTTTGTCTTGCAGGGTACAAAGTGTGCCATTTTGCTAAATTTGTCCACAATACTATAAATGCTATCCATTCCATGCTTTGTCTTGGGAAATCCTACTACAAAATCCATACTCAGACACTCCCATGGTCTGGTTGGAATGGGTAAAGGGTGGTATAGGACTACATTGGTAGATGTACCTTTGGCCTTCTGACAGATAGCACAACCTTCTATATATCTCTTGACATACAAATTCATCTTGGGCAAAAAATAGAATCTTTGGACTAATTCTTAAGTTTTGTTAACACCAAGATGGCCATTAAGTGCACCATTGTGTTTCTCCTATATATATTTTCCCTAATAGACCCCCTAGGGACACATAATTGACTCCCTTTAAACAATATACCACTCTGTAAATTATACTCAGAGAATTGACTATGAAAATGATTTTTGTACTCTTGGCATACCTTATAAATGTCTACAAAATCCTCATCTTCACCATGTAGGTATTTGAAGTTGCTTATCCCCATGCTCTACACTTGAATCTCTTGAATGGTCAAATATCTTCTACTTAAGGCATCTACTACCTTATTCTGCAACCCCTTCTTGTGTTTTTTGTTGAAGGTGTAAGCTTGTAGGTATTCAACCCACTTCATATGCTTGTGACTTAGTTTATCTTGTGAGTTCAAGAAACTTAATGCCTAATTCTCTGAATAGACTATGAACTCCTTTGGAAGAAAATAATGGCTCCACTTTCTTAGTGACTGGACTAGAGCATACATCTCTATGTCATAAGAAGAGTATTCCCTCTTAGCTTCACTTAGTTTCTCAAAGTGCTTCCCTCTTGGCTCAAGACAACATCAATGGCTACATTGTCGACATCACATTCCACTGTAAATAGCTTTTCAAATCTTGGTAAAACCAAAATTGGTTGGGTAGAAATCTTCTTTTTCAGTAGTTCAAAACCATGGTTAGCGTGTTCATTCCACACAAATTTAGTCTTCATCCCACCCTTGATAGTATCAAGCATAGGAGCACAAATTGCACTGAATTGTTTGATAAACTTTCTATAATACTGTGCTAAGCCATGAAAAATTCTTACCTTTGTGCTTTTTCTTCGAGTAGGCTAGTTGATGATGGCCTCCACTTTGCTAGGATCCATCTTTAGGCTGCCTTGAGATAACACAAATCCAAGGTACACTAATTCTTGCTTGATGAATTCACACTTCTCCAAATTTATCATCAGCTCCTCCTCATGTAGCCTCTTGCAAACCATTTCTAGGTGTTTGAGATGTTCTTCTCTTGTCTTACTATAGATGAGTATATCATCCAAGTAGACTACCACAAACTTTCCAATATAGTCTTGAAGAACTTCATTCATCAACCCCATGAAGGTTGATAGGGCATTAGATAGGCCAAATGGCATGACAGACCACTCATATAGTCCTTATGTGGTCTTGAATTTTGTTTTAAACTCATCCCCCTCATTTACCCCGATTTGATGATAGCCACTCTTTAGGTCTATCTTGGTAAAATACCTTTCTCCTCCTAGAAAGTCCATTAGGTCTTCTATCCTAGGGATAGGGAACCTATACCTAATGGTTATCCTATTTATTACTCTAGAGTCTGTACATAACCTCCATGTTCCTCCCTTTTTAGGGGATAAGACCATGGGCATGACACAATGGCTAATGGACTTCCTAATTAGACCTTGGCTCAATAATCCTTGAATCTGCCTAGCTATCTCCTCATTTTGTCGAGGAGTCATTTTGTATGCAACTTTATTTGGTAGGGTAGCTCCATGGATTAGGTCTATTTGGTGGCTTACTGACCTCTTAGGTGGCATGGATTATGGTTTTCCATCACTGACTATGCCTTCATACTTCTGTAGCATCTCATGCACTTCCTTTGGAAACTTTGTCTTCTTCATTGCTTTGTCTGCACTTTCTTCTTTTGGTTTCAACACCAATGCAAAACCAACTCCTTCTCCTTCTTCCAAGGCCTCTAAGAACTCCTTCTCACTCACCATGATATCATTTGGGCCAGATGAATTTATCTATGCATCTTCTAGTAGTGACTGGATTTTAATGTCACATTGTCCTTCTTGAAAGTGTATGAGTTCTTTGCACCATCATGCATGGCCTTTCTATCGAATTGTCATGGTCTACCTATGAGTATGTGGCATGCATCCATAGTTAGGACATCACATAGGAATTTCTCCTTATACCTCCCAATTGAAAACTCCACCCAATCTTTCTCATTGACAAGGACATGTTGTCCTTTGTTTAACTAGGTGACCTTGTAAGGATTTGTGTGGGGTATTCTTGTCATCCTCAACTTGCTAACTGCTTCCTCTGACACTATATTATCAGTAGACCCTGACTCTATGATGAATCTACACACTTTTCCCATCATCTTACACTTCACACTAAATAGTGATCTCCTCTGGCTAGGCTCTTGTTTTACTGGCTCTTTTATCAGAGTTCTTCTCATCATGATATTCTCTCCTTCCCAGCCTAATTCTAATGGCACTTTAGGGTGTTTACCTCCACCACTAGTTTCTTCTTGGACATAGTTCACCCTCTTTTCACCTCCTTCTAAATTTGAACCCTTCTCTGGACATCTGTATGTAGGATTTCCCATCTGATTGCAGTGGTAACATTTCATGTTGGAAAAGTAATTACCCCTGCCTTGATTGTTGTTTCTTCCTCTGCTAGTAGAATTCCTTCCTCTATTTGACCCTCCTCTACTATAATTTCCTTCTTTTCATTCAAAAAATTTGTTCTCCCCTTGGTTCTTGGGTTCATAACTCCTTCCACCATATCCACCTCTCTGTCCTCTAGTGTCTCTCCCTCTAACTCTTCCTCTAGTAGTACTAGATTCTTGTTTCTTCCTTAGCTTCTCTTCAACTTTGATGGCAATTTGGTGGCACTTTTGAATGGTGTCTGGAGTCAAAAGACATCTCATCTTGTATGGTCCACTTTATTCCATTAAGGTATCTTTCTACCTTAACCTTATCATCCTCTAGAACTTTAGATCTCATGCAAAGTCTCTAAAATTCTTCAGTGTATGAGTTTACATCTAGGTCCTTTTGTCTCAGACCTTGCCTTCTCTTATACAATTGGATTTCATAATCCTCAGGGATATAAGCATCTCTGACTTTGACAACCCTATCCTTCCATGAAGAAATGGGCCTCTTTCCTTCCTTCTCTCTCTCATCTTGGATGAATTTCCACCAAGTGAGTGCAGACCCTCTCAGTATAGCTTTTGCAACCTTCACCTTTTTAGCCTTAGTGATTCCATCACACTCAAAATGGTTTTCTAGTCCCTCTATCCAATCAAGGACTATCTCTAGCTCCATCTTTCCAGTAAAAATATTGGAGCTCCTTCTAGTGCTTTTCCACCCATAGCCTTTAGAGCTTTCAGGAATGGCTCCTCATTAAGGACAGGGTCATCTTCAGGAACTTCATCATCAATGGAAAGATCTTTGCCTGTCCCTTCAACCTTATCCTTCACTTTATCTCCTTTCTCATCAAATTCATCTACCTTTTCTCTAGTTGAGCCAATCTATCTCGGAGCATTCTATTCTCCACTTCTTGATCATCCACTTTCTTAGATAACTCAGCATTAGTCACCATTTTTGACTCACCTACTGATTCAGTTGGTTGGAACATTAACCACAACTCTTATCAACCTGGCTCTGATACCAATCTGGTGTAAGAGTTCTAAGGTTTACTTTTCACTTTCTCAACTATGGACTCCACTTGTCCAAGTCTACTTGAGATCCTAATCCAGTCCTAGAATCCCCTAAAGTCTTAGTTCTTCAAGCCTAATACTATCCCAACTCCACACTAAGAGTTAGTGGCTCTGTGCTTAACCTTGAAAGATTTCCACCATTGAAAGTACTTCTTGTCACAATATCCTCTTGGATGATTCCAAGCTCAAACCTTCCCAAAAATTCTTATAAGTGCTACAAAGGTCATGTTTCTCATTAAGACATCTAATTGACATCTAACTAATCCCATTTTAGTGGGTCTTCAATTACAAAGTGATCGAGTTCCAAACTAGCTCTAGTTTAGGTCCTATTAGGCCTAATTCTCATGTAGCCCTATCCAAAGGGTTTTTATGGATTATTGCTAAAATCCTCCACACAAACCTAAAAAAAAGTTAGGATTCAGACACCCTTTCCCAATACCTCTAGGATTTTCAAGGTTTTAACTCCCAAAACCATCTATACACTACCATCCTAAAATGTAGGTCATTTAGGGCTATTTTCAAGCATTGACAACAATCCACTAATTTATTGCTAGAAATGTATCAAGATGGATTAGTTAGGACCTGATCTCATAGAAAGGGTTCATTTAGACCCTAAGGCTTCTAGAACTTCACCTGGTTTTTTTCTCTCAAACATGCCTTTGCAATGGCACTCAATTTTTTCCGTGTTACACTCCTAGCCGAACAGGCCTTGCTCACCTAGGCCATAACATTAAATATAGCTACTAAAATCTTCATGACTTATCCTAATGTATTTACACTGTACATAGGCTCTGCTAAAACAATAATCCACCCTCAGGATTTTTCCATGGTTATATTTCATGGGGGAGCCATGAAAACACAAACTATTTTGGACTGGACCAACAAACTCCCTAAAACTTAACCAATTTACAAATTCTAACATAAAACTCTAAAGTAATTGCACAAAGAATGAAAAAGTCTTAAAACTAACTACTCAACACAATACCAACATTAAACTTGTTAATTCAATCCATGTAAACACTCTGTAATTCAAAATGCTCACTATTGCTAAAAACCAGAATCGCAGAGCTTCTATTGCTATTCCAAACTTGCTTACATGATCAACCTCCTCGGGAAATGAGCCACACAATACCTTAAGATGTTTCTTCCATGTTTCTATGCCTTATCCATTAATTTCCCACTCATACAATGAGGGGAATCTAATGTTGTCGAGTTGCATGCAACATTTGCAAAAAGTTGCAAATGTTGTCATGACAACTTTTGAGCATCTTTGCATTTATGCTCCAATCTATCTTCCAGGGCCTCTAAACCATATAGTTTGATGAACCAATATCATTAAAGCCTATTAAATCATCTTTCTTACTATTCCAAGGTCTACAACACATTTAGACCACATTTCTCCATTTAGGCCAAATCTAGGGACTAAACATTAAAAACCAAACTAACTTAATACTAGAATGAAATTAGCACTAACCACTAATTCACCTAGTCACACACAACAAGACCTTCTAAGGTCTTAAGAAAAAACATACTGACTTGGCTAGATTCAGTTACAAGCCAAAACTAACTAGGGCTTTGAGGATAGCCTAGGTGCTCCAGCACCATTAGTACATAGTTATGTGATAGATACTACGTAAGAATTCCTATTGTCAACTTTATGTTTTAACGTACTCATAGCCAAGTGTATTATTCCTCATGCTTCTTGATATCATTAATGATGCCTAGAATTTTTCCCTCCAAAGCCATGCATTTATTTTCATCCTTATGTTTTACTGTACTCATATCCAAGTGTGTCATTTCTCATGCTTCTTGATATCAGTAGTGGTGCCTAGAATTTTGTCTTCCAAAGCTCTGCATTTTGTTTTAGAAGTTTTTCAAGGAAAAGGGCATTCACAACAGCTAGTTTTTGGTGTTTGGTGTAAAGGTATTCACAAAGGCATGGTTTGTGTTTTTAAGAGTTGTAAATGGACGTAAATTCTCACAATGGGTGGCTCACCAATCCTCCATAATCCATTGGACCATTCATCATTGTTGCGGGATCCATCAAGTGTGTGGACCTTCAACAATGTGGGATGGTTAACATATTTCCTCATAATAAATGGATTTGATTAATACATTGTGTTCAAATTTTTAAATACATTTAATGTTGGAGAATCTTAGGTGAAAGGGTTGAGAGTGGATGCTTCAGAAGCAAGGATTGTAGAAGTTTCTGACCTACCAGCTGTAGGGGAGTCATACCCGCATAGTCATGATGTCAGGTCGGCCAAAGAAGATTTCATAATCAGGGATGACCAACGGCTGGAGGTAGACAAGAAAGGAGAAAAATAGTTGTTTGTGCCTCCACCATATCCTCAGTTGGCTACCTATGTTATCAGGTACTTCACCTATGAGGGTCATTTTTCATATTCACATGTAATACATTTTATGTTGTTAATTCATTTAAGACATAGTTGTCATATGAATGTCCCCAATTTCTTGTATGAAATGTTGTCTTGGAGTTCTGAGGAGGTCAAAAGAGGAAAATGGAATGTTGTATCACATCAGGGGTTAATCAAGCTATTGGTAGAAAGATCTTTGAGAGATGTATCCCCCATGGGATGGGAAGAGTTTGTTCCAGCTAGGGAGGTTCATTTAAGAGATGTAGGACCTGTTAGTAGGGTTACTATAGAGAAAGTAGACATTCCTAGGGAAGCTACTAAGAGAAAACATGAGTCTTCCACTTTAGAAGCTTCTCTTGCATCCAAAAGACCTACAACTAGAGAATTTAGCACCCAAGACCCTATTAATGAAACATTTGATCAAGATGTTCATGTTTCATCGTAAACTCCTGTGAAAACTAGAGAAATTAGCAGGAAAGAAAGAGGGAAAGGAAAGATGAGTGAGGAAGTTCTAGAGAAAGAATTGGAAAAGACTCCTAAGTTTTAATCCACTATTTCCAAAAAGAGGAAATGCATAGTTACTCCTTCACCTGCTTCCCAGTATCCTGCAGCCACCACTCCCAAGAAGAAGAGTACTCCAAAGAAAAGTCCTACAACCATTGCAGAGACTCTAATAAGGAGAATTGTTTGGATCCAAGAAAAAGAACTGATGCCATTTAGTGATAACCCTAGTTCACTCTAGGAAGAAATTCCTACAATCCACCATCTCTAAAGATGAGTAATCCATAAATGAACCTCACTCTTCAAAACAAGAAGATATTGGTAGGTCCTCTCAGGGATTACAGAGATGTAGGCAAAGAAATTCCTGCTGACACACCATTTGAGGAAATGAGTGAGAAATGAATTGAAGACACTGCACTATCTCTAGATAGGGAGGACTCTCAAGGGTTAAATGATTTAAATATTGTAGCTGATAAATTGGCCACCACTGAGGAAACACAGAGTAGTTAGCTCATGGAAATTGGTAATTTGGAGTCCACCACCTATCAAAATAGTGGAACAGGTTGATGCCAAGGAAAAGAGTGTAGGAGAGGACACTAGTCAAAAATTGGAGGATGGACATGTACCTCCAAAATAGGTAACTTGCCACTCATTTTCTTTATATTTTTACAAACATGAATAATATGAACATAGTATGTGGGAATTAGAGAGGGGTAGAATGAAAAATGAAATTGAAAAACAGAAACAAGAGGTAAAATTCCTGAAACTTAAATTGGATGTAGTTAATTAATTGATTCCTCACTTAATGGAATGCAGACCACCCCTAGGGTTTATGCATTGTGTTTAGAAGAACAATACCTCTAGTTTAAATTCATGAGAATTATTAGGGACCTTGACCCTAGTATTTATACTCCATAGGAATTATTAGACATTTTCAATAAATCCTCTGACTATTCATAATTTACTATGTAAAATGTATCTCCATAAGTATGTTGTTCCTTTAGATACAGACTGGAATCCTTTATTTTTATTGGGGATATCCATTTAAAATCCCTAATGTCTTGGGCTAGAAATGAGATCAACTTTGGTGATCAATTGAGAAAGTACATGGAAAAGGAAAGAACAATAACTTTACCCCTACGGCCAGAAAATAGTAAGCATGTAACCATGTACTTTGACTAGTTCAATATTACTTATGGTTTCCATCATCCAAGGTTAGAGTAAGAATCTTTTACATAAGGGAACATGTTTATAGGGAATTTAAAAGGATGCCATCTCATGAAGGGGAAAGGGTTGTTGAGGGGATAATGTAGAGATGGGAGAGACTCCCTATGATACTAAGGAAGGTTGAACCTCAAATCCTGGTCAATTTCAGAGCATCCATATAGCATGTGCCTATCTGCAATTAGGAAGATAGGAAAGGATTGAACATTGGCTTCCCTTAACTTTTCAACCACTTGTTCTCATGTGGCCTCTCTATAGTTGTGTTGACAATGAGTTGATTGAACAACTGGAAGACAATAAGAGAAGCAAACTAGAGTGCACTAAAGGATTTAATCAAAATGTAGGGACCACCGGTGGTGGAGAAACAACTATTGGATATTATGAGATGAATGCCAAAATCAAGAACTTCTCAGTTCCAGAGGACCAACACTAGACTTAGTAGGGAGAAAATGATATGATGACTATTTGTCATCATTTTAATAACCTTTTGCAAAAAGTTTTAGGCTAGTCTTGTGTGCACTCTTTTCCTTATTTATAATACTCTATTTCATTATCCCCAAAAGACTTGGTTACCATTTATCTTAGATCAGTGACATGCAACAACATGAACTTTAGTTTCATGGTTTAGGGTTTTCATAAACTTTGGACACACATGGATGAACATTAATTCATTTCTAAAATGCTATATACTTATATGATAAATCTGAAATTATGTTTTAATACATAATTAACCATCTGTTGAATGAACATGCATGCATATCATGTTGGATGTATGTCAGTTTGTTCCTATTTAAACATTTATGATGCAGAACAGTTCGTCAAAGGAAGCCAAACCAAGCATGCATATGTATGCTTATCCATGAAGACCTGACACTACAGTTAAAGGAGAAATATTGGAACCAGTTCGGGAATATAGTTGGAGACAGCCAAGGGAAGAATAAGTCAGGATGTTGTTCCTAATTCTAATAAAATCTATAAATTAGTGGGAAGCTAAATTTTTTCTTCATGTTTTTTTAAACAGTTCTTATTCCTATTTTTTGTGGATGTATTTACTCCTACTTCTTATTTGTAATAATGAATCCACCTATTCTCTTAGTGTGATAAATTAGTAGTTAGATTTCCTATTTTATAAATAAGCTCCACTCTCCTTTGCAAGAAGGAGGGTATTAGTAAATTATGTTATAATAGATTCAAAGATAATGTATTTTGTTCTATTCTTCTAGTTTCATGAATACAGTCATACTCATTTTCATATAAATAAAATAATAAAGTGTTGAAGATCCATTTCATGTAATTAAATTTTGGATACTCATCCAAGGGGACCACTTGGTCAGTAATCCTTGGTAGTGTTAGTTTCATTTACATAAGCTCGTAGTTTCAATTCCAATGTTTATCTATTCCTACAGCCAAAGTGGGAAGAATAGTTAAAGCGTTGTGAATCAAGCATAAAGCATTTTTCCTCAGCATTAGTATTTTGATTAAGTTAGTTTCCAAGTACTCACTTAATGCAGCAATAGATTAAGTTTTCTTCCAACTCTTTATTTATTGCAGCTTCATAACTAGTGTGGCCTTAGGAGGCACTTAGTGCATATATACCAGACCCATTCCAAGTAATACATCCCTAGATTGAGGATTAAATGAGCCTTCATAACAAGGAGGATAGCTTCTCAGATAGGATGTCCAATCCCCAAGTTTGGTCAAGAACCTAGTTATTGATCCCTTTGTGAAGTCAAGCAAGATTGTTGCAAAATAGACATAGATGATGTTAATACTTGTTGAACGAAAGGATCCCGAGTGTACATTTCCAAGCTTTAATCCATGTTCCACAAGGTGAGTCTCATGAATCTTCTAAATGTGAGATCCCAATTTTTAGGAGTACTTCCTTATTTCAAGAGCCTATAAATGAAGAGCCTAAAAAGCTTCAATTCCCAAGTTTTAAAGATATTCTTCAAGCACAAAAATTTATTGTTGAGAAAGTTCATCCTTATGGAACAAATACTAAGGAAGCCCAACTAGCCCCTTGTCTAAATCATCATGCTAATAAGGAGGTTCGAAAGCATAAATTTTCCAATTTTAAAGATTTCCTTCCTGTACAAGAGGCTAAATATTTAGAAAAATTATAGCCTATACCTATTAATATGCATGTATTTGATGTTAAAGATGATAAGGTGAATTAGTTTGAAGAGATTGGAAAGGTTCTAAATGAGGATCAACAATATGAAATAAAAAAAGGGGAGTTTGAAGAAAGATTAGAGCAACAAATTGTTGATAAAGGAGTAGAGATGAAATTAAGACTCGCTGAACAAGAGGTTTTAAGGCACAAAATTCCAAGTTTCATGCAAGAGCCCTTAAAGGAGAATGCTCAAAGTTTTTCAATCCCTATTTTCATGGCACCTATTCAAGTACAAGAACTTGCTTTGGAACTGTTAGAGTAATCTTTAGTAATTACTCTTTAGTGCTTAAGTTAGACTTAGGAAAGTTTCCTTTTCTGAGTTAGTTTCCCTTTTAGGGTTTCGGTATCCTTTGTAAGGATTGACCGGCTTTCATTTCATAAGGAGATTGTATTATTTTCATCATTGTGTTAATAGAAGATAATTTCTTTCACAATGGGTTTGTAGTCTCTGGCCTATCGGCCGCCATAGCTTTCTGGATCCTTCTCTCTTATGTCTGTTTCATTCTGTTTGTAATAGCTATGCATGCAAGTGTTCTTGGGTAGATTGATGTTCATCAATCTTAACATGGTATCAGAGCCATATTGCTGCCGGCTGTTCGTAGTTTATTGAAGCTTCGAGGGTTTGAGGGTTTCAGAAGCTTTTTCGGCTTCTCTTAGTGATTCTGGGGGGTCTCTATTTTTGGAGGCACTTTGGGCCCAAACGGACACCACCATTGCGTCTAGAAGGCCCAAAAACCCTAGAAACCATATAAGGTTTGTCCATTTTGGACACCAGGGCATCAGGAGAATTTTTTCGGCCCTACTAGGGTTGTACGGGCTTGAAAACCGAGGCAGCAGTGGGAAAAATATTCAAAAAATATTAAAAAGTTCTTAGAAAATTGCGCAGTCTGTGTTTTAGTGGGAGCGCCACCCCCGCGCCGCCCGGGGCGCCCGCGCCTCCCTCCTGCGCCGCTCATCCCCGCCGCCTCCCGGCCTGGGCTCCTCCTCCTCCGGTCTCTGCATTCCTTACGGCCCTCGCCGCCCGCTCAGCACCACCGCTCCTCCCTGCTGTTCCCGCACCGCGCTCCGCCTGTTCAATATGCAGCGGCCCCGCCGCCCGGGCTCCGCCCGATTCCGCCGCCCCGAGTGGCGCCTTTTGCCAACCCCCGGGGGGCTTATATTAATAATGCGCTGGTCATATTGTCGACCAGGGGCTGCGGCCTAGCCCCCGAAGCGTGCCATGCGCCCGGGGGCTTTTTTTTTAGCCCCTGGGACTCTTGTAAGCCTGTTTTGGCTTTTTTGGGGGTACCTGGCTTTTTTCTCTCTATAGGGAGCATACGGGAGTATTTTTCTGACTTCCATATACCGTCGGAAAGCTCTTTTTGAGAACTTTTCGATGGTGGAGGTTAGAGGTTTTGGTTCCACCATTTCAATAGATTTTTTTGCTGTTGAAGTCTGATGTTTTGTTTTGCCTTCCAGGAGTCATATCTGGCTCATCCGGACTCCTTTTTCGGCAAATGAGATATCGTCAAAAAGATGATTCTGTGTACTATTCAGTGGCAGAGGTATTTCTTCCAGATTCTGCTCTGGGTTTTCACTCCTTTGAGTTATGAATTTTATGCCCTCTGGTGGTGTGCTTGGTTCTACAGGTCTGGGGATCTCTTCCTCTGAGTTCATAGTGCACTCTTCTTTCTGACTTCTGAGCTTGCATGCCCTTTCTGATGTATCTTTGTTCTGTAAACACACTGAGATAAAGTGTCTTCTTCTGCTTTCTTGGGATCTTGCACACCTGGTTCAGTCTTAGTACTCACACTCTATTATAAAGTGCCATGGGGGGATTATGATGCATATGCCTTAGGCGCATCCACTCTTGTCAAGTGAGCATACCTTCCATGACATTAGCCCATGTAGAATGTGTCGATGACACTGCCCTTTATCCTGTGTTTGTACCTCTGTTGCACTTGGTGTTCCTGGTTCTTCTTCTGCAGTTGTTTCTGGCATCGCATTTCAGTGTTCCTGTCACCTCTCCCAGTTCAGTATTATGGGGGGGTTCACCTGTTAGTTCTATTGCTTCCTGGTTCGATTGATCAGCTTTTCAGACACTTGTCTTCTCTACCTGATCATGCACTTCAGTGGGGGTTCTAGCAGTATCTTCTGACAGAGTTTTCAGACATGCTTCAGAGATGCTTCTTGCTCTATTCTTTTCCCTTTATGTCTTGGGTACCTGATCAGGCCTAGTTGCCGGGACCCATCTTTCCTGCTTTCTACAGTAGTTTAGCATTTTTTCTTCTCCCTAAGTTACACTTAAGGGGGGGTGTTAGAGTAATCTTTAGTAATTACTCTTTAGTGCTTAAGTTAGACTTAGGAAAGTTTCCTTTTCTAAGTTAGTTTCCCTTTTAGGGTTTCAGTATCCTTTATAAGGATTGATCGGCTTTCATTTCATAAGGAGATTGTATTATTTTCATCATTGTGTTAATAGAAGATAATTTCTTTCACAATGGGTTTGCAGTCTCTGGCCTATCGGCCGCCATAGCTTTCTGGATCCTTCTCTCTTCTGTCTGTTTCATTCTGTTTGTAATAGCTATGCATGCAGGTGTTCTTGGGTAGATTGATGTTCATCAATCTTAACAGGAACAAATACGTATGTATGAAGAAATCATTCAAGAATCCCCATCAATTCTTCTTATTCCAGATCAACCAATTAAAGAGGAGGTTTAACAATATGGTTTTTTGAGTCATATTGATTTTATCCCTATGAAAGAGGTTACATATATTAAAAAAAATCTAAGATCCCAAAATAGACAGCTTGTCCCATCATATTTGATCCATCTACAGAAGAGCCTCTTATTGTTAAAATTGCCACTAATTATGGCCTTGTCCTAGAGCTTTGTGCTTAAGTGGGATCCAAGTCCAATGTGGGAGTGTTTCTTCAAGATCTTTATTTTTGTTCGGCCTGACAATATTTAATCTCAAAATGGGTATAAAAGGACATCAAGGCCTCTCATTTTTACATCCATTCTTTGTCCAAGCTATCAATTGATCAAGTGGAAGCAAGTAAAGCAAATCAAGTTGTGCAATTGAGGATTGTGATTCAATATTTTAAGGTAATCATCCAATTCAAGATCTTTAAGTCTCCATTTATTCAAGATCCATTCAATTAAATTAAATCTTCTCTAACTGGTGCAAGTTTCTCTCCCATGGTAGCCAAGTACAGGAATTCTCAATCAATCAAGAAGATCAACACATTCACTCTTTTTTCCTCTTCTTCTGCATTGAAATTAGCAAGCATACATACATTCAAGTTCTAGGATTGGCAACTATAGATCCATTTAATTTGTGAATACATCCTTGATTATACATCTAAAGCATACATAAAAGCATTTTCATGGGTTTATTGGATCCTAATATCCATCCATGAAGGTTTCTCAAGAAACGTGAATATTTACATTTATCTTGTTTATGTTACTTTCCTTACAATATCTATTTTATTAATTTCAAGGTTGATTCCTATAATATGTATTTACCATGGAAATCTCATTTATACAACCTTTTCCCCTTTTTTCTTTATGTGTAGGAACACCTTGAGGAGTTTCAGATCTAGCTTCAAGAATACCATAACCAGTTACAGGTCCTCTGCAAATTTCATTAGCTTCGGAGTCAAAAAGACAAGGTCACAATATTATCCCTTGTCCTATAGAAGGCCACTATTTTTAGCATTATCATCTAGATATGATATTTTCACAGTCAAAATTTGCAGGCATCAAAGTTCCAGATCTGGAATCTTACCTAATTTTGATAGCTCTACGACCATCAAAATCATATCTGAAGGTCAATCTTCCTCTTCTTATTTTCAAGGTGAGTTAATCCTTCCTATTTATCTCTTACACTTACTTTACATATTATATCTACATTAATTTTATCATTTACATATCAATCACATCACATAATCACACATTATTCAATAGAGAATACCCAAAATCCCCCTTTTGCTAGATCTTACATTAACACCCCTCCATCATTTTTGGGTTGTGCTAGTCATATTTTCTTAAGGGTGGGTTTCGATTCTAATGCATAATAGGACCTTGGTCAGTGATCTACACCCTAGAATTTCTCACCATTTTCTATGAGACATTTTGGTGAACCCGACTTATAACATTCCATTTTGATTTTGGTGTTAGATTCCTTTTCTATGAATTTAGATATCTAGATTATTTTGTATGTGTTTACATTATTTTTCTACAATCTATGCATTCTGGTGGTTAGATCCTCCTTGTCTAGATTTAATTTGTATGTATTTAGATCATATTTTTTATGCATTACAATGTTCCATTCTTAGCCACCTATCTCTAATATAGATACATTCATAGATTCATTGAATTTCATTTTCATGATTACATGTTTCAAAATAATAATAATAATAATAAAATACACAAACATTTCATTTTATGTATTTTGCATGTATTTATACTTTCATTATATGAATGGAGTTGACATCATCATTTACTAGTTCAATTTCAAGATTATTTCAAGACTTTCGAGATATTTCCTTGCATGCATGTGATGATAGCTTAGTTCTTAATTTCATCCATAGTCACACTATTATCCCTCCAAAAACCAATACCACTCATGAGAACATTTTATCACAAGAAGAGTCTATTAACATTTATTCAAAGAGTTTCCCTCCAAACGGTGAGAACTTGAAAGAGTATGTTGATCATTCTCCTAAAATGTGTCTCCCTCATGAAGAAATTTTGGTTCAAGAGAATGATACTTTCCCCTAATTTCCTTCCCACCCCTTTCCTTCGAGTAATCAAGCTTTAGTGAGTCATGATTATTCCTCTCATAAATTTTTCTTTATTCATAGAGATATTCCTTCCTTTGATGACTCTCCTATTTGGGATGAACCCTTAGATGATGATATTGATTACTCTCTCCCTCATGAAGACATTTTGATTCATTATTATTCCTCCCCTAAATTGTTCTGCATTCATCTAGATATTTCTTCATTTGATTATTCTCCTATTTGGGATGATCCCTTGGACAATGACATTGATTATTCTCTACCTTGGGAAAAAACCTTCACGAAAAAGATGATACGATGGTAAACATTTCTTCTACTCCCTCTAGAGATGACACATTCATATATGATGGTGATCCTTCTCCTAAGACATGCCCCATTTATAATGATATCTCGCAAGAAGAGGATAATCTCATTACTAATTTCCTTAATTATCTCTATTCTAATGTGTTGGAATAAAGGAATGGTGTGTATTGAGAGGGGAGGGGTGAATCAGTACCCTTAAAACTTTTTATCAATTAACCCTTAGTCATATGTTCTTGCATTACCGACCATATTTTTTTTCTACCTTATGCATGTAATATCAAAACATAAATGTAATTGCATGTAAACATTCAAGAAACTTAGTTACACATGACACAAGAATTGGTAACACAGAAAAACCCTGTTAGAAGGTAAAAACTGCAATGGGGATGAAACCCACAAAGCTTCACTATCTGCAAAATGGAAGGTGTCGGTTAAGGCTACAAGTTGTGATCACTTTTGATGATCTTACCCTGTTAGAAGTAACATGTTAGACTTTTTAACTCTACTCAGTTAAGAGATTTTAACAACACTGTTAAGTGTGCACTCGGTTAAGATATTTGAAATAAGGTTGTGAAGTCCACCTTCTTAAAGGATTTCTTCTATTTGCTACAATTGTTAGAGAGTAGTCAAAAATACTAATGACCTGATATTATGCAATCTTGAATTATTGATTACATATCCTTTAAGTTCTCAAAATATATGTATCACCTATAGTGATGGATAATATCTTTGTTCTACTCGGTAGCCTTGAATCTAGTTCTTCATAACTAAATTCTTCCTTTTGTGTCATTCTGCATGAAACTCTCTGTCTAATCCATAGATATATTCTCCGGCTACAATCATCATCTTGATTGATTATACATCTATATATAAAGGTTTTGACCTAATTAGATTTCACTCTTTACAATAAAAAATCTATGATAAAATGTTTACAACTTGACCTTGATCTCCTAGTCTACATGTTTACAATCAATTAAATTGATTAAAACTATTACTTATGCTTTACTTAATCCTCAAGAAATGGTTTTAAAGCTAATCATAAAGCTAATTTAAAACTAAAGTGCTTTAGCTGACGTGTAGCTTCAGATCCACTTTTCTCGGGAATAAAAATTGTCTCTCGATAGACTGGTGCTCAGGTTACTCTGTAGTCTATGCTCAGTGATGTCTGTAAATTGTGCTCTTGGTTTACTCTATAAACTATCTATTAGTGATAGTGTTTATCAGTGTTCACTAATATCAGTGAACATTGTGCTTGTCTATTTTGGTGACCTCTTCTCTTTTCTATTTCAGTGACCTCTGTGCTTGTCAAAATGTTGTCACTCGGTGATCATGTAACCGATAGTCCAAAAACTATTTCCTTGTATACTAATGATAATTCCTTTGAGGATTATCAATCTCCTTCTTTGGCATTAGTATCAAAAATTGATATGTTCAGTATATACACCAAGTGTATACCTTGTTAATGACTCCCCCTATGTGCATGCCTCGATATAATAAATTTTCCCTTTTGGTAATGAATGTAAATGTATATGTACATTTTCTCTTTTTGGTACATTTTCCCCTTTGACATTTTTTCCCCCTTTGTAATGTATACATATATTTTCCCCTTTTTTTAATGTACACATATATTTTCCCCCTTTTTTGAAAATAATGACAAAGGTGTAGTACTTACAACTTGTCAAATATGTGGGCATGGGATTTTTTCATTTCTGTCATCTGCTTCTCTCAATGCTCTTTGAGGTGCTCAAGGGTCATGTGTGTCAAAGTGATTATGGCTTGCATGTCATATATACTCTTGGTAACTAACATCTCTAGGGTGGAAATTAATGTCTTTATCAAAGTCATGTGTTTCAATAGCAATGTGAGATTCGGGAGTAAAATAGCTTGGAGCTTGGTTACCTCTGTAACACCCCAAAATTGGCATCTTGCAACCCCAACCAATTTTGTTGCATTTGTCGTTCTTCTAAATCATCAAAGTCCTATTGTACTAGGCAATTCTGAGTTTTAACTGACTCTACTCGACCTGAGTGTCAAATACAGAAAATCCTAAATCTGTATCAATCATACATCACATTTAATTCCTAAATACCTATTTGGCTAAAC
>MU224645.1:1462495-1478230 GCA_018584345.1 Thuja plicata
AAATGAAGAAGGACCTTATCCAGTCCTTAGCAATTAGGCTTTTCTTGTCTCTGAATCAGGAGTAGAAGGTAAAAGATTCACATAGACATTTCAAGCATTGTGGTTCATACAAGAAAAATCCCTAACAGCTTGTACTTGACATTGGCCAAGTCAAGATAGTTAGGTTGTTTCTAGACCTTAAGAGGTCTTTGCAATGTGGGCTAGGTGAGTTATTCATTAGGACTAAGGTCACCAAAGTAGCCATTGTTAGTAGTTTTTCATTTTTATTAGGCTTAGTTGCTAAATAATGGATTTGAGTCATGAATGTGTCCTAAACACATAAATGGGGACATAGAGATGTCATAAGGTCTTTAATGATATTGGATCCTCTAAATGAAGAGGTTAGAGGTCCTAGAAATGAGGAAAGTGGCATAAAAGGAAAGATGCCAAAAGTTGCTAAATTGTTGTCATGACAACATTTGCAATTATTGCAAATGTTGCATGCAACACAGTTACCTTGGATCCCCCTAAAAACTAGGAATGGGGAATTGACCAAAAAGGCCTAGAATGATGGAAGAAGGCATATAATGCATAGAGAGACTCGAATCTCATCAGGTAGTCTTTGATTGTAACAAGTTTGGAAGTGTAATACAGTCTGTAATTCTGTGTTTTCAGCAATCCCGAGCATTTCCTTGTGACAGTGATACCTTATGGATTGAAAGCTTCAAAATAATGATTGTTTTTTGTTCTTAGGATAGTGTGGAGTGTTTTTCATTTAGTAGTGAAGTTTCTTTGTGGTCATTTAAGGTCTTGTATAAATTGTTTTGTGTTTAGAGAGTCTACTGGTCCTCTCTTGATCAGTCAGTCTAGTTATAGTTCCCCCATGAAATCTAGCCATGGGAAAACCCTAAGGATGGATGAAAATGTTAGGGGAGTCAGTAGTGTACATATGTTTAGGATTAGGAGTCTTAAGAAGATGGAGAGATATTTTTACTACTAAGCCCTAGGTGAGCTGACAGTGCCCAGTTAGTGGTTTAGGATAGAAGAATTGACATGTTTCATACAAGGGAAGAAAGTATTGTGAAAAATAAGTATAGTTTTAGTTAGGGTTTAGTCTTACCCTAACATACTATGATGGTCAAGGTCATACCAATCACTGAAACTAATTTTTGAACAAGTTTTCAACTAAGTTGCAGGCAGTCCTAGAAATAAGGCCTATTAGCCCTATTGGACCTAGATTGTAGGAACCCTATGTACGAATGACTTAGGGAACTAAAACTTTCAAAATATCTTGTAAAAGGATAAAGGTTATCTAGATATGGTCTTATATTTTCAATTTCTTTGGAAAATTTTTACAAGAAATAGGAAAATGTCACTGTGAAAGGCTACAAGGAAACAAGCCCTATTAGGCCTCTTTGAGACTAAAGTTGGAACTCGATTGAAAAGAGTTAAGAGATCCTCCAAAATGGATTCAAATGGGATTAGATGGACTATCTACATGATGATGGACACCCCTGTAATTATTCATGGGTGTTAGAGTGGAGTTGACACTTGGATCCTTCTAAGTGTAAGAGAGGAAGTGAAGTAACTACTAGGGTGTTAGTCTTTCAAAGGTGAAGCACAAGTGTGAGACTCTTGGAGAAGAGTGGGATTACGACTTAGTTAATCACCTAAGCCTAATAAGGACCTAGAGGATATTAGTATCCTCGAAGAAGACAAATAAGATCTCCTTAGCTAATTGTGGAGGCAAGCCCTTGGAACACTTACATCATATTGGTATCAGAGCTTGATTAAAGATTAGGCTTGTGGTGGATGTTTCAGCCTATTGAATCAGTTGGAGAGAATACACCATTTGGATTAGTAGAAGATAAATCCATGGTGAATAACACTGAGCTAGCCAAAAAGGTGGATGAGAAAGAAGAAAACAACAAGTTGTTAAGAGAAAGGTTGTCTCAAATGGAGCAACTCTTGGGAGAAGTTCAAGACAAAGCTAAGAAGATGAAAGATAAGATAGATCAGAACGAAGAATAAGAAGTAAGGGAAAATTGAGTGTATTTAGAAGAGGAAGTTCCAACCCCTAACCCTGTTAGTGATCAAGAACCCTTCTTAAATGCATTGAAGGCCTTAAGTGGCAAAGCTTTAGAGGGTGTACCACTTTTTAGTGGACAAATGGATCCAGATTTAGTTGTGGATTGGATTGATCGTATAGAGAACCATTTCGAATGTGATGGTATTACAGAGGCCCAAAAAGTGAGTGTGGACAAGTCAAGGTTGAGAGGATCAGCTCTCACATGGTGGAAGTTTGTTCAAACTAAGAGGGAGAAAGAAGGAAAGAGTCCTATAGTCTCATGGAAGGGAATGGTGACTAAAGTCAAGCAAACTTACTTACCTGATGATTATGAGGTTCAGCTACATAGGAGAAGACACAATCTTAGACAAAAATATTTGGATGTCCAAGCATACACCGAAGAGTTCCAAAAGTTGTGCTTAAGGTCACAAGTGGTTGAAGATGAAAGCATTAAGCTAGCTAGATACTTGAATGGACTCAAGTGGTCTATCCAAGAAGACATGAGTCTTGTGAAATTCAAAACCATTCGCCAATGTTATCAAATGGCCTTGAAGATAGAGGAGAAAGGAAAAAGAAAGCAAGATAAAACCTCCAAAGGAAGAGGTAAAAGAAGGGATAATAGAGGAAAAAGAGGTGGCTATGGTGGAAGAAGTTCAGAGTCAAGGACATAAGGAGAAGTCAAGTACACTAAGCAGAAAGAGGGAAGTTCTAGTAGAGGTGGAAGAGGAAGGAACTCAAGTTTGTGAGGTAGGAGTGGTGGACAAGGAAGAGGCAATTACTTTTCCAATATGAAATGTTATCATTGCAACCAAATGGGACACCCTGCCTATAGGTGTCTAGAGAAGGGTAGTACTTCTCAAGGAGGTAACAAGAGAACTAATTTAGTTCATGAAGAGACAAGTGCAGCAGAGACACACTCTGAGGTACCACTAAATTCCAAAGAAGGTGAGAACCTCATGACAAGGAGAACATTGATCAAGGAACTAGTCAAGGAGGAGCCAAGCCAAAGGAGGTCTCTATTTAGAATCAAATGTAAGGTGATGGGAAAAGTATGTAGAGTCATTGTAGACTCAAGGTCTACTAAATACATTGTGTTAGGGGAAGTAGTCAGAAAGTTAGGCATGACAAGCATACCTCATACCCATCCTTACAAGGTCACATGGCTCAATAAGGGATATCATGTCTTATTCAATGAGCAAGCATGGGTAGAATTCTCTATAGGGAGATATAAGGACAAGGTTCTATGTGATGTACTACCCATGGATGCATGCCATTTTCTCCTAGGCAAGCCATGGAAATTTGATAGCCAAGTTACCCATGATGGAGTGAAGAACTCCTATACATTCAAGAAGGATAAAGTAACTTTCAAAATCCAATCATTGTTAGAAGATGTAGATGTGAAGACAGTAGGTCCTAATGTGCTTATGGTGGGTGAGAAAGAATTCATAGAAGCCATGGAAGAAGGAGAAGGAGTTGGCTATGCATTGGTGCTAAGACCAAGAGAAAAGAATGAAGAAAAAGGATAAAACAAATCAGAGATACCTAAGGAGATACAAAGTATGTTGCAGACTTATGAAGGCATAGTAAGTAATGGACAACCATTAGCATTACCCCCTGCAAGAGCCATAAGTCATAGGATAGACTTCATACCCGGATCTACCCTGCCTAATAAGGAAGCCTACAAGATGACACCTCAACAAAATGAGGAAATTGCTAGGCAAATAGAAGAACTCCTTAACCAAGGCCTTATCAAGAAAATCATTAGCCCTTGTGCAATACCTACTGTCCTAGCACCAAAGAAAGGAGGAACATGGATACTTTGTACTGATTCAAGAGCCATAAATAGGATAACCATTAGGTATAGGTTTCCCATACCTAGGATTGAAGACCTAATGGATTTTCTAGGTGAAGCTAAGTATTTTAGTAAGATAGACTTGAAGAGTGGCTATCACCAAATTAGGATACATGAGGGAGATGAATGGAAGATAGCCTTCAAAACCAATGAAGGTTTGTATGAATGGCTTGTCATGCCATTTGGACTGTCTAATGCCCCCTCCACATTCATGAGGCTCATGAATGAAGTCCTCAAAGACTACATTGGAAAATTTGTAGTAGTATATCTTGATGATATACTGATTTATAGTAGGACAAGATAGGAGCATCTTCAACACCTTGAGACCATCTTCAAGAAGCTGCATGAAGAGAAGTTGATGATTAACTTGGAGAAATGTGAGTTCATCAAAACAAAGCTAGTGTACCTTGGGTTTGTTCTCTCTCGTGGCAATCTAAAAATGGACAAGAGTAAAGTGGAAGCCATCATGAATTGGCCTACTCCAAGGTCAGCAATAGAGGTAAGAATTTTTCATGGCCTTGCTCAGTATTATAGGAAGTTTATAAGGAATTTCAGTGCTATTTGTGCTCCCATGTTGGACACAATCAAAGGAGGAATGAAGACCAAGTTCATATGGAATGAACAAGCCACTAAGAGCTTTGAGTTATTGAAAGAAAAGATTGCTACCCAACCTGTCTTAGTCTTGCCAAGCTTTGAGAATCTTTTCACTATTGAGTGTGATTCAAGCAACATAGCTATTGGGGCTGTCCTAAGCCAAGAGGGTAGACCAGTAGAATTTCATTCAGAGAATTTGAGTGAAGCAAAGAAGAAGTATTCTTCTTATGATCTTGAGTTGTATGCATTGGTTCAAGATTTGAGAAAGTGGAGGCACTATTTTCTGCCCAAGGAGTTCATTGTCTATTCAGACAATCAAGCTTTAATTTTTTTGAATTCTCAAGAGAAGTTGAGCCACAAGCACATGAAATGGGTGGAATACTTACAAGCTTATACTTTTAATATAAAACACAAGAAAGGTGGCAGATGCATTGTTTAGAAGAGATCTTACCATCCAAGAGATTTAGTTGAAGATCATGGGAATAGATCATTTCAAAGATCTATATGTTGATGATGAGGATTTTGCAGACATTTATAAGGTATGTGCTGAATACAAGAACCATTTTCATAGTAAGTATGTTGAATACACTTTGCAAAGTAATTTTTTGTTCAAGTGAAATTAGTTATGTGTCCCTAGAGGCTCTATTAGGGAGAATATGATTTAGGAAAAGCACAATGGTGCATTGAGTGGTCACTTTGGGATCACTAAGACCCAAGAAATTGTTCAAAGATTCTACTATTGGCTGAGAATGAACCTTGATGTTAAGAGGTATGTGGAGAATTGCATTGTATGTCAAAGAGCCAAGGGTACTTCTTCAAATGCTGGTCTTTACCAACCACTACCTATTCCCACTAGGCCTTGGGATTGTTTGAGCATAGATTTTGTAGTTGGGTTACCCAAGACAAGACAAGGCATGGATAGTGTTTATGTAGTTGTGGATAGGTTTAGTAAGATGGCTCACTTTGTGCCATGCAAGACAACTCATGATGCAAGCCAAATAGCCTCTCTCTTCTTCAAAGAGATAGTAAGAATCCATGGGCTACCAAAGAGCATTGTGTCTGATAGAGACACCAAATTTATGAGTCATTTTTGGAAGACTCTTTGGCAAAGATTAGGCACTAATTTATCCTTTGGGTTTGCCTACCATCCCCAAAGTGATGGTCAGACTGAAGTGGTGAATAGATTCCTTGGAAATATACTAAGGTGCTTGACAAAGGAGTATGGACAATAATGGAATCAATTGATTGGACAGGTTGAGTATGCCTACAATGACACCAACAATAGATCAACGAGGAAGAGCCCCTTTGAGATAGTATATGGATTGAATCCTAGAGGAGTCTATGAGTTGAGAGACTTGAAGGATGGAGTGAAGGCAAGTGGATATGCAGATGAATTTTCTTGTGCAATGCAATAAATACATGATACAGTCCAAAAAACTCTGACAGAGAACACTTTGAAACATAAAGCAAAGATTGATGAGAGTACAAGAATAGTTCAGTTCAATGTGGGTGACTTGGTGATGGTACATCTTAACAAATCAAGACTTGAAAAGGGATTCCCTCACAATTTTTAGTTGAGGAGGATAGGTCCCTGTCCTATCTTAGCTAAGTATGGTGATAATGCATTCAAAGTTGAGCTCCTGAAAGACAGTGGACTATCACTTATTTTTAACATTACAGAATTAGTAAATTACAAAGGACCACAACAAGAAATGGATCAGAGTCTCCAAGAAGTGATCAGAGATGTGGAAGATCTCCAATTACCCTCTGCTTCAGTCACAGGAGTTGATAGTGTACTAGATACTAGAGTCTACAAACAGACTAGAACCAAAGCCTACAAGGAACATTTGATAAAGAAGAATGACCAAACTAATGCTAATGTAGTATGGGTCAAAGAATCAGAGTTCAAGAAGATGGGGATTGATCCAAGCATCCTCGATCCCAGGGTGGATTGATCATTTTGTTTTGGGGAGGATGGTGCAGGAGCACACCTAGGCTAACCTCCATGTTTTAATAATTTTTGGCTTGTACTTGACATTATCCAAGTCAAGATAGTTAGGTTGTTTCTAGACCTTATAAGGTCTTTGAAATGTGGGCTAGGTGAGTTAGTCATTAGGACTAAGGTCACCAAACTAGCCATTGTTACTAGTTTTTCATTTTTATTAGGCTTAGTTGCTAAATGATGGATTTAAGTCATGAATGTGTCCTAAACACATAAATGAGAACATAAAGATGCCATAAGGTCTTTAATGATCTTGGATCCTCAAAATGAAGAGGTTAGAGGTCCTAGAAATGAGGAAAGTGGCATAAAAGGAAATATGCCAAAAGTTGCTAAATTGTTGTCATGACAACATTTGCAATTATTGCAAATGTTGCATGCAACACAGTTACCTTGGATCCCCCTACAAATTATGAATGAGGAATTGACCAACAAGTCCTAGAATGATCGAAGAAGGCATCTAATGCATAGAGAGACTTGAATCTCATCAGTTAGTCTTTGATTGTAACAAGTTTAGAAGTGTAATACAGTCTGCAATTCTGTGTTTTCAGAAATCCCGAGCATTTCCTTGTGACAGTGATACCTTATGGATTGAAAGCTTCAAAATAATGAATGTTTTGTGTTCTTAGGATAGTTTGGATTGTTTTTCATTTAGTATTCAAGTTTCTTTGTGGTCGTTTAAGGTCTTGTATAAATTGTTTTGTGTTTAGAGAGTCTACTGGTCCTCTCTTGACTAGTCAGTCTAGTTATGGCTCCCCCATGAAATATAGCCATGGGAAAACCCTAAGGATGGATGGAAATGTTAGGGGAGTCAGTAGTGTACATATTTTTAGGATTAGGATTCTTAGGAAGATGGAGAGCTATTTTTACTACTAAGCCATAGGAGAGCTGACAGTGCCCGGTTAGTGGTTTAGGATAGAAGAATTGACATGTTTCATATAGGGGAAGAAAGTAATATATGGACTAAGTATAGTTTTTGTTATGGTTTAGTCTTATCCTAACATACTGTGATGGTCAAGTTCATATCAATCATTGAGACTAAGTTGCAGACAGTCCTAGAATTTAGGCCTATTAGCCCTATTGAACCTAGATTGTAGGAACCCTATGTATGGATGAATTAGGGAACTAAAACTTTCAAAATATCTTGTAAAAGGATAAAGGGTATCTAGATATGGTCTTATATTTTCAAGTTCTTTGGAAAATTTTTACAATAAATAGAAAAAGGTCACTATGAAAGGCTACAAGGAAACAAGCCCTATTAGGCCTCTTTGAGACTAAAGTTGGAACTCGATTGCAAAGAGTTAAGAGATCCTCCAAAATGGAGTCAAATGGGATTAGAAGGACTATCTACAAGATGATGGACATCCTTGAAATGATTCATGGGTGTTAGAGTGGATTTGACACTTGGATCCTTCTAAGTGTAAGAGAGGAAGTGAAGTAACTACTAGGGTGTTAGTCTTTCAAAGGTGAAGCACAAGTGTGAGACTCTTGGAGAAGAGTGGGATTAGGAATTAGTTAATCACTTAGGCCTAATAAGGACCTAGAAGAGATTATGATCCTTGAAGAAGACAAAGAAGATCTTCTTATCTAATTATGCAAGCAAGCCCTCGGAATACTTACATCAATGGGATGATATTCAGAAGATCTTCCTTAAATACTCAAGAGCTGCTATTAAGAAAGGAAGAGGATATAGGTCTACTCTGGGAAAGTCCAATGGTGTTGGTTCTTCACGAACTGAGATAACCAATCTCTTGTCCAATTTTAAGCAAGATATCATCAACAACATGGCCACCCAGCTAGACACCATGCAGGCTAAGAAGAAACATGAGGAAGCAGAGGACATGCTAGAAGAATTATGTTCACATTGTAGACAGAAGAAGAGATACTACAAATGCAAAAAAGATTACAAACTAGTTGAACCAGAGGATGAGAATATTTTCTTCATCGCTTAGTGACGACCATGGGTACAGAGACAAGGTATGCCCCAGGATCCTCTTTCATTTAGCGGTCCTTTTTATAATAATCAATGGCAACCCCCCATGAATTACCAAAATCCTCCCTAGAATAATTCCCAGAATCAGTAGCATAATTACCCCAATCCACAGTGGTCAAACCCTCAAGGAGGTTGGCAACAACCTCAAGGAGCATGGTAGCCACTACAAGGTAATTGTGAGAAAAACCCATAGTGGCGAGGCATCCAGCAATGGAAAAATCAACCACAAGGATTTTTTCCACCACCTATGCAGCCTCCACAGTAGCAAGCTCTTTTACCACCTCCTGCAGCTACTAATCTGCCCCCTGAGCCTACTTAATTACCTACACAACTGCATCCAAACCCTAACAATTGACCTCCTCCACCATAGAAAAATGTGTATGCTACAGACCAATCACAGTATCTCATGCAATACCCTACGTATGTAATTAACCTTGATGATATTCACCTGCAATCTAGTACCACTTTGCTTGCACCTGAGCCTCCTATAATCATTGAAATGACTTCTAATGAGCCCAATCAACCCGATAATCCATCTAGTCTAGTAGCCCCTACACCACCAGCTAAAACCAATCAGCCTACCATTCCTCCTTTCCCACAAATATTGCAGCAAAGTAATCCAAAGACCACTGATGAATCAACTTTCAATATCCTAGACCAACTAAAGAATGTCAGTGTCCAAATTCCCCTTTTCTAGGAAATCAAAGATGTTCCCACATATGGAAAATCCATCAAGGAAGCTTGCTTTAAAAATCCTGGCCACAAGAAGAAGGATCCCCAGACTATCCATGTCCTGGGAAAACTGGCAGACATAATGTTAGGGAAGCTTACTATCCCAAAATATTCTGCCCCTAGCAGCCCTGTTGTCGAGGTCATTATTAATGGGACTGCTATAAAAAAATGCCTTGATTGATCTTAAAGCTGCCATTATTGTCATGACCAAGGACATTATGCAATGCCTTGGTATCACCAACCTTCACAATACACCTACTGTCCTACAGCTCACAGACAGTTTGACTATAAAGCCTGATGGCATGGTAGAGAACATTGTGGTTGAACTAGAATCTTGGTCCTACCCTACAGATTTCATGATCCTCTCACCAAAATCTACCCTAGGAGGCTATCCAATTAATTTGGGATGTCCTTGGCTGGCTATTGATGATGCCTACATTGGTTGTCAGTCAGGAGATATGACCATTTCTGATGGCCAACACACCAAAACCTTGGCCTTGTATCCTCTTGCCCAACCTTAGATGGAATTAGCCTCTCCCATATGGCCAGATGTAGGAGAGGAAGCTAAATTTATTAATTCAGTCTCCCAATTAATGATGTTAACAAGGGACCCCTTCCTACAACTTTAGGAGGTAGATAAGGTAATCACCAACATCCTGCATAACTAGTATGGATTGAACTTGGACCCTTTGGATAGTTCCCTCCAAAACTACTCCCTATAGCCATTGTACTCTAATTACCAAATATATTCCCTTGTATCCAACCAGCTCTATCACCAAATGCTTCCCTATGAGATCCAATTACCCTCATTCACCAAATCACCCATGGTAGAACTCACGAAGCAACTGGAAGTTTCCCTTGAATGTTACTTAAACATTAATACCAAACTTTCTCCTCAGCAGCAAACATCATTGACCAAGCTACTGCAAACTCATGCTACAACTTTTGCCTGGGATTACACTAATATGAAAGGTCTAGACTCAAATTTATGCACTCATAGGATCTTCCTAAAGGAGGACAAACCCCTAGTAAGGCAATTTCAAAGACATGTCAACCCTTCCCTTTGTGAGATAGTCAAAGCTGAACTCCAAAAACTCCTTAAAGTCGGTTTCATATATCCTATATCAGACAACCAGTGGGTTTCTTAGCTAGTCATAGTTCCTAAGAAAGGTGGAAAGTGACGAGTGTGTGCAGACTATAGAGAGCTTAACAATGCCACCAAAATGGACTATTTCCCTCTTCTATTCATTGACCAGGTTCTATATTCTCTAGCAGGAAAGAAATACTTTTCTTTCTTGGATGGGTACAGTGGATACAATCAAATCCAGATTCTTCCAGAGGATCAAGAAAAGACCACATTCACCTACCCATGGGGGAATTTTGCTTATTTAGTTTTTCCATTTGACCTCTGCAATGCTCCTGCTACTTTCCAGCGGGCGGTTATCAACATTTTTGTTGATATTTCCCATGACTCTATGGAGATCTACATGGAAAAATTTACAACTTATGGGGAAAATTATGAGGAAGCATTGGAAAATCTAGAAAAATTCCTCACCATATGCAAAGAACATAACCTATCTTTGAATAGTGAGAAGTGTTTTATGATGATGCAGGAAGGAGTAGTGCTTGGTCACTACATTTTTGCTCTTGGCATTCAGGTCGACCCAGCCAAAATTGAAGTCATTGTGAATCTTCCTACCCCAGCTAAACAAAAGGATGTTAGAAGCTTCCTTGGTCATGCTAGGTATTATACAAGATTCATAAAGGACTTCGGTAAGATGGCCAGCCCTATGTATTCACTGCTCACTAAATATGCTAACTTTGTTTAGACATCAGACTATGTTGAAGATTTCCTACAGCTGAAGTTTGTACTCACTCAGGCACTTGCCCTACGAGGTCCTAATTGGGAACTCCCATTCCACATACATACAGATGCCTTTGACCATGTTGTTGGAGCAGTTCTTGGATAGAAGGAAGGTACACTAGAACATGTCATTTACTTTATTAGCAAAAATATTTAGGGAGCTGAGTTGAACTACACAATTATCGAAAAGGAGCTATTGGTTTTTATCTATGCTCTAAACAAATTCTGCCATTATGTCACCGGTTACCAAATCTTTGTACATATGGACCATGCAGCTATTAATTACTTAGCTAATAAACCTGCCATAACAGGGAGGTTAGCTAGATGGTTGTTACTACTACAAGAGTTTGATATTACCATCATAGATTAGCTAGGTAGATCAAATGTGGTGGCCAATTTTCTCTCACGCTTGCAGAATGTTGATGAACCCATGGAAATCGATGACACTTTTCTTGATGACCACCTATCCTCCATTGCAGCAAAAGAACCCTAGTATGCTGATATTGCTAATTATCTAGTTTCACAAAAGGTACCTCTACACTTCTCTCCAAAGGAAAAGTGGTTACTAATAGAGAAAACTTTCAACTTTTCCTGGATTGTTGATTGTTTATTCTATATTGGTCCCAACCACGTATTGAGAAGATGCATTTATGAGGATGAAACTTATGACATCCTCCAGGATTGTCATGATGAGCCCTGTTGAGGACATTTTTTTGCAAAAAGGATAGCCATGAAGGTACTTAATACTGGTTACTACTGGTCATCCCTCTACAAAGATTCAGCCAATTACACTAGGAAGTGTGATCGATGCCAGCGAATGGGGCGGCCTACTAAATCTGATGAAATGTCACTCTTTCCTTAGGTTGTAGTGACTCCATTTGATAAGTGGGGAATTGATTTTTTCAATCCCATCACTCCTACATATGATGACAATTTGTACATACTTGTATGTACTGATTATGTAACCAAGTGGGTGGAGGTTAGAGCCATGAAGCATGCCAAAGACAATAGAGTTGCATAGTTCTTATATGAGGAGATATTTACACACTATGGTGTACCCCATAAGTTATTAACTGACCAAGGAGCTCAATTTACCTCCACATTGATTACTACTCTGATGAACAAGTATAATATTCACCACCAAAAATAAGCCCCTATCACCCCCACGTGAATGTTCAGGCTGAAATCACTAATAGGGAGATAGAAGCTATCCTCACGAAGATAGTTCACTTTCATAAGAAATATTAGAGCAGTTGCCTCCAAGAAGAAGTACGGGCCTACTGCACTACATGGAAAACCACAACAGGGTTTACCCCTTTTGATTTGGTATATGGAAAAATAGTTGTGATGCCGATTGAGTTTGAACATAAGACTTTACGAATGGAATTGTCTAGATAAACATTGATCTTACAGAGGCACAACATGATAGGATCCTGTAGCTTAACCAACTGGATGAGATAAGGAAGGCAGCCCTATAGCACACAGAGTTGGTTCAAACATAGCAGAAAAAGTGGCATGATTCTCACATCCTTTCCAAATAGTTTTCTCCTGGTGACTGGGCTCTTTTGTATGACTCAGGATTCCAAGAAAAACAAGGTAAGCTTACAACATGTTGGCTTGGCCCTTATAAGATTATTCATGTTTATTCTAATGGAGCAGTTCATCTCTCTACCATCGACCCTGTACATTTCAAGTTACTAGTAAATGGTCATAGGCTCCGCCTATACCATAAATCACAGACAAAGGTTGATTTCCTACGGCAGTTTGAGATTTCTCCTGTAGCCGCTGAACCTCCTGCAGCCACAGAACCTCCTATAGCCAAAGAACCTCCTCCTCCTACTAAAGACTTTCATGTATCTGAAGGACCTCCTGCAGCCGAAGAACCTCCTTAGCTAAAGAATTTCCTGCAGCCAAAGGACCTCTTCCTACTGAGGACATTCCTGCAGCCAACCGGAGTAATTATTTGCTACGGTCATCTCTTTGAAAATTTCCTGTAAGCAGTCATAATAAAAATTTTGATTCCCATGGAAATCTCTTTTCCATAATAAAAATGTCATTCCATCCACTTTTTCATCATCTTTTTATTCCATCCACGCATTCATGTCACTGCATTATTGCACCAGCTCAAATTTTTACTCTGCCAACGTCATCAAACATTTTTGGATTTGAGCATTTAATGGTATAATATTCCAAGGTACGCATTAATTTATTACCTTAAAAAAAAAAATTTACTTCATTTTATATGATTATGACACATTGTAATTAATACAAGCAATTCATCCATGATTTTGCCATACATTGCCATGCAAGTGGCGACACTTGTCATTTTTTTCGTAGGGGGCAGTAAATAGGGTTTTGTGTATAATAAATGAAATATCCCATCACTCCAAACTTATGTCATTTCCAATTTAGTTGTCATAATTACCAATCTTTATCATTACTATTTTTTCTACCCAAATTGTATTGAGCTGTCATATCAGAAATTATGATTTGACAAACCCTGCGTGTAAACTGTCGAAACCAGCCCTATTTTTAAACTCAAAATTTTAGCTTAACTTCACATCATTATTTCAAAATCTTATGTTGTGTCTTGTCCATCCATAAATACTAGAAAACTTTCATTCCAATTCTGGGCACATCATAGAGATTTTTTAGCAAACAAAGTAAAGAGTATCAGTGGAGTAAGGAGATTTTTGAGTTTCTCAGACATTGTTGGAATTTCAAGCAATAGAATGGGTGGTTCTCCTATATAGAATGAACCATCAAACCACCTAGTATTTTTAGAATACTAGGATAGCATTCAATTTTTTAACAGAGTAGGTTGGCTCACCTATTTTGTTAGGTTAAATGGGTATGACGAAGATATGACACTAGAATTTCTGAGGACATACAACAATGGAGTTGCATATGTTAAGGGGTTACGAATTGAAGCTTCAGAAGCATGAATTGCCAAAGTATCTGGAATTCCATCTATAGGTTAAGCATTTCCACATGGGCATGATGTACAAACAGCGAGAGCAAAATTTGCGTTGCCAGCAGACGCCCCAATGGATTACAGTAAACAAGGAGTAAAGCGAACATCTCTTCCAAGGAAATTTCCTTAGTTGGTCATTCATGTCATAAGGTACATTACCTGTGAAGGCTATTTTTCCTTCTTGCATGTAGTTCACTTTAAATTGTTGAGCCATTTACAACATAACCATTCAGTAAATGTTCCAAATTTTCTTTGCGCCCTTTTGAATTTAAGTGCTAAAAAGGTACAGAAGGGGTGATAGGACGCAATGACCCACCATGGTTTAATTAAACTATTGGTGGAAAGGTCACTAAGGGATGTCTCTCCCATGTCCTAGGATAGATTTATTTAGGCACCTCATGTTGAATTATATGGAGAGGGGCCATGGCTTGAGAATCAAGAAGAACAAGGAAATAACCCTAATGAGGAAGAAGAATTTGGTGAACAAGATGAACCCTTGAGGAATTCTTCTCCTTCGGGAGTTAATGAGGAAAATGTGACCTCTGGCCATCCAAACCCTACTTCAGGGAGTAGAGAAACTGAGGTTCTTACATTTTCTCAGAAAAGGGATAAAAAGAGCAAGGGCGAAGCAAAAATTCTAGAATATATGAGTCGGGATATTCCTATGTCTACTATTTCTCCTGCGACCACACCTACCAAGAAAAGGAAACTTTCACAGAAGAAACCTGCAACCTCTACTAATACCCCATTGTGCAGAAGTGTTCGTTTGAACATGACACAACCAGACAACAAAATTTCTCCTGTTGCGGCTGATGAGTCTCATGTCTCCTCAGAGGAACTCTTACAGGAACAACCACAAATAGGCAAGCCTATTGTCGAAAGCCAGGGTATGATGGAAAAGGATCCTACAACTATAGAGGCTATTCCAGAAGTAGAATGTGTAATACCGGAAGTAGTAGTGCAATGCCCACCCTAGTATCTTGATATTTTTCACAGACATGATTTCTATATTGAGCATTATGGACTCTATGTTTTGTTTATTTTTTGATGAGACATTATCAGTATATGTTTCGATGGAAGATAGAAAATGATTTAAAAGTTTTAATCAGGACATGTTATTTCAAATATTTGATTGTATTTCTTATAAAGATGATTCAATTCTTGATTCACATTATGGATTAATGATTATTTTTGGAGCTAACCATACTAATCCAATTATGCCTTGATATTAATTCTATCTGATGTGTTTGTAGGATGAGGAGAGGCAGTCGTAGTCACTTGCATAGGAGATCCACACGATGTCACACTCTCCCTCCTTGTTTGATATTGTTTGTATATTTATATATGTACAGATGTTTCTCTTGACTTGGTGATGCAGGATGCAGGTACCAGGCATCGACTTCACCTGGCTACACAGGTATGAGTGTGCCTTAAAAAAATCCTCAAACATTGTTGTGTGGAGATATTTCCAAAAGCACTCTCAAGGGAACCTTGTTGACTTAGGTTCATGTTTAGGAAGTCACCTCAGTTGGGGGGGTTAAGTAGTTTTATGATTTTGTGATTTTGTGATTTATGCTTTAGTGTATGTTTTCTTTGTCTCATTATTTGTATTTATATATTAAGGAATGATGCTTCTCTATCTTTTGAAATATGAATTTGATGCTTTATTTGTGCAATATA